>LPNX010636590.1:340016-385395 GCA_001517045.1 Pseudotsuga menziesii | reverse complement strand
ATTCATTCATATCCCAGAAATGGGGTTATTATAGGTTGCAGTATATGTCCCATTTCCATTCTTTTCATTTGAAGATTTCAGTATTAATATCAATAGGTTTACAGAACCCAAAACATCTAAAACAAGATCTTATCATATATATTTGTGAATAATAGTTGTGTTTTGGCAGGCTTACACGTATCGTAAACAAATCAGCCATAATATGTAAATTTATGATTTCTTTGTACTATTTTTTCCTCTTTAAACCTATAATGAATTGGTTTCCATTCTTCAATTCGGAGTTGAACGAACCTGGAGTTTGTTTGTTAGTCTTTGAAGCTAAAATTAACAGGGTGAAGCTGGTTGGAGCTTAGAGTTTGAAATGCTGAACCATGTCGAGTCAGTACTAAAATCTGCAAATTGTCATAATATTTAATTTATATATTTTAATTAATTCAATTTTTTGTTTTTCTCTCTCCTCGTTTCTTATACTTGCGAAACCTGGTAACTTCGTTTCTCGTCCCGTTCTCGTTTCTCGTTTCGTTTCCCGTTTCTAGTTTCTGGTAACATAGGGCAGAACAAGGAGTCGAGAGAGACATACATAGCTTGGCACCTAGCCTCCATGACTGATGCGTTGCTTGATATCCGGAACGATATCTGGTATCTGGAAGGAAATACGCAAGCCCAACTGCGTGAGCCGGAACACAGGGTCCAGGTTGTGATTGAATGGTGCGCCGACATTGCTGAATTATTCAACCTCGCTTCACTGCTCCTTGCGATGGTTGTTGACCCAGAGGTGGTGGATACGGCTCCGGTGGAGATAGCGGGGGATGTGCAAGATGTCAAAATGGAAATGGAAGAAGAACAAACAATTGCCGCAAGCAAGGGAAGAGAAGCCACTCGAGCCTCACTTAGGAAATGGCAAGCGTGAAGCTTCGAAAGGCAGCGACAAACAAGAAATCAAGGAGGAGCTTCCACTGCAGCGGCGACGTCTGGATTCTGACTGCTCGAAGCCTCCTCAGCAGCGATGTCCAACCTGCGTCTCATTGGTTTGGAATGATCTACCCTTCTGCTGTTTTATTACATCTTCAAGTCTGTAGTGTCTCTGTTTGTACCTGTCAATCTGGTAATTTTTTGGTCTTCAACAGTCCTTGTGTATGGCGAAAAATAGTGGCACTTAGAAAAGACTCTCTAGGAGTTATTCACAGTTTTATTTTGATTATAAGCTTGGGTGTTTGTCCCTCCGGAAGGCTCAGAGCAGATTCCAACAGTTCTCTTTCTGGCTCTGTCCCTGGCTGTTTCTCCTTCCAGGAGGCTCAGTGCAGACTCACAGTCTATTTTTCCTAAATTTTGTGCAATATTAATGTAAGATCTAAATTTTAAAAAAAAGGGGGGGCAATGAGTAATCTCGTTGAGCATATGCTAAAAACTCAAGAAGAACAGAGTTGTGTGAACAATCAGTAGCTACATAATCTGGCAAAGATGCAAAAGCAACTGCGAGGAAGAAAAGAGTTGAAGACACTACAAATTCCATTTGGAGAACTCTGAAATCTTCCTTTGATTCCACTACAGTAGAGTTATCGGAGAGTTCTCATGGCAGGAGAAAAGAAAAGAAGACACGGTGGGATAGTATCCGGAAAGAGTTTTAGAAGGCAAAGCCGTACCTTCGAGAGAGAAATGAGAACTGGGGGAGAGGCAGCGCCCTGGTTGCTAAGAATTAAAAAGTACTTACTATTGTGTGACTGCACAGGGAACCTGAAGGCAACATTAATCATTACTAACAAGAAAAGCCTCATTGTGGTGGGAGCACCAGCAACAAGTAAATAAGATCAGAGAAACAAAAGACACAGGGCGAAGATTAAGACGTTTTGAGTTCAGATTCTTGTCTATCATAAGAAGGTAAGTGAGTTTCATGACCTCAGACAAGAAAGGATGACAAGTAAATAAGATCAGAGAAACAAAAGACACAGGGGCGAAGTTTAAGACGTATTTTTAGTTCAGATTCTTGTCTATTAGAAGAAGGTGAGTGAGTTTCATGACCTCAGACAAGAAACGATGATTGTAAGTGAATATGAAGGGAAACATCTAGCTAAATCAACCATCTTCAGTTATGTGAAAGAAAAAAAAATCATTCAAAGATTCTACCAAAAGCTATTTCAGAACGGGACCTGTGCGTGCTATTGGAAATGTAAAATGCAAAATTATGATTATATGAGTAGTATTATTTTGTCGTGCCAAATTTAGCGAGGTTTGTCAGAAAGAATCGGTACATACATGAGCATCAACGCCGATATTGCGAAGGTGAATGGCAGCAGAGAGTCCGCCAAGACCACCTCCAACTATGACTGCCTTGTCAACCACGGGTGGTCTGTCCCAGTAGCAGCGAATTCCAGGATTCATACCAGCCATGTCTCTGTTATCACTTCCGCCAAAACTGGAAAAAAAAATATGTATCTCGAGAACAACTGGATATATACAAACTTAAGGTTTGTCATTTTCATATGCTAAAATATCAACCATTCATAATTTAGCTTTTTTGAATCATATTATTTAGCTTTTTTTGTTTTTTTTGTTGTTGTCATTTTCATATAATAAAATATCAACCATTCATATTTTAGTTTTTTTAATCATATATTTTTAGCTTTTTTAAATCATATTATTTATTTTCTTAAAATTATATTATTGTCATAGATATTATTTTACATTTTAGATTTGCTTTAACTCTTTAACAAGATTAACTCAATAGATATTATTTTAGATTTTAGATTTGCTTTAATTCTTTAATAAGATTAAATCAAGTGTAACAAGTATACAAGATTAATTCAAGTTTACATTAATTCAAATATATAAGATTAAACCAAATGTAACAAGGTTACAATAAAAATTCATTTCATGATGGTAGTATCTTGTTATACTTAAATGCATATTAATTAAAATTTAAATAAGTTTCAATTAAAAAGTGATTATACTTAAATACATATTAATTAAGATTTAAATAAGTTTAAGTTAAAAAGTTATTAAAGAAAGGGGTAACAATTTGTTTTTGTTTTATCATATGAATTTTTTTTGTTTATTAAATAATAACAATCTCAATATACTAGCACTATAGCTAGCTGAATTATTTGTTTTGTTTTTACACTCTGAATCTAGATTTTGTTAATTAAATTAGACTTTTTTAGATTTTGTTAATTAAATTAGACTTTTTTAGAAAGTTCAGGAAGCATCTTATCACTTTGATACTGGACTGGACTATTACTTGATCAGTTTATGTACTTTTTTATTCACTTATGAATCTTAAAAGTATGTTTTCTTTTTAGTTGGAAAAAAAACTCTAACAATCTAGTATGAATAATGGATATAAAATTATATATTTTAGCCTTTGGTTAATAGGGAACTTGCTACTTTTTATTTTATATTCTTCAAAAATCACTGAAATTTATATCGTGGGGGAGATCTAGCTATTTGCCAAATGGACAGGCTTTATGCACTAAGAGAGAGAAACATTAAAACATCTAATGTGTCCAAAGAAAGTCTGTATCTGTCATCATATTGTATTCGATTTAATTTTGAGAAGCCTCTTTCAAGTACTGTCGTACTAACTGTAATAGGAGTAGTTTTCCATAGCTGCATTAGACATGGAAAACCTTCAAACCATTTAGGTTCACCTCCACATAGATCCCATGCTCCAAACAAATTCCTTTTTGTTATGATTTATAGACACTACAATTAAACTCATCCATCTCACCCAAACATCTAGCAATATCGACAATAGGTGAATCCCCAACACAATTTTTTTCACATAAACATGTTAACCATCTTTTTGTTTGAACATCTCTACCGTCCATATCCTCGTAATAATGAAAAGGAATGAGAAAACTTGGAAGCATTAAATATAGGTAAATCTATAGACTTCTAGTTTAGAGAATCAATCACCTTGGTTACAAAGCTTTTGCACAAAAGAATGAAATCATCTAGCTATCTATGATCTATCTGTATTGGAATAAATCTCAAACCTCAATGGATGTACATGTACCATACTTCAATTGTCTGAAAACTCAAGAGGTCATTTTTGTGCTCTACTTAATAAATATGTTGTGCTCCAAATATGCTTCCTAAAAACCACTTAATAAGCATGCTAATTGTAATATCTAAAGTAGTGCCAATAGAAGTAATATCCACATGATCTTCTTGGAACTTTTGATACAAGTTCTTTAACTCAATAAGAACATCTACAAGTAAATGGATGCAAAATTGCATATCCAAGGAAGTGCAGACACTAAAGAGCCATTGGGGATGATCATCTAAGGAACTACAAGCACATGTTAATCCTATTTTATAAGCACCATAGAAAAACACTATCTTCTCAAGAAACCTTTTGTCATAGCCCACTATTGTTCATTGCCCCTACGGTTGTCGCAACGTTTAACATACATGCAACAACTATACATGCAGGGCACCATAAAAAACACTATCTTCTAAAGCAACCTCTTTCCATAGCCAACCATTGTTCATTTCCCCTACTGGTGTTGCAAAGTTTAACATACATGCAACAACTATACATGCAGGGCTTCATATTGATATAAGGACATCAAGCCTTTCTAGGGATAGGCCCTATTGGTGTTACAAGAAGAGATTAAGCATATTCAATACATTCTCATTGATGAGATGAGCTTCATATGACCTAAATTAGTTGTTCAAATTGAGATTCGCTTAAGTTAGTGTTTTCCAAAGCAAAATAATTGCTCATTCGAAAACCATTCAATAATTATTGTTAGTGATTTGGGTCAAATCCCACATGATGGGCAAACCTCTCTATATGCAAGAGAAACTCCAAGGAAGTGTTTGTGGACAAAATTCACCACTATCATCATTTTGGAAACAATATTCCATCAAAGAGGTACTGATGCCACTCAACTTTGTTTCGAGTAGATATTGACAAGCATCCACAATGCTACACCAACATTGGAAAAGTGACACCTCATCCAGTCTACAGCTAATAGATTATTGTCAATAGAGGAGCGTTCAAACTTTGACACAACAATCCATCTCTTTGCAATGAACATTCTTGCAAACAATCACAACAATACATGCTCCAAGGATTGGCAATGCCTATTGAGCGATCTGTCGTAGATTTCACCAATGGTTCAAATGCACAACAAGATGATGAACATCGACTAGAAAAATAAATATTGCTAAGTGTGGTGCAACGAGTAATTCTATCTTTCAATTTATGGGTCCAATCAAGACTGGTAAATGGTGCACTTGGAGTGGTCATCAAAATTGTATACACACCTAGATCTAGCCCTCCTAAGTTGTTATCCCATGTTGTTGTGGCATTTGATAAATACATTGGCCCTCTATGGGACCAATATCAAACAAATCACATACTGATTTCACCCATAAATTGAAGTAAGAAGAAACAAATCCCCCTCAATATGTATAGGGAATTGACTAGACATAAATCCCTAGGATTGACATCAACAAGGTCAACCATTGACATTGGTAACACTGAACGTCAAGGTGAAATTTGACCTGTAGTATGTCAATCATCACAAAATTTGTTCAATTTCTTGCCTTGAACTTTCTTAGAAAAGAGGGATTCGATTCGAGCTCAACCTAGGAAGAAGCGACAGATCTGTGTTTCTGCAAAGATCGAAAGCTGAGAGTGCTCGTGCTCCATTGTTGGATCTGTCGACAGGCACGTCAGGATGGACATCGCGCAGACCTGAGTGCAAGGGGTCTTGATCACTACATTGAGTGCATGCAACGTTTTGCATGCAAGTCATGTGATGTGATCTGTGACCTTTCGGATCGGTTCATTGGGTTGAAGTGGGATCAAGATCTAGGATAGAAAGGAGGACGCAGGCCAATGGGGACTAAGGAGGGTGGACTCCAGTCGTCCTCTACCCCTCTTTTGGAAGTGTTCAAGAAGCTTATTGTTGAGCAAAGAAAGAAGATCTCTAAGGGAGCCCCTCCAAAGTTCATCAAACGGATTGAGGATGTCCCGGTTATTTCTTTGTCGCCGGAGGACACAATTTGTGTGGCTCTCTCGCTGGTAGATCGGGCGTTGATTGGGTAATTCATTGGACTCTAGCCATCTCCAAAAAACACTGAGAGATGGGTCCAGAGGAACTTGAGACCCTTGATCTCGAAAAATGTAGCATCTTACTCAGTCGAGTGAGGATATTTCTTATTTGACTTTGAATCTAAGGAGGACAAGGAACTAATCTTCCGAAATGGACCCTATTTCATGGGACCACAAGACCTTTACCTGAACAGTTGGACACTGGACTTTGACCTCGAGGCAGATATTCCCAAGGCCGTCCCAATTTGGGTTAGGCTCCCAAACCTTTCAATGCATTGCTGGAATCCAAAATCGCTCAATGAAATTGGGAATGCACTGGGAAGGTATATCAATATGGCAAGTCCAAAAGATCAATATGCCTATGCCCGCATTTGTGTGGAGGTGGATCTAGAAGTCGGATTACAGGAGGCAATCAAGCTCATAGTAGGAAACTGGTATCACTTTCAAAAGCTGGACTATGAACAACTTCCATTCCAAGTGCAGACAATGCCATGAATATGGGAATTTCTAGCATAAATGCCCATAAAAGCAAGAGGACCAACAGGAAAAGGAGGAAGGATGGCAAACAGTAAAGAAGAGCAAGACAAAAGAAAAAAGTGGAGAAGTGCAAAGGAAATAAGGGGGGGAGAAACGAACAAAGGAAAGTCCCCCCGGAAGGTAAGGCCAATGAGAATAAGAGTGGACCTAGTGTTATAGGGGAGAAATCCTACAATGGGGGGAATAAGGATCTAGAAAAAGAAGTTGTCTTATCAAACCAATCTAAGAAAGACAATGCCTCTTTGGTCCAATCGGATTCAAGAGCAGAGGTGGTAAAAGAGGGGGGAAAGGAGGAAAAGTCAGAGGAGGAATCTGATACCAAGGAAGAGGAAGAAGAGGAAGGGGAAATCGAGATGGCTACCCCAAGCAAGAAGAAGGCAAGAGGAAGAAAATCAACCAACAAAGTGAGGGAGAAATACACTTACAAAGATAAACTGCAAGGATCTCAATTAACCTTGGAAAAACTCCTTCGGAATACCAAAAACACTCGGCACCAAGGGAAATTCCAAAAAGGGATGCCCTCATCCACTAAAAGTAAGTAATGAAAGTCCTCTCCTAGACTGCAGAGGTATGGGAAGCAAATTCAAGGAAGAAGATATGAAAGATTTGATAAGAATAGCCCAACCAGACATCTTACTTATCCGGGAGACCAAGATGTAGAAAGATACATTTCTCCATGTAAGTGCAAACTTTTGGAAGAAAGGAGGAAGAACTACAGTCAGCTCTAGGGGAGCCTCCGGAAGAATAGGAACACTTTGGGATGATCAGAAATATGACTTAGTTGAAACCAAGCATAGCCCTCATTGGATTCTAACAACACTACTGCAGAAAGAATCTAATATCCAGGTAAGACTCTTTAACATTTATGTGCCTGTTGCATATGCTGAAAAATGTTTTTGTTGGAATCTACTCCGAGATGAAAGGAGTAATCTGCTGGGAAATGTCATCCTAGTAGGAGACCTAAATATCATCTTAAATCAAGCTGAAAAAAGAGGAGGTACGGTGGTCAGAGACCCTATAAGGGAGGAAGTAGATGAAATTGTTCTGAATTGGGGTCTATCAGATGTCATTCCAGCCAAAGGAAAATACACATGGAATAACAAGAGATTGGGGCCAGGGCACATAGCTGCCAGGTTGGATCATTTTTGGTCCAAGCCTCCTTTCTCCTTCTGGGAGTGAACCATTCTTCCAAAATCTTGGCATTTGGAGGTTCAGATCATAAACCTGTCATGCTTGAGATGAGGAAAGATCGGAATCTTGGCCCTATACCTTTCCATTTCAGTCCTTTGTGGGTTTCACACAACAATTTCATGAAGATAGTTGCTGAAGCATGGACTACTCCGGTTATGGGCTCCCCATTCTACACATGGGAAGAAAAACTACGTAGATTTAAGAAGGCGCTCAAGAAATGGGAAAAATCTCTAGAAACACCAAATTAAAAAATAAAAAAATAAAAAAAATTGGGCTTATGCTAGAGGCCCACCAGATCACCATGGAAACAAACCAGATCACTAAGGTGGATCAAAAAGAGGAAGTTAAACTGCAACAAGAGCTCCACGTTGCTTGCAGACAAGAGGCTAAATTATGGAGACAGAAAGCCAGATGTCTCTGGCTCCAAGCAGGGGATCGAAACACTGGATTTTTCCATAAACAGGCAGAGTCAAGAAAAATTATAAAGTGGTGCATGAGATACACGCCCAGGATGATGTTATTCATGATTTTGAAGAAATCAAAATAGAATGCACCCGCCAATTTCAGCGCAATTTAGTCAATAGAGGCTGACACCATCTCAGAGAATGAGATCATGGACTTAGTTCTAAAAATTGTTAAAAAAAGGAAAACTACAGGCTGATAAAAAGGATCACGATGAAAGAGTTGAAAGATGTCGTGGATGACATGAAGGATGATAAGGCACCAGGACCAGATGGGTTCAATGCAACTTTCATCAAAGCATGCTAGGAAATTGTACATAAAGACTTATATAAAATGGTGTTAAAATCTCAAAGATGTGACAAAATCGGTGGAAGGACAAATTCATCTTTTCTTGCACTGGTCCCCGAAGAGAAAGACGCAAACTCCTTTTGCAGATTTCGCCCCATCTCCCTATGTAATATTGTATATAAGATAATCGCCAAAATAATGGCTATGATGTTAAAGATATCTTTCCTCATATCATTCTTAACAACCAAGGAGGGTTTATTAAAAGCAGGAGAATATGGAACAATATAATTTTGGTCCAAGAGGCAATTCATTCCAGCCTGAAGAATGGTGAAAAATGTATGGTGGTGAAGATAGACTTAGCCAACACATTTGACAGGGTTTCTCATTTATTTCTCCTCCAAGTAATGGAAAGATATGGCTTTGATCCGAGCTTCATCAGTTGGGTCAAATCATGCATCAGTAAGCCTTGGATTTCCCCCCTTATTAACGGAAGGGCGACAAGCTTTTTCCAAGCCTCGTGAGGATTAAGGCAAGGCTGCCCGCTCTCGCCTCTGCTCTATGCAATCCAAGCCTCTGTTCTCAACCTCCAACTTGAGCAAGCAAGGAGGGACCAAGAATTAATCGACATCAGTATGGCTTGGGGAGCAAAAGACATCAATCATGCACAGTTTGTAGATGACACAATTCTACTCGGAGGGGCTAGCCAACTCATAGCCAGAAGATTTAAAACTGAATTGGATTACTACTGCCAAGCTTCTGGGAGCAAACTAAACCTTAGAAAGAGCTCGATCTACAGCTGGAATATCAACCCGAGGGAGATGTTTCGAATCTCCCGTATACTAGAAATTGAAGGAGTAACTAAATGGCACTCCTTTAAGTATCTGAGGGTACCAATTTTCAGAAATAAGCCGAAGAGCTTGGACTGAAATCCATTGATTGAAAAATTCAAACAAAGAATTCTTTCCTGGGGAGCAATTTGGTTAAATCTGGCCAGGAAATTTGTAATGATAAAAGTTGTTCTTAATCGGTATTTGCTCTATCAGTTTTCTATTATGTTGGCCCCTTCCAAAATTCTAGCAAAAATAGAAAATATGTTGAGATCCTTCCCTTCTCAAGGAGGGGAAAACGATGGAGGGAAAAAAATTCCCTTATCAGCTGGAGGAAAATTAAAATTTCTCGGATGGAAGGAGGTCTCCAGATGAGAGATCTGAAGTTCCAAAACTTGGCAATGGGAGCTAAGCTGCTTTGGAACCTGGTCGACAAAAAGTCCTCCTAGAGTAGTCAGGTGATATGGAATAAATATTTTTCAGGACCAAGACTCCGATGTCTTGACTCCGTTCCAGGGAACAAGTGTGGATCTCCCATCTTTTCTCTATGCAAGAATGCGCTACCCAGGTTCAAAGAAGACCTTCACTCGATACCAGGCAATGGTAAACAGATTAAAATTTGGAAGGATTCAACAATGGGGAATTTGCTTCCTCCCTCTCTTCTAGGATTTAGAAGGTGGACTGAAAGGAAAGGAATTAACACGATGTGGAATATAGCTCAATGGGAAAATGAACCTCCATACCGGTGGATCAGTTGGACTATGTCGGAGTGCCCAGTGGAGATCGAGGGAGAAAAAAAACAATTTCTTGACTATCTCATAGGTCTAGCACCGGTGGAAAGAAGAACAAAGGACAGGCATGGATGGCGCTGCAACATTGGTCTGTACACTGCTGCACAAGGTTATAAAGTGTACTCGATGGTCCCAAGTGCAACCAATAACCCAACAATTTGGAAAAAACTGTGGGAAGCCACCATGCTACCAAAAATTGATACATTTTGCTGGACGTTGGTGCATGGTCGGATTCTTACCGATGAGAATCTGGAAAGGAGAGGGACCGAGGGCCCATTTAGATGCCCAATTGTTGTGAAAGCACTGGAACCATTTTGCATTTGTTCTTTATCTGTCCCTACGCCATAGCCGTGTGGGATCAGCTCACTATTCCTTGGTTCGACAAGATTGAGCTGCCTAGTAATGCTCAACAATGGTTTGTTAATTGGGAAAAGGCGTACAAAGGAGATTTGGTTAAAAAAAGGAATTAAAGAGTGTTGGATGAAACTTCCAAAACTTGTCTGCTGGCATCTTTGGATAGAACATAGTCACAAAATTTTCCAGAACAAAACTCAACCTCCAGGGAAAATAGTATCCAAGACAGAGCTCTCATGGGAGAGGTTATAAAGATCATGAGGGTTCCCAAAAACAAAGCCAATCTCACAACCAATGAGATTAATTCGATGCACTCCTTTAACTTCTCTGTTGTAGACATAGATCTAACCTTGAAGTTTGAAATTTGGGAAATAAGATTTGATGAATCTCAATTTGGAAACTGGATGAAAGAGAGGAAGATGTTCAAATTGTTTTTCGATGGTGCCTCAAAGGGGAACCCAGGGATGGAAGGAGGAGGAGGGGTCATCATTTTCCTTGAGGGGAAAATAGAAGTGGAATATTTCTGGAATATAAGAATTGACTCCAACAACATGGCTGAAGCCTATGGGCTGTGGCAAGGAATCAATTAGCTGAAAGAAAGAGGAGTTGAGGAAGCCATTATCTTTGGAGATTCTTGTTTAATAATCGAGGCGATGAATGGAGTAAGTCATAGTCAAAATTTAATGTTGGCTGGACTAATTAAAAGAATTAAGTCTGTCTCTAAGACCTTTCGTCAGTTAGAGTTCTTTCATATTCTCCTTGAGCTAAATGTTTTGGCGGATTAGGCTGTTAATAAGTCAATGATATTAAGCAAGAATGAGCTTTTGGTAAACCTTCTTTTATCCTTAGTTTTACCTCCTTAAGAAGCAAGCTTTTAAAAGTATGTTGATTATTTGTCTAATGGATTGCTCGGACAAGATTGTAGAGGAAACTGTAGGCCATAAGGATCTGATTTTTCTGTAAATTAGATTGTTGTATATCTTTCAGTTATTCCTACGCTGATTTTAATATAAACATATATGTTTTTGCCAACAAAAAAAAACATTGAACGTCAAGGCTTGACTTTCATGACAATGTCATGCACTACAACATTAGAAGGAATGTGAATTGCACGATCATTCTCCTTCGACCACTATGCAAAGATGAAAGACACTTCATATGTCAAACTTCGCAAAAAGAAAGAGGCACACCTTCATTCTTTGTCACTTTCACACTTAAAATTGCATCCCTCAATCTCTGCATTCCTTGTACCAAATGGAAATACTAATGTTTCTTTCCAGTATAATTAGATTCAAACTTGATAACTCTAGTTATATTACATATGTATACTTTCTCTTATGACAAATTAATGGACATTTCATTTTACTTGCCACCGATTACATTAGTCTCTATTTATTTCTTATTAGTATTTGCACTATAATTTCCATAGATTCAGTATACTCTCTTTCAACACATAAACTTACATTATCTACATACACACAACTTTCTCTCATTTTAGACATATCAAAGTTCTTTTTGGCATTTCATTTCCCCCGCTTTTGGGGTATGCTAGTATATTTTGTTATGAGATGGAATGTAACTTAAAAGTGGTAACTTGTATATTATGTTTATTTTTTCTTTGATGTTATAGGAATGTGTAATTCATAAGTGATAGATTCGTTCTTCAATTTTCTGTGGTTTGGTTTTATAATGTTATTGATTCATATTTAAATATTTAAATTTTATGTGATTTGGTAGAGGTTTATAATGTTTTATCAAAAAATAAAATAAAATTAGCAGTAGGGTTTTATCAATTACTTTATCATAAAGAATAAAAGATATATTTTTTTCATTTAAAAAATATAGTTTAGAAGTGGTTTTCTGGTCAAATACTCTAATATTAAATACTATGAGATATTATTTTATCTAGTTTCACAATTTAACTATTATTCAAATTCTTATGACTTATGAAAACCATAATGATATTGGTATTTACATTTTTATCATGTTCAAACATAAAATGATATTATAATGAATATTTAATATGATTTTTTATTTGTTTAATAAAACTTTTGATTTTAGAAGCTAGTAAACATAATCTCGCCACCACCACCACCACTTAACCTTTAAGATCATATGTCGATGTATTGGTTGAAGATCTAATCTATAGTGTAATTATCCATGTTCCAATATCTTGTGGTGCACTGATCACTTACAATGCTACTCATAGGAAATGTAGCTCATTAATGTAACTCCAAAATAGAGTGGGGGAGAGTAGGAACCCAGCTTGATGACCCCAATGGTACTCTCGATGAAATATGAAATCACGTGGGTCTTGCGAAGATGACCGAGTACTAACTCATATAATACCATAATGGTAGTCAAAACAGTCTCAAAGATGTCAATGTCTTGGAGCCTATAGAATAATGCTACTATGGGGACAAATTCGAACACCTTTTGAAAGTATACAAAGAAAAAATAGACTTTTGAAGAGCAGTGATGTGCCTCCTCAATGTTGTCCTCGAGTATAAGAATGTGATAGCTTGGTGTGTTGGCATGAATCTCGCATCTCATCAAGCTCTGAGTTGTCTCCTCTCAAGTGTCTTAGAAAGTTGCATATGGAGAATTGTAGCATATAGTTTGGAGAAAGTGTGGCCAACCATGATAGTTTTGTAGTTTTTGGGGTTGATATTAGGTCTTGGTTTATGGATCGGGTGCATAATATGACGTGACCACAGTTCGGGGAAGCCAATACAAACCACATGGTTAAATAGATTGACCAAGTGACAATCAAGTGCTTGAAGACCATATTTGAAGAGTTCAACGTGGGACCCTTCTTCATTCCTTTCTCTACCATAACTCATGGCTCAAACATTCTCTTGGACATCATGGGGAGTGCATAGGAAACAAGAGGGGGGTGCAGGGGTGCGAAGGTAACCTGGATAAGGGGTTGCCTTGGGATGTCATAAAGGGAAGAGGTGTGAGATAACATGGATTTTGGATCAAGATTAGCTAGGATATGGAAGTGGTAGCAGAAGAAGGTACACCATAAATGCTTAGGGGAATGAATAAGGGAAGAACTCGGCTCTTGTCTCCTACGAGAGATGGAGAGATGTTTCTTGTGGTGGAGGATATAGAAGTAGGAGGATTTTAGATTTGGGTAGGATGGGTGACCATGGTTGAGGGAATGCCAAAGTTGGGCATAGAGATGCTTATAGTTATTGTAATCACACTGGTTTATGGGGTAGGTCATAGTATTTTGGGGAAAGGGGGTGGATTGAGCGGAGTGGGGGTAAGTTCGAAGGGTAGCTTCCCAGATGATAGAAGAAATACCTGTGTACTTGGTAGAGGTGGAATTGAGGGAAGTAAATCAAGACACGGAAGGGAGAATTTTATAGAGGGTGGAGGTAAAGGTGTTGCAATCTTCCTTAGCAAAGATAACATTGGTTTGAGGACTTGAGAGTGGGACAAGGGGGGGTCAGGGGAGGGGGTATAAATCTAGAGGGAGACAAGAGTGTGATTGACCAGAGGATGGTGGTTACGTCAAAGTGATGAATGAAGTGGAGAAATACCTTACTGGAAAGGACATAATCCACTACACTTTGACCACCACTATGAGGATGCCAAGTGAAAGAGTGGGAAGTTGGGAAACAAGGGTAGCGGTTAAGGATCAATAGCTCTTGGGATTCTCCAAGCCATGAGAAGTGCCTCTTGTACCTTGTTAAAGGTCTCGAAATATCATCAGATAAACGCTGAAGTCCCAAAGAAGCTGGATAAATATCTTGAACACATAACACATCCTCCATGATGTCATGCAAAGGGACCTAGAGGGATCAGGCGTGGGAATTAAATTCACCCATTAGGATGACCTCTCCCACTGTGGAATGTTGAATGATGCTAGAGTATAGATCCAAATTTGGGTCACTCTTAGTTTTTCCATGGATAGCGAATTGAGAAGAGGTTGGGGGAAAGTAGAAAACTACTATGAAGATATATTTGAGGGAAGAGCGTTTAATCTATTGATTCATACCCACATAAACCTGACAAACTCATCCACTTTGAACAAAGAAACTATACCCTAAAAATACCCTTGCACTAAGAATGACACAACACGTGAACCTTAGACCCCACTAGAATACTAGGTTTCCTAACGACAAGCAAACAACTAGTGATATTCTTCAATATCTAAAAGTGTCCTGACTAGGCTCTCATGGATCTCGGTAATAGAAAGGAGATCAAAAGAACCAATAGCATCATGTAGCATGCCCAATGAATATCAAAGAGACCCATCACCATTCTAGCACCCCATTGAAAGTAGACCCCCAAATCGTCTCCTCGAGATAGCTAGTCATTTAGAGAACCTAGGCCGAGGTTACCCGAGAGCGGAGGATTCTTGGATAATGGTCAAGAGTTCTAGGATGACCACCCATTTAAATGCTTGTCAAGTTGTGACCACAAGCTCAATGGAGTGCTTCAGCTCTGCTAACTGGGATCTAATAAGATGAACATCTAGAAAAATCTTAGTAGGGAGAGACAATATCCTATGCTTAGCACGAAGAGCCCGAAGTTATTCACTCACTGATCTCTGAATTTGATAAATAGTTTAAAATCATGACCAAACCAATCCCTCTCAAGGGGATTGTCGAGAAGTTTGAGGTAACCTCGAAGGAACATAACACCCACTTGTAAGTGTTATGGGGAAGGATAGGGTGAGGGAATCTCTTTAACCTTCAAACATAGTTCACAAGCCCTCTTCTTTTGTTCTTCAAGTAGCTTATCTTGCACAGCCTCCTCAACCACAAGGAGAGGACGGAGGGTTATATCCTCACTCCTAATGGCCTCTACCTAATAATTGATATGTTTATGTATCTTGCTTGAGAGTGGCTTGGTGTTGATGTATTTCCTCATGTTTTTTTTAAGGTCAAGAATTTCTGCATGCAAGGCATTACTCGGGGGTTGGAGAGCTTCCTGCAATTTTCTATGAGTTAGTGATTTCCTAGGGATAAGTTTTCCAATTCAAATTCGGTTTCCTGATTTGAAAGAGTGGAAATATCCCAATGATCCCATTGCAAGTCTAAATGAGACTTGCCATTTTTTGGATTCCAAAGATTCCATATGTTTAGCATATTTTTAATTAATGATGTCCAAAATGAGAAGTCTGTCTCCAAAACTATATCTACGGGAGTGTACGTTTCCCCTTGGTTGTTGTTGCTTTTGTTGAGTTACTGCAGATGCCCCTTTTTGTAGAAGTCTGTCTTTGAGGATACTGTGTCTTTTGATTGATTCCCCCCCATCAGTCACTTTCAGTTAGATCTAAAATTCCCCATGGAAAAACTAAACCCTTCAAGAAATTTAATGAGTCAGTGTGCCCAGAAAGGGGTGGAAGGGAGAGAGGAGAGAACAATTTTGGGACAAATTAGTATCAAAGGAGGGACACAACTTTTTAAATGGTAGTTCTGGGTTTATCAACTTCCACAAAATATATCGGATTATCTATTATAGCCACTTTTCGAAAATCCCACAACCACTTTGGATCTAATGGCATTGAGATGGCACAATTGTGGGCATTATGTTAAAACATCATTACTATCAAATCTAGGGTGTGAGGCATCTTAGGTAGACTCCATAGGGATACATGAGACTGCATAACATATGTTGAGGATCTCCATGAGAAGGGGAAACTTTGAGTTATAAAGTTAATGAACAATCAGAACATTAAACCCAAATTTAGAATTAGGGAAAAATCCATCATAACCTTATAACTTGTTTTTAACCACTTAACACGTTGAAATTATTATAAACCATGTGCAAGAGGGACTCCTACAACACTATAATCTAACTTGACATTACAAAAGCATGTTGACCATATACATGCGATGGTATACATTAAATTGACTCTTAGGACTCAGGTGCTCAAATAGATGGTGAGTTGCACCTAGGAAATGTCTCTAGTTTGGATAATTTTCAAGGGAAAAACTTTGGAATATTTATGATCATAAATATGTAAACCTTCTTTGGTAAATGCAACCATCATAGCTGAGTTGAGTATGTGTTACAAATAGCCCTTTACATACAAGATAAATCTCAATTACATTGTTATATTACAACATAGACATAGATCACTTAATAAAATGATGCAATTTATATAATTGGCTTAGACAAGCCATACACTGAACTTCATCAGGATAATCAACATCTTTACCCCTTGGATAAATTCCTCGTGCAATCTGAAGGGTAACAGGGAGCATGCTCCCTCAATAAAAAATTCATTCCCTCCCTTTTTTCAGGAACAATGAGGGAGCATCACACCCTAAGTACTTCCTCATTGCTCCTAGAAGAAAAAAAATTTACTCTCTTAGTGTGCTTGAGTGATTCTGCGGGTTGGGCACATTTTTTTTCTCGTTTCATTTTTGGAACCAAAACATGGTTCCAATGTCTTGTTTAGGCATGGTTAAGGTTCTTTTAGGGCATTAAAACATTCATCCACTCCATTTTATATTCTATTACTCACTTCACTCCTCTTTGCAAGGCCTTTGAGTGGGTTTCCTAGTTGTTTGTGATCAAATTTGTGAGAGCTTGGAAGGGAGATCGAAAGCTGCTATTTGTGAGAGTTTGTAAGGGAGTTCAAAAGGTGTGATTTGTGAGAGTTTGTAAGGGAGATTGAAGGCTTCCATAGATACACTCAACCACCATTGAAGAGCTAAAGAGATAGGCTTTAAATCCCACTCTATGTTTTTTAATTTTTTTTCCACTATATTAAATTCTAAATCTTGAATGTTTTCTTCCCCTAATCTTTCCCGTTCCTCTATCATTCTATTGTAGGCAACAAGTTATTCTCGTCTTGAGTCAAGAAGCATGATGGGTATGTGGTTTATCCTTTTGGTTCCATTTTTATTACGATGGTGGTGTTTGGATCCTAAAACACTAGTGATGAGGAGAAAGAAGTGGGGTGTGGAAATACCATGGAGAGGAGGAATAAATAAAAAGGTATGATGATAATGAGGTTCGAAATGATCATATAAAAAACCACAAAAATAATTTAATACCTTTGTGGAATTATGTGACAAGTCTTGCGGGAAGGAAAGGGGGTTGAACCACAAAGTTCATATGCCCCCATTGTACTAAAACTTACACATGTTCATATACCCATGTGAGAAAGTATCTATGTGGTAATGCGCCATGGTATGAAGGTGTTACCTCAAAATTAGCTCTCTTCCATGACCAGAGGTAAGTGGACCCAAATAAGATAAGTAGATCCATTGGATACAATGCTATGATCAACAAATATATAAGGATTTACACCCAATGTCACCTCAATGCAACCCCCTTCCCCTTTAGGCCTTGCACCTTGGGCCATGGGAGGATCCCCAAGTAATGTAAGAATAGACTTGCAAGATACCAAAAGAAAGGACTTCTATCCCTACAAGACCTTCCCACTCCAATAGGCCAGTGCCATATGACGTCAATGAAAAATATACACAATAAACCCTTTGACTTGGAGGGATAGGTTAAATGATGAATATGCAATGATACTAAGTATATTTCTATAGTAAAAAACAATAAGATAAAACACGAGACAACTTACAAACCTACCATTGGAATTACTCAAAATTTACCTCATGGTAGCGAGCTATAGGAGATGCATCAATTTCCCCTAGGGCACCCCTCTTATGGTGGATTAAAGATGTGTTTTGGTGGTATTCTATGCTTCATGCATGCAATTTGTTGCATTCTAGGTTAACCATAAAATTTATTAACCTCAATCCCCCTAGTGTCTTCCTGGGTAACATAGGATTTTACCAACTTTGCCTCAAGCCCCTAGGGTTTGGTTTTTTCTTTGAAAAGGACTTGCAATAAAAATTCAACCAAATTTGAAACAACCCCTTAGGGATAAAGTCACCTAACCCTAGATGACACCAACTCCTATAGGGCACTTTTAGGGCAAAAAAATGTTTTTTTTTGCAAAATTTTATGCATTTTACTGTTTTTTCAATATTTTATCTAAATATAAAATTTATTGTTGCAATTAAGTACTTTCGAAAATCAAAATTAAGATAATTATGTCACAAAAACAAATATTTCTGAACTTTTGCAAAAATATAATTTGCTGGGGGTTTTCACAATATTTGATTTTTTGGAATTTTTGATAATATATAGTGCAAAAATTTGATTAAAAAAATAGATTTCAAGTAAATATGACAGCATAGGACCTAAGTCCTTCCCTTCAAGACCATCAAGAAATCATAGTTAGTGTTCCTCTTAAGAATTTCCCATCCAATTTTGATGAATTAGGGCAAAACCATGAAACCCTAGGTTGTGTTGGTCTTGACCTAATTAGGAAAAAGAGAGGTGCAAAACCCCTAACATGAGAAACCTTCCTAGCATGGATGTCTCACTTATATGAAAACTCTATCATGCATAAAAAAAACCCTAAGTAAATCTTATCTTGGATGTCTCCAACAATGCAAGACAAGAGAACCATAGATCTTACCACTAAAGAAGAGAAAAGAAGAAGAGGATAATCCTATCAATAATTCTTTCCCTTGGACATGCCTTGCAATATTTAGTAACACCTTCAAGCACAAAAAAAATCACCACATTGAAGCTTCAAGATGCCAAGAAGTGAGGTGCACACCACTTAACCAAGGTAGACAAGAAGAAAAGGAGAAGTGATTTGATTTGATCCCATGATCTTGTGTTTTTTTTACAAGAATGATTAAAGTTTTTTTATTTATAAAGAGTTGTAGGGTGTATCCATACAACATAGGTACATAGATGCCCGAAGGCACATAATTCTACCAACTCCATTCCATGCAAGATCATAACGAAGCCCTGCCCATAGGAAACATGAAGCATGGACCCCAAAACAAATTTACCACCAACCATAGACATCTATAAAAAATAAAGGTTGACATAGAGACTTATATTACAATTACAAAGCTTCCAAATTCAGAGGCTTTCCACAATTTCGAGCTTATACCCATTGAAACTAGTACTACTATTATAAGAGTTTAAACAAACGGATTCTAAAAAAGACATTACTGAAAACATTACAAAATCTGTTGGTTGCCACCGAGGAGGTTCATATTCTCCATTTTGAGTTGGCCAACACCTCACTTTGCATAACCAGACTGGGCTTCCTGAACTGGACTCTTAATGTAATGAACATTAGTTACATAAATGGATCCTTCGAAATTTCAAAGATGTTGCTGAAGAGAGTTCACCAGGGCTTCCAGATTTCTCACTTTATCTTCTAATTTCCCGTTCTTGGCTCATTCATGGGTCACAACAGCTTGCAGCTCATCAATCTTTTGGTTGGCATCTACATCCTCCTGTTCAAAACCCTCCTCTTCCTTGTAGATTATTTCCTCCAATGCTTCATAATCTCTATCCAAGGTGTATTTTAGATGTCAAATCTTCATCCTATTTCGTTTGCCATCCTCCTCCAAGGAACAAAAATGTAGATAGATGCAAGTGCCCTAGCACCTCGAATTTCCTTGAAAATTCATTTCCCTAACTGAAATCATCACTTTCCTCACTATGATGTCTATAAACAATCTGGTTTTGATAACTAAGAAAGGGAGATGAGGGGATAAGACTAGCTTCCCATTTTTTAACCACGCATCTCCATAAACTCCCATCATCATAGCTAAGGTCAACCTATACAGAAACATTCCTTTTTTAACTTTATGAGTATCAGTTTAGATCATGTTTTGTCGATATATTCTTCTATCTAAGTCTTTCTTGGACTGATAAGCAACAGGTTGGGACAAAAAATCATCACATTCAACAAGCTTTGGCAAAGGGAGGAATTCTTTTGACTCAAGAAAACTGTAATATATTTAGGGAGGCATTAGAGAGACTTTGTAAGAGGGAGGAAATTCTGTCCCAAGGCCTTAATAATCAGCATCTAACTAATTTAATTCAAAGGGCACTCACAAAATGCAAAATATCAAAGAATAGGAAACATGAAACAAATTGCTTTCTTGATAATGCTTGGTTTGATGAGGAGTGCAAAAAAGCAAAGAGAAGGCGGAGAGATTCAAATTGGAAAGCAAAAGACTTAAAAAGCTACAAGCATATTTTAGGAAAGAAAAAAGTTTATTTCATGGTCTCAAGGAGGGAAGAGTTAATCTTCCTTGGGAAAAATAACCCCATACTATTCTAGAAGGAACTTCAAGCGAGCAAGAAGCAAACTAAAAACAATATTACATCGGACCAGTGGCTTGAATATGCAAGGCAATTCTATGAGCGGAATCCTAAGGTTGACCCCCCTCCCCCCTTAGTCAACACCGCCATGATTACTAAGCTTTTCATCATGCAAGAGATCGAGGTGGGTATTAAGAAGTTGGGTGTTGGAAAATCCAAATATTTAGTAGAACTTCAAGCTGAATATCTAAAGTGGGGTTCAAAAACTCGTGCACCTCACATTACGGGAATCTTCAACAACATCATTCAACAGGGATTCCCTACATATTGGACAACTAGCCTCGCAATACCTCTTTTCAATAGCGGAGATTTCAACGATCGCTCCAATTATAGGACCATAATGATAAACCCCTTGTTTGCAAAGCTATTTGGAAGTATGCTAGAAAATAGAATTAGCAAGTGGGTGGAAGAAAGGGACAAGCGTGCTAAAGGGCAAGCAAGTTTTAGACCTAAACATTCCATGGTGGACCATGGTATTACTCTAAGGCACATCATTGAAAAAGTGTGGGAGAAAAAAGAGGAATCCTTTTGTTGCTTTGTTGATTTAGAAAAATCTTTTGACATAGATCCTATGGATAAGCGGAGGAACTTGGGGTTCCTATACATCTTAGAGCAACTGTTCACGGGCTATCTGAGGAGGTCAAATTCAAAATCAAAACATCAGATTGTATCTCCGAAAGTTTCATAAGTGATATCAGGGTCAAGCAAGGGTGCCCATTATCCCCTACCCTTTTTGGCTTATATATTGACAAACTTGAAGAGTGGTTAAAATTAGAAGGTGGGGATGGCACCCTCGTGGGTGAGTATGTGATAAGGCTTGTGTTGTATGCATATGACCTTATTTTGATTGCTAAGTCTGCTCTTGGCTTACAAGAGCACTTGATTTCCCTTGAGCACTTTTGTAGAAGAGTTGGGATGCAAGTAAATACTAGCAAGATGAAAGTGGTAGTTTTCTCTAGCAAAAGAAAACATAAAAAACATAAGTTCTACTTTGAAGGCAATACCCTTGAATCAGTGGAACTTTACAAGTACCTCAGAATCGACTTCAAAAAAAAATTGAGTTGGGAAGGCTGCATGAAAAAAAGAACTCTTTGAGGTTGGAAAGCGTTTTATGCTTTCCAAAATAAGTGCAGAGAGGTAGAGTTATGTGACTAGAAAACTATGCAAACCCTTTTTGGTCTCTTATTCATTCCGGTTGTTCTCCATTCTAAGAGTTTGGGCTCTTAGGTACACATGATTACAAGCAAGTTCAAAATTAAGAGTTCATTGCCATACGAGATCATGCTAAGTGAAATGGGGGTGGCTTCTATTGAAGCAATCGCTATGGTGAGACTCATAAGATGTCTAAAAAGAATTGAGCAAATGGAAGAAGGTAGACGGCCTAAGGTTGTCTTCAATGACATATTGTGCAAAAGAAAGAAGACTTGGATGCGAAAAAATATTAAATGGCTTAGTAAGTGGGATATGTGCTTGAGCATGTGTCCCATGAATAGTAAATAAATAAAGGCTTTTGTTGTCAATAAGTTCCACAAGCGAACTTGGGATAAAGAGCTAGGGAGAAAGAGAAAGCATTATATTGAAGAGTTTAACCCTACCTACAATCAACATCAAAAGGCATACATAGTGGCCAATATACCTTGGAAAGCCAAAATTCTTATTGCTCAATTAAGAACTAATTCGCAAAAGAAGCTTGGGTAGAAAGAGTGTGTATTTTTTGCACTGCTGGTAAGGTGGAGATAGAAAAACCTTTCATTTTAGAGTGTGAAGCCTTTAAGGACAGTAGGGATAAGTATGTAAATGTCTTGATGGATAAATCTTGGGATGATTTATTTAACGAGGGGACTGTGGAAAAATTGGGGCATTCATCATCAAGTTGAACAGAAAAAGGATTGAATTGCAGAAAATAGCATGCGAGATGGTCTGTCCAATAGGATATTATCCTCGTGGATGTTAAACTATTTTCTTCTTCTTCTTCTTCCCTTGAGTTTGAGCCATAAAAAAATCCCAGAGCACCCACACGTAGAGGGAAATTACCCACATGTTTAAGGAGAAAAACATGAGTGTAGCAGGTGGACTTCTCATTATTCCACTTGGCATGATATTTGGCCAGGTCCATTTTATTTCATGGGATGGGATCCCACTTGCATGGAGAGTGGTTAATATAAAGGACCCCTTCACTAACTTGAGTCGCCTTATTAGCAGCTAAGTCTGCCTACTTATTTAGACTTCTTAAGATATGAAAATAGCTTATTTTCTTCATATTTCTAGTAATATAATTGATTCTTGTGATTGTTCTATTCAATTGGAAATTGGAGATGGGACAAACAGAATTCATGTGACCAATAAGTATCGAGGAGACTCCCAGGATACAAACTTTCAATATCTTTTGTTTGACAAATAGCTTACATCCTTGAAGGAGGGTGGAAGCTTCAACTTGATTGTTTGTTTTGTCGCCCACACCTCGTGATTAATCATTAGGTAATTTATTGTTGTCCCTTGGGGTTATACAACCCACCCATCTACATTTACTGCCCCAATATGTCCTTTCAAATCCCAATCCAAGTGTAGAGTGTATATTTGTTCGTTAATTTTCCATTTGAGAAACTCCTCTTCGGTGAGGCATATTTTCCAATCAAGGTCTCTTATTGGCTTGAGATAAGGAAGGGGGGTGGATTGAATATTTATCTTGCTTAACCAAGTGTGATCCTCTTTGGAGATGGTAACTTTACTAGGGATATTCATGGTGGAAAGACTTTCTCTTAACATGCTGTTGACTTTGGTTGCAGTTGTCAAAGGATAGGCTAGAGAATCTTGAAAAACAATTGTTATGGGAAAGCCAGATTTTTCAGAAAAAATAGATTTTGGAAGAGTCAAACATTCTTGATGGAGAAGTGACTTTGTGTGAAAACATTTTCCAACATAAGAGAACCAAGGAAAAAAATCCTTTGGGAGAGAGGAGGAATGATACCTTAACCTCCCAAGGGGTTCATTGCTAAGACCCAAACCTTTCTAGCAAAATCGCAATCTATGAGGAGGTGCTGTATACTTTCTTTAGCACTTAGACACAAAGGGAAATAAGAAGGACCTCAAAAGCAATGAATTTTCAAGTTGTCAGTAGTGAGGATTTTTTGGTGAGTGACAAAGCAATAGAAAAATATGGTCTTTAGGGGTCCAATAGAATTCAAAATTATTTTCCACATACTTGAATGCGCATGGGGATCTGATTAAGAGTAAAGCATTGAATAGCATAGCTTCATGGAGTATTCTTCTTTTGGTCCCCAACCTATTTGATTATTTTCATTGATACATATTGGAGAAGACCCATTTAAAATATAGAGAAGTTGTTGGTATTGGTCGAGTAAGTTTCCAGGTAGATTTAATCTCAACCATCCTTCCCAAGCTCTATTGCTTCTATTCCACTTGCTGATGCCAAAATTCTAAGTGCAAGGCTTTGATACCATGTCAAAATTCTAAATCCTTGATGGTAACAATAATTCTATGAACAAGCTAAGAATCTAAGCACACAATTAACCCCACAGGGAATGGCAAAGAATTATCATAAGGAGAGAAGAAGAAGAAAAATGAACACACATTAAGGTAGGGTCAATAAATGATGATTGATTGATTATTACAATAGTAATACATATGTATAAATGAAAATAGAGTTGCTAGAAGACAACTCATGCTAGCTCATAAATCAGACTTATTAAAATATGATAAACCCCCATAGGTGACTAAAGCACTTTCTAAATATATCAAGGACCTCATGAATTAGATAAAGCATGATTGAGTTGTCATGAGTGATGGAAAAACATGCTAATCCTGGAATTTGGAGAGAAAATCATGGAGGATGGGTTGGCAACAAAGGATAGTAGTTTCCTAATTGGTTGGCTTTATCTTATCCACTGAAAGGCAATAATAAAGCAGGATAATGACAAAATATGCATGAAGGCGTGGTAACTAATTCTAGAAGTCAATAAAGTAGGCAGGATCAACTAGAATCAGGATAAAGGCACTCCCAGGGTATATATGGAAAGTGTTGACCAAGTGGTGCAAGTGGATGCCAACTATCTGGGCTAGTAGGTAGGAAATCAATCAATAATCATTAAATATTGTTATCCTAAGTATGGAGTAGGTTTATAATATCCCAACACCACCATTTAAGTCTGAATTTATGATGATATGTATAAAATAATCAGAAATATAGACCTATATAGGGCCCAACAACAAGGCTATGGTCACCCTTTACAATTATCTTATCCAAAGAATTGACGAAAGAGGCAAAACCACATGGGGAAAATCCTCCCTTAAGAAAGGACATGAAAGGAAAACTAAAAATGATGAATTATTGTTGATGTTGCTCCAAACTAAATGTTGATGTCTAGAAGAATTTTATTCTTGGGAAGAAGAGAAATCTGCTCACCTAGATCAAGAACAACTACAGGATAGAAATTGGGACCATGTAGAACGACTGAGATCCAATGATGTGTAAGAAATATTGAAAGCTCTTGAGAGTTGTAATCAGCTCCAAGATGGTATGATGACTTTAAATTCGAACCAATAGAGATGAAATCAGCTCTAGATAGGTGAAATAAGTGTTCAAGCGAATGCATAAGGTCTCCAACTTCATTTACACTGAGAGGATGTGTGCAAGTGATCATGTAGGAAACAGGAGAAGGCTTAGGATCAGGGAGTGCAAATGAAAAGACTCCATAGGTTGATATATCTTCCAAAATATCCAAAGGAACATAGACTAGCACATCAGTAGACTCTTCTAGAGCATAAATTGGTAAATAATCCTATGTGGTATAAGTATGAAAGGAGGAAAGAAAGAGATGTTTAAATTCTTCAAGAAGGCTCTAAGTATTGATGCCAAGAACAAAGGAGGAGATGTAGAAGTGCATGAGATCAAGTATGGTGAGTGGTATGACACAAGTAAGACTTGATCTAGCTAAGCAAACATCCAAGAAGTCACTGAGTTGCACACCATCAAGGAGAGAGGTATGCACAAGGTGTGAAAGATCTAGCATATGGATCTCAGAATCTATGATATAATACATAAAGAACACTGAATGTGTGAATGAATCATCAACAATGGAAATGGAAGCTCCATTAGTCACTTATTTTTCATCATCAACATCATAAGAAGATGAATCATGATCTTCAACTTCAAGAGATACATTAAAAGATGGCTCTTCAATATTTGTTTCTTGATAGAAGGAGGAAGCATTCGAATCAAAGAGAATGGTAGCAACATGAACTGTATGAGAGACTTCTTAATCATGAATAACTTCATCAGAGAATGTAGAGGATGAGACGTATGAGAGAGAGCACATGAGAGATGTTGGGTTCTCTCCATGCTTCATCTTCTTCTTCCTGCATACCAAAATCTTTGTCCAAATTGTTCCAAATCTCAAACGGATACTCAACAGAAACTATGAGATGATGTATCTTTGGAGACATTGACAGACACATAATTCCATAAGTTCTATCACAGTCATTTAGCCAGTCAATTTTCTCTTCAAAAGACTTTGGTACGCTCACTGCACCAATGGAGACATCAAAGAGACATTGCCTCTTCAAGTATGTTCTCGTCTTTGGCTTCCAATCAACATAGTTGAAAGGAGATAGTAGAGGAACTTTTAAATCCATATAGAAGTTTTTGTACTTGAAAAATAAACCTGTAAATCTTAAAAGGAGAATTAATTGATGAGTTCCCAAAGCTCTGATACCATGTCAGAGTTCTAAATGCAAGGCTCTGATACCATGTCAGAATTCTAAATCCTTGATGGTAGTAATAATTCTATAAACAAGCTAAGAATCTAAGCACACAATTAACCTCACAAGTAGTTGCAAAGAATTAGCATCAGGAAAGAAGAAGAGGAATAATGAACACACATTAAGGTATGATCAATAAATGATGATTGATTGATTATTACAATAGCAATAAATCCTTATACAGGAAAATAGAGTGTCTAGAAGGAAGGTCATGCTAGCTCATAAATTAGACTTACTAAAATATGATAAACCCCTATAAGTGACTAAAGCACTTTCCAAATCTATCAAGGAACTCATGAATTAGCTAAAGCATGAGTGAGTTGTCATGAGTGATGGAAAATCATATTAATCCTGAAATCTGGAGATAAAATCATGGAGGATGGGTTGGCAAGAAAATATAGTAGTTTCCTAGTTGACTGGCTTTACCTTATCCACTAAAAGGCAGTAATAAAGCTGGATAAAGACAAAATCTAGAGGGAGGCGCAGTTACTAATTCTGGAAGTCAATAAAGTAGGCAGGATCAACTAAAATAAGGATAAAGGCGCTCCTGGGGTATATATGGAAAGTGTTGACCAAGTGGTGCAAGTGGGTGACAACTATCTAGGCTAGTAGGTAGGAAATTAATCAATAATGGTTAAATATTGTTACCCTAAGTATGGAGTGGGTTTATAATATCCCAACAACTGATGTCCCACAGTTTTGTGTATCTGTTATTCTTCATCCATTCCTTAATATCCATGAGCTCCCAATTTCCTTTTAAATAGACTCAATTCATTAAACAATATCTCGAGATTCTTATCTTTTTTCCATTTCCTAGAATCTAATAGAGATTTTTATCAAATAACTCCTAAGCACATTTGCTTAGTTTCCAAATTTGAGTAACACTTTGATTTGGGGAATTTCTATCCAATGTTCTTAGGATTTTCCCTTGGAGATATTTAACCCTAATAGCTCTCTTAGCCCAACCATTTTGATTATAAAGGATTTTCCATAAAATCCTTGCTCCAAGAGGAATATTTTTCCATAAAGGACCTCTTATGTGAAGTCCACCTTCTTTGATTGATCTTTTGACAATATTCCAATTCACTAAATGAAGCTTGTTTTCATTTTCTTTTCCTCCCTTCCAAAGCCAATTTTTTAGCAGCTTATTGATCTGGGACTGAATGACTTTTGGGGCTAAAAAGATGGAACATTGAAAGATTGGGAGAGTTGAAAGCATTGATTTTAAGAGGACAAGCTTACATGTAGGATTTAGACATATCACTCCCCAGCTTTCCATGGAGATTTTTTTTTGTTTTCACTGCACTCGTTGACGTTCGGCATGAGGGGGGGAGAAAGAGTGATTGGAAGAACGATATATTTGAATACCTCCTAAGATATGGAAGCTTGAATGCCAAGAATCCCAGAGATAGCGTGCAGAACAATCAGAGGCGTGTTCCGGGTGTTAGGATTAATTAATCCTCCTTTGTCCGATATAGTCTATTTGGTCATATTTCCTAACATAGTAAGTTATTATTATTGTACTAGATTATAGGGGACACACCTAAAGGTTATATTCCACTTACTGCATGTGCATGCATGAGTTTATGTGTCTCTGGGAGAAATCCCTACATTATAGTAGTCCACTAAGAGTGCCACCAGCAGCCTCCATCAGTTGGTTGGGGTAGGTAAGTAGTTATGTTGATTTAACCTCTAGTTACAATCAATTAGATCACTTTTAGTTAGCCTAGCGTCAGTTTTGCATGCATGTAGGGAGAGTGGCACCTTTTTCCCACCTACCTCATCGGTTAACTGATTGTAGTATGATTTAGACATCTGAAGTTAGACTAGTGAGCTCCAACAGTGATTTAGACACACTGAGTTAGCTATTTAGTCAGCTTGAGCTGATATATTCGAATTCTATTTATTGTATAATCATTGTATTATTGATTAATGAATGAAGATTAATGTTGTGATTATCTGAGCAATTCTTGTTTGATTTATCTAAAATTTGTGGCATAAATTTCATGTTCAGTGTACATTCTCTTTGATTATTCCACTGCATAATTTCCTTCCTATAACTTTCATATTTTCCTATAGATCAATGGTTCACAAATTTAACATGGTATCAGATCCCTATTCATGCTAGCAACAAACCTTGTCCGACCTCCATTGTGCACCAAAAGCAGCTGTGTTTCCACATAATTCCCGCAATTATTGCATGGCTAACTCTGGATTTTGTCAAGAGAAGTCTCTGTAGGTGTGACGGACTCTGAAAAAGTGCACATATCGAGGTGGAAAGGCTTGAACTAACATATGATTTCGAATTGAAGTGGTTTTGTAGTGTTCTTTGCAGGTATCTACGTAGCTTCTTGAATAATTGACTGATTAGCATACAAAAAAATGGAGAATTCGTCATCTCTCATACCTAGAATCCTTACACACTTCAATTATATTTATTGGAGGGAAGATATGCAGGTAGCCTTGTGCAACAAAGGCCTTGGAACCCATCAATAGGTACCTCTCCATCATAGCATCTATGAGTAGATGCCTCTGTAGAACTTGGGAACTCATTAGGAAGTACCCCATCATGACACCCATCAATAAGTGTCTCAGAAGTACTCGAGAAAAAATCAATAGTTTCTCTAAAAATGCTTGAGAATCCATAAGTATATGCCCTACTATCCATGTCCATAGTGTCTGGTTCTTCTTTTACACAATCTTCTTCTTCATTGCAATCATCTTGCAATGACTCATGCTCATATTCAATGTTCGTGGAGGGTGTTGGATGCTCATCCATGTCCTCCTTGGCTGCCTTAGGATCAATACCAAAGATCAGTAGGTTAGAAATAAAAGCGTAGCAGGATACCAGGTTGTTCCTTTTCATTGCACCCAGGACGAGAGAGAATAAGGTTGGAAGAAGGTTGTTCCTATTTTTTTGTTTCTTTGTTGCCCCCTCTTTCTTAACCAAACTGTGTTCTACATCATTTAAGTATTCTGCCATGACCATATGACTAATAAAAAAAGACTCAAATTCAGGTTAAAGCATCCAAAAAGCGCATTAGGATCCTCTTTTTGAAGAAGGTCCAAAAACTCTCAACAAGTAGGAAGCACATGCATCCAATGAAACTTCACTTTTGACCACTACTTTTCTCTTGAATGAGTCCTCATTTGTATTCTTGTGCCAAAAATATATACTTTAAAAGTTATTCTTTGAAAGAATACCTTTCACGAATATCCCATCTCAAAGTTCGATACTCTTGGTAGAATGCTTCGATATCTCTGGTTGCAATTTCTTCTTCTGTTAGTGGGGGAGGAAGGAAAGTGGGCATAGTGGGTCGATTGTGAATCCAATACGTTAATGAAAACTTGGATATGTGTTATTATTCTTGAGATATTACTTTCCAAATGAATAGAGGTAAGTGATATGATACCACTGTGATGTACCCAAATTAGAATCTAGGAACACCAACTCAATGGGACAAGGGAGACACCAATGTAAGGATGAAATACTGAGGCCACTCAAGCTCAAGAATACTTTGTACAATGTACTGGGACCATTTATGTTTAAAAATTAGCTATTTCTGAAGGCTACTCCAAGGCTACATGGGTACACTAGCATATGCAAGCTAGATCCTTCAACTTGACATTTCCCGAGGGCTAGGGGTAAAGGGGTTTCTTTGATTTTGTGAAGATTGAGATAGATTAGGAATAATTAGAGATGCTATGTAATCTATTTTTTAGAGTATGCATACTACAAAATCAGAATTACAGAGTTGGAGAGGTTTGGAGGTACTTGAAGGGGAGTTGGGAGATTGGGATTGCACATGGTAACTATTTGAAATGGATGGACGGGGTATATAGTAGGTAAAAATATCTATGAAAACACTTTGTATGTATTTTACAGAGTCTCAATATTCTGCAACAACTTATGAAATCATATTTGGATTTCGAAAACTCAAGATATGATCAAAACAAGGGAGACTAGGTAGATTTTGTGGACAACTCGTGAAGGAATTTTTCAACCCGAAACAAACGGTACCTAGGGAAAATCAATTATGCATTTTCCACTTGTAATGGACGTCTCTGGGTATCATATACCTACAAAATCTTATGGAATCATATTTGGACTTTCAGAAAGGAACCTATGGTTGAAATAGTGAGGGCTAGTCAAAATTGGCTAGTGAAAGAGCAAGGCTGGAATTGTCTTCTATAAAGGGAATTGGATCTGCAACAAGGGATTTGGATATGGATCATACACCTATAGGATGTATGCAAAAATATTCATATAATATTGGTAGCATAATTAACACATTTATCATGCATTCACATCTTGAAAGAGAACCAAAATTGCATAGATGCATAGCAAAATAGAAGCATCAGAAGACTGGAGCTTTTATTATTAATACAAAATTATGAGAATACATAATATAAAAATACTGTATGCATAAAATAATCTCAATGAGATGGACTATGTGTCAGACCCCACTTCGTCAATGCCTTGGTTACTTAGATGCAAAAGCAGGCCATCACTCGACTGTTGTCAAGGGGAGCACAACCCAAGACTAGGTAGCACTCAGATTCCCATCAAACTAAACAATATTTAAATGCGTTCCTTTTCCATTCACCTTTTCCTCCTTTTATACTGAAAAGTATCCAATACCATGGAAAAATGCCACAGGCCAATGAAAACCATGTTCCATTATCACATTTTGCCAATACCATGGAAAAATACTATAGAACACCCAAAACCATGCACTAGGTAATTATTGATCTATTAACTTCATGAGGGCTCCCTCTAACCATTTTGACTTTCATAAATGCACCCTCTAACTTCCTTAACCATTTCCTTCGTGCCCTTTGACCCAATTACTCAATAATTAATTAGCCAATTTTCTCCAATTGGATAAATAATTATTTTGGCTAATTTCTCCATTAATCCAGAATAATATTTTCCTTAGCCAATGATTATAATTTTTGAGATTTAATTTATAATGGATAATTCTCCACTTTAATCCCAATTAAATTATTTTCTCCTCCATAAATTCCAATTGGGACTTTTGGTGGTCACATTGCCAAGTAAAATTCCTTAGGCAATGTTATTATGCCCCATTTAATTTTAATTAAGCCTTAAGAACCATACTTAGGCATTTTCCCCCTATTGGTCCCCATTAATATTTTTTAATAGTTTTTCTAAGGTGACTTAGGTAATTTTTAAAATATGAAAAATATGGGGACATGACAAACTAATCGTGAACCCATATGGCCCTGGGGATTTGTCTAGATTAAGACTCTAAATCGCAGACATAACTTCTTATTCTGAGATAGGCCTTTCCAACATTTGGTTATCTTCTATAGAAATTTATGGTTCAATATTTTATAGCATTTCCTCCCTTGCTTCACCATTTTCGCTCCCTTGCTCTATTTATAACTCCTTAAATTGATTATAAGCCTCTTCTTTTATGGCCACTCCAGTAGATAGCTTATTTCCCTTCCCATATTAGATCTCCCTTATTATATTCTTATTTAATGAGATCTTAGCTTGATTATGGAATAAGGTAGTATTTGAATCCCAAGCCTTGAGACACAAAGCTCTAGACTTTAATCTCCAGGCCTCCTCTTCTCATTTACTAATCTCTAAGAGTTGTGCGTTGAGATTCTTCTCTTATTGTAGGATCTTTGGGGATTTCCATATTGACTTGTAGTGTGTCCAACTCTTTCTAAATCATGACCCTCCAATGATATAGGGATGAAATTATGTTTTTCCCATTGCTTGAGATCCCTTTTAATAATTCTCAATTTTAATTTCTAAACATAGGCCAAGGATCCATTGATACACAAAGGCCAATATCCTCGAATATTTGATGTGCTTCTTCATGAAGTAACTAGTATGGGTTGAACTATAATGGGATGGGACCTTTCTCTACTTGAAGGTCAATGGTTAACTCAATCAAAATATGATCAGAGACAACCAAAGGGAGAATTTTTTGCATGAAACAAAACCTTTTTTGAAATAAATAACTATGAACCAAAAACCTATATATCTTGATAACTTTATGGCCTAGCCCTATTCTCCAATTCGACTAGGTGAAAGTGCCTTTTTTTGGATGAATATACACCATATCAAAGTCCAAAATATGTTCCTTAAGACATTCTTTGAAAGGATATTGAACAAGGATTCCTCCTATACATTCCTTGAATATAAAGTTGCATTGAAATCCCATGCCATCATGAGACAATAATGATCATGCAACATCCTTAAAGATCTCCAGAAGGTCTCTTTGATCCCATATAAAACATGCCCATATACATTACAAACTTAAAAATTTTCCTTTCAAGATCATCTATCTCGGTTAAGAGCCAATGTTAATTCTCCATGGAATTCAAGAATCTAAATTTCTTGGCATCAAACAAGGCGACAAATCGTCAGAAGCTCCTCTCGCACTTAATGCACAATATATTTCATGTATCTGTGATTTATTAAGTTCAATGCATGCCTCTATCGCTGCCATATTGGTCTCTTGGATTAGCAGAAGAGTGCATTTATGCTTATAGGAAAATATCCTTATTGCTCCCATATTTTGTCTTCCTCCCATATCCCTACAATTATAGGAGATTACCAACAGTATTTCCTAACAATTGGTTTATCTTTCCTTGTCCTTCTTCTTTATGATCTTTTTTATTATAGATAAGGTCTATAACTTTGACATTGTTATCTAGAGAAGTTTCTTAACATAATATTTTATCGTTTGTTACATCATCCTCTTGTTATTGCTTTAAAGTTCTTCTTCTAGTTTTTGTGTGTGTGTGTGGATGATACGTCCTTCAAATATTCTATGGTGTCCTCCTGAGGTTATTTTTCCTTTTGGTGGGTGACTAGCCCTCCCATTCTGTTTGACACACTTCCTTCATAAGTATTTAATTTTTGATATGGTTCTTGAGGAATAAGAGGGATAAAGTCTTCCAGACTTATTTCTTCAATGACTAACAAACTAAGGGGGACCTAGAGATGGAAATCCTTTGGGATTTTCTATAGAATCTCTTGAATCTCTATTAATTCACTCTCTTCTGCATTAGGCACCCGAGATATTGAATCCTCCATAAATTTCTCTCAATTCTCCTAGTCCCCTACCCAACCCCCATTGTCTATGTTACACTGGATTTGAAGTTGATTAGCAAAGAGGGCATCAAAGGGTTTTCCTTAGTAATGGGCTTGGGTTTGTCCTCCCTTTTTTCAAAATGTGCTTCCATCCATCCTCTTGCTCCTTTATTGGTTCATTTACTGGGGTTTTAAGGTGATTTTTGGACAAATAGGCATACTCATGGCACACATTACACTTGAATGGTAGTTGCTCATAATCAAGTTTTTGCACATGGGTCTAGCCATCCATTGTAGCCTCTGGGATCCCTTTGTCTATATATACTTCCATATAGACTCAAGAAAAAGCAAACATTAGGGGCTTTGGATTGGAACTACCAATTCATTTCCCCAAAGAGTTAGTGATAGTTATCAATCCCTCATCCGATAGGTAATGGAGAGGAATATGGGGAAGCTTCACCCACACTGGGAAAATGAAGGAATGGATTTTTCTAGATTAAGGGATATGTTCCACCTATTGAGGTACATCCCTTAGGGGCCCATGAAGTAAGGACCCTTTCTATAAATGACATTTGTATCCTCCTTTTACTCAGAGAGGAATGTGTAGTAACCCCATCCAAAAAAATGATGTTACATTCTTCTAGAGATGAGAGGGCACCAATTTTTATCTAACCAAGATTCCATGGTCCTTATGGAAGGCCATAGTCTAGTAAAGGGTCCAACTAATATGCATTTAGATAAGACACTAGCCTTCGTTTCTTTTGCAGTAGAGGAGAGTTTTACCTCTGATGTTGATGTAAGTTTCATGAACCTTAAAGGGGGGGGGACCACAAGTGAGAGAGAAGGGAGATGAAGAGAAACCAATCAAATATATGAAGGCATCATCAATACTCCCATCCTGCATCCTTTGAATAAGATCTAGGGGCATATCCATGAGAAGAGTCACACAACAATGGAGGAATCACATCCCCTCTACTAGGGTTTTGCAGATGTGATAGTTCGCTCAAGACTTTTTTACTTGAATCAATTAACTAGTATAAGACTATATATTCCATTTATTTATAAGTGATATTTTTAATGCTTGTGACATTAATTATTTGTAATATCAATAAATTTGGATGATGTAATACCCTATGGTTTATCCCATGGACATATTATTACTCTTGTTATGTTGGACATAGTGGCACAAGGTCCCTAGATTGTGGTTTTCACATTATTATTATTTTTATTATGTTTAACTTGTAAAATAATTAATAAAATAAAAACAACTATATGGTCGATGCCACAAAAGAGAGTATGAGGAATCATGATGTTACGAGCAAGGAGTTGCGAAAAAGTGTTTACCTATGTGCGTTGATCCTATGTTGATGTTGTACACCATTCTTATGTACTTGATGGACCATATTGGTTATGTACCCTCATGTGTTATGTTACTCATTGGTTTTATTTACCATGAGATTAATTTTTATTTGAGGATTGGAGTCCCTTTCTCACCTAGTGTGCCCTCTTGAGTTGGATTAATGTGCCTGTTGGTGTAGCCACTTGATGTGTATCTCCTATTTTTATTTTTGGAATGTAACTCTCATGCTTGTGTCCCTCTATCTCGCAATTCGAATTTCTCATAAAGGAATTTGATTTGCTTGTATTGAAAAAAAAGGAAAACGTCACTCTTGTGTGTTAATGGTTCATGCTTTTGATCTTGTGCTTGTGTTTGGAACTTGTAGTTTTTATTTTTTATGCTCTTGGTATGAGATCCTTCTTGATCCTATGCCCAAGCTGAGTTACTCTAGAGCCACCGGTATTTTTTCCGAAGCCACTGGAATTTCCTGGATTGGAAGTGTTACTTGCCATTGGGTTGTGGTTGGAATATTGTCTTGGAGTGGAAGTAGAGGTCATACTTTCCACTGGGTTGTGGCTGGACTGATTTATTGAGAGAAGTTTTGGTTGAGTGCTCCCTTTCTTGAGACATCATGGTTTTGTCTCGAGGGTGACCATTGCAAAGTGAGTTTTGTCTTGCACTGTGTCTATGGCTGGGTGGAACATGGCACGATCGATTATGGTTGCATATTTGGAAAATATAAGTTCTGTATCTCATGTTCATTTAATTTATTTTGATATTATTAATTTATTTATCGATGCACATTAAATGTTTAATGAAACGTATGAGCTATTTGTGGAAGAAATTCCTCATGGACTTCAATCTATTTATGCAGGTAAATTTTGTGAAGGAATTGGAAACTAGTTTTGGGGATTTTGTGCACAAATTGTTTGAGGAAATTATTCTTTGGAACCTCTGCTAAAGAACTTACATTTTTTCCCTTGTTAATTATATTATGTGTCTTTTGATAGTATAGTCCCCTCAGAATGGTTTAAGACACTTCTGTTTGATGCTTCTACCTTTTATTCCAAAACTAGTTCTTTGATTGGATTTCTTTGTATAGTTTTGAGACTTGGCACATGAAGTGTTCGTAAAAATACCTAAGTGTTATTTTATGCTTTTTTCTAATAAATACACTTAAAACTTGTGTGAGAATGTGAGGGGAAAACTTATTGATAGTGTTTGGGAAATGTCTAACGAAATTCTAGAGCAATTTCAAATTTCTAGCTCCATCAATGGAATTATTTTGAGTAGATTTGTGACTTTGCATTTGAAGTGTTTGATGAAATGTTTGAATGATATATACCTATATTATGACTGATAAACATTTTTTTTAGATTTGTATTGGAATTTGAATGATTATATGAGCCGTGGATTTAATTATTCTAGCGATTCGTAGAATTACTAATCAATTCGAATGACTAGAATTAGCTACTTTTGTGAGTTATTTAATGGATTGTATATGGGAAGTAAGATATAGACATATGGTTGTAGGTGAACCCTGCTACAATTTCCATGAGATCAATATTTATATATTTCTCTTTATTTGGCATTTGGAAAGTTAAAGTGGAAACTAGGTACATTGTGGAGAAAATTCATAATTAGTTGTGGATTGAAATATCATTTTTCTTAAAAATGGAATGTTACAACCAGGTGATATGTTTCTAACAGGTTAGCGTGTTGTAGGTGACTACTTATTAGGTCTAATAATTTACTTATCGATGTATTTCATTTTGGTTTAGTCATTTAAACTCAATTCCTTGTGGTGAATGTTAACTAGTTTCATCAGAATTGATGAAAAAATCACTAGTATGTGCAATGGGAATGATCTGCAAATAAACCCTTAATAGGTTGTAGGTACATGATTAAATATGTTTTTAATGGATGTAGGATTCATTTTGGGTTTAACGGCATGGTTACAAGTTAATTTTGTGCAAGAATAGCTGCTTATATTGGAAAACTAGTTAATTAGTCTTGTGGACTCTCTTTTGTATTTACCATAATTAACTATTGTAATTTCGGTAATTAAACATTAATTTACATGTAATTAGATGTTATTAAGACATTGGTATTGATAATAGATGGTTATTTTTTAAACAATTGTATTTTTTTTAAGTGTCATCATTTGTGCACTAAGTGTCATAATTAACACCTTAATTACTAGTTAACTATGAATAAGAATAATTGGCCTTTAGAAGTGGATGTTGACTCAGTTGTAGTTAAGTCTAGCCTTGATTTGCTCAGTGAGTTTGATCCTTCTGCCAATTAATCTTCTTATGTTTTCATTGTTGATTCTTTGGACTCTCCCATTGAACAATACGTCAATGATCCTGACGAGTTTGATTATGCTTGTAGATTTTTTGGCTCCTGTGATACTGGGTTTGTTCCTGCAGACTCTATCACCCCTGTCAACTTTATCTCTCCTCTCGAGGTTGATATCATTGATTATAAATCCTCGTGCCTTGTCACTATAGACTCTTCTTTAATCGATTCTTCCTTGACTACAACTTTTGTGGAAGATAGCAAAGTTGCAAGTGTTTCTACCAAAGTGACCTGTACCAAGCCTCTTCTTCGAAATATGATCTTAATATTGTTGTTTCTTAGAGACATGATTCTTAGTTGGATTCACACTTTTTTAATGGACTCACCTAGTTGTTCAATATGTAACTAAATTTGCATGTATTCTACTCGCGCTTATGACCCCGATGTCGACTTCCACTCTTTTAGCTTGGTGTATAAGCCCTCATCTCTGCTCTCATCATTGCTCAACTTTGTACCATTTTTCCATTGTAACTTGACACATTTTACTTGGAGGAGACATTCCTCGATTGTCCTTATCTTGCTCATGTTCCTTGCATTATTCTTAAGCTTGTTCCTCACACTTGGAACTAGTTCAGCATGCCTCTGACACTCATCTCCTCACATTTAGAGAATTATTCCAACTTTCCTTCGAGCTCGTTAAAAATAGTAAGGAGGCCACGAGTTGACTTTTCCGCGCTCGTTAAAAATTTATGGGAAAGGTATGGAGTTACCTTTAAGATCTAGTATGACTCCCTAAATATGACTAGATTGTTGAGTTTGCTTGTGCCTTCAAACTCATTTAAGGGTGTGAAGGAACTTCCATATAGGTATAATTTTACCCCTTTTCCGTACCATGTGGATTACTTACAAAAAAGGAATACTCTAGTTGTTTCTGACTAGGAGAGTATATTCAGGTATAATGTTATCTCTTTTTCGGGCCCAGAGGACTAAATTTACGAAAAAGGAACCTGTTTGAGCTTACTTTTCTCTTATTTGTGCTCTGGTTTAAACTATGAAAAAGATTATGATCATTCTTTATGCCATTGTCATGCTTACTAAAACTTCAGGACAAAGCATCGAGTGATATTGCTTTCCTTCACACTCTTTAAAACTAAAGCGTTCTGCTTGTTTTTGAAGGAGCGTTGGTATGGTGATAGTTTAACCCTTTTTTAGATCTTGTCGACTAAATTCGAAAATTGAATGCCTTGGTTTGTCTAAGCTAAGAGAGTTCTCCTCTGGATTTGTTTTATACTTTTCTAGGATTTGGAGACTAACGCTATGAAAAATCCCCCCCTAGAGTCTTCTTTGGAGTTTTCAAACTCGAAATTGTGAAAACACAGTCGATCATTCACTAATTCAGGCTCGTAAAATCCATGAATCAGTTCTTTATCAAGCATTCTTCTCTCTCTTCTTCAAGCTTGCCAACAATGAAGAAGGTCCCAAGTTTGGTTTCTTGGACTCATTAAACCTTTCCAAGAAAGAGGGGAAGGGAAGTTAATTCAAATGATTTTTATACCATGGAAGCAAGTCTTGTGTCCCTGAATAAAGCACCATTTTTTATTCTATCAACAATTGGGTTCTATGTTTTATCTTAGGATTAAGCCTGATCTCATAGTTTTCACTCCTCCAGTTGGTTAATTTTCCAATTATATGGAGAATTTGTTAATGTCTCCTACATTGCATATTTGTATCGTTGGTCCCTTGCTATCAAAAAAATGCCTGAGTCACGTTTGTGTCATGCTCACTATTCAAGAATTAAAACTTTGTTGGCCATTTTGTAGTTGCCTTGAAATTTTGTGGCAACCATTCCCTTGTATCAGTTCATTACATCCAGTCTTCGATGGTCCTTTTTGAAAATTTTTGTACTCGTTCCAGATCCAATCAATCTTTGATTCACCTCGTGTTGGATGATGGAGGATTCCTTAATGCCTTCATTCCAACATATCTCTTCCCATCGACTTCAACACATATTTCTCTAGGAATTAGATTTAGAGTTTATGACAGTACCTTGGGGATTGTAATCATCGGTGGCAATTTCCCTCACTATTGGGTAGTGAGAATAACTTAAGGTCTTCTACTTGATGGATTCTTCAGGTGTTCGAATTCAAGACCATTTATTTACACTTGTTAGAATGTACTAGGTTCCTTGGGGACCATTTTCATTAATGATGGTTTCCTTCGTGTTTGTTAACGATTCTCATCAATGACCGATAAGCAAACAGTTTCCTCCATGTTCAACTTCAACTCCTTTATTCACATGGTTAGGAGTCGTACCTTTGGGTGGTTTGTATTGAAGACCTTGTATCGACAGTAGCATCATCATCTTTTGTTATTTTTCGAGTTGCTTGCTATTTCCCGAGTTGCGCAAGACCTTGTCACACTTCATATGAAATTTACCAAGACATAGATCAACCTTATATTCTTGTGGCTATGATCAATTATTGAGCATGGATCCACCTTGTTGATTTGTGGCCATGACTCCTTTAGATTTTATATGGCGCCCTTTTGCATATTATGTGGCCATGATAGTTACATCAGTTATACACATGTTGGATCATCCTATATATTTATGGCGATCATTTCTATATGGACATGTATGTTCTGGAGATTAGTTTTGTTTGACATTTATCTCTCTTTCAGGTACCTTCGTTCGAGCCTACGATCTTGGACTCTCTAGTATCTTCGACTTCTCATCTCAACTATTTCCTATTTTTATAATTTATTTCCGCTATCGTTTTCCCCTTTAACCTCATACATTAGGGGGAATCTGTTATAGACCAAAATAACTCTTCTTTGTCCGTGACGACTTTTACATGTTTTCATCGCATGACGACACTTCATGAAAACTCCTGTTAGTCACTCAAAAGACACATGTGAATGGACGAACCATATATAGAGTTTTGTAACTCTGTTTAACCTTTTTTCTAGACCATTGGAAAAGGTATCATACCAAGGAAAAACTTTCCATAAGACACCAACCCTTGAAAATGCTTGGAAATATCCTACAAATGGATTTTTTGACCCATTCGTGATTTTTCCTAAGGAATCATGCATTTCACTCGCCCCTTTGCTTAAGGTTTCCCATGAGTATGTCCTAAATTGTCCAATAAACATCAAAACATGAAAAATATCAAAGTTGGGGTGGTTTTAGAATAACTCCTTCAGTTGTAACTGATCCCTATTTGACCCTAACTCTTCATAATAGTATATAAGAAAGGGAGAGGGGTCCATGAAAGGGGTTTAACCTTTGCATTGTTATGCTGGTGAAATTGGGACTCTCATCCCCCCTACCTTTGCCCTAGTTGTCATCTCACTTTGTTGCAAAACTTGGAGGTTGAGATTCTTGGCGAAGAGAAGCAGGAGATCTAGATTAGAGGTTTCATGATTTGCCTTGCATGAGGAGAAGGTATATCTTATACTTCTTCCATTGATTAATACATATTTGATGACATTTCCTTTCCAAATTAGTGTATGGTATGTGTTGTATCTCTATTTTATGATTACATGTTGATGCTTATCATATTAGTGTTTCATGTTATATTGAATATTATCTCCTTACATGTAGTCAATTTGGTTTGAGGAAGGTGGGAAGCTTGTTTTGCAGGTCTCTTAGATTGGAGAGCAAGAGGGGGGATATAGAAAGCTTGGATCGATCTTCAGTTTTTAAGGTATGAAATCTTATAATCATTGAACCTTGTTTATATTCATGCTTGCAGAGTGTTATACATTAGTCTTTATACCCCTAGTACATTGGTGGCCTCAACCCCAGCCATAGGAACACTTTCCCTAGCAACAGGTTGTCATCTCTGATATGGCTTGGATTGAAGGTTTGATGATGTTAGATAATGTTAAGTAAATTTCCATCCCTTATATCATTTGTTGGTATATTTATTGAATTTATTGGTAATTAAAGGGATTTTGTCGAAATTAAATCATGAAAATGAAATTAAATATTTGTTTGACTAATTCGTTGTGCTAAAATTATCTAATTAGCCTTAGAGAAATAATGATATGTCCCTAATACCCTTTTATATCCTCGGGGGACATTACAAATTGTATCAAAGCTATGGTTGTTGGGCCTATTGGTTGCTTTAAATTTGCTTGCTTGAATAAAAGTTAAATGTTGCTTATATGAAAGTTAATTATGAAAGTGTTGCTATCATTATGAAAGATACAAAAATTATTTTTTATTTTGAATATTTAGAAGATGCTTGAAAAGAATCATATCCTTTTATGCATTTTGTTTAGTTGTTTATTTCAAAATTTGAAGACTAGTATAGTATGTCTTGTTTCTTCTTAACTATAAAATTAATTATTATTTGAGAAAATAAATAAATCTAATAATGGAATGTTAACAAAACTTAGAATGAACATGATGCAAATCATAGTAGCTAAACTAACCAAAGAAGACCCCACAAAAAAATAGTAGTGGATGGAAATTAAACAAACAACCCCTTATTTCCCTGAATACGAGTATATAGGAAGGAGGAGGAGTAGTTCATCCCTTGAATTAGAAGAGTCGGTTAAGAAATGTAATAAAATATGGCTCACCTTCAAGAAATTATCATGAAAGAAATAATATCCCTAAAGACCACCCAATACAAGAAAGAAATGAGAAGGAAGAAAACTTACTCTAGGAGGGAGTTTCCACCAGACAGTTATTGTACACCTCCCTTGAGCAAAAGAGCCAGAAGTCTTGAGACTAGTCCAACCAGATTTTCAGATGACCATACTAGTTGAATGAGAAGGTATGAACATGAGTAGTTGATGGGAGAATTAAGAAAGATTAAACCTCCAACATTTGATGGTGAAAATTAACATGGTGAAGAAGCCTAAACATGGTTAGTAGGGATCCAAAAGTTTTTCCAATTGCATAACTATTCATCAACCATGGAAGAAAGAATAAATATCTATCATTTGCAGGGAAAATCCTTTCTTTTGTGGGAATATTTGGTTAAACTGAAATATATTGATGAAGGAAATATCACTTGGAAAAAAGTTTAAAAATTACTTTCAACAAGAACACCTTTAAGAGAAATACTACGATAATAAGATGGAAGGGTTCTTTGAGCTTAAGCCAGGCAATTTAACGATGGATGCATATGGTAAGAGATTTATTGAGCTGTTAACTTATGCTTACTCTTCTAACCTTTTACAAGGATATGATTCAGTATGATATTCCAAAGACCCTTAAGGAAGTAATCATGAAGGAAAAACATTTATCTAAGTTGTATAAGAATAGGGAACATAAGAACTTGAATGATAAGAAGAGTGTTAAACGAGACCAAAGAAAGAAGGGAACCAAGCCTCCTGTCAATAATAGTGGTGATTTTCATAACTAGCCAGATTTAGATAAGACACCTCCTGTTAGATGTTGGAATTGTAATGAGAATCACTATGCAAGGGATTGTACAAATAAGAAAGGAGACAACATTCACAACATTCAAGAACAAAAAGGAGGTGATGTTGATAAGACTCAGAGGATTTATACGACTTTGGAAGGTATCCAAGAATATCATCAGTCTCACATGATAGAAGTGGAAGGTAAGATGAGTAATAGAACCATCTATTTTAATTGATTCAAGAGCTAGTAACAATTATGTTGCACCTAGTGTAGTTTTGAAATGTTCTCTTAAGAAAGGGAATCTTGAGGTAGCAGGCCTTATACATTTAGCAACTAGTGTAAATTTGAGCATATAGATCTGTAGACAAACTCACAAAGAATATCTCACAATTTACTCAGCAATTGAAGAATGAAACAGTGCAAAAGGCTTGCAGTTGTGAATGCTTTCATTAATAAAAAAAGTAATCCGAATGATAATTACAATGAAGTAAAATGGCTTTAATAGTCACAAGCAATTCGAATCCACATGAGGAAGTTCGAATTGATTAGACTCTACTTGACTGTAGGTAACCAAGACTTTGTCTAAATCACTATCGGAGGACCCAGTAGTTAATTGTCCTTGTCTAAATCATAATCAGAGTTCATCGGAGCTCTAAAACACAACCAAGTGTTACATTTAGTGTTGACTAATGGTTAAAAGACTGTGGTAGGTGAGAAATGCGCCCCACATGTGTGCAATCAAGTAAACCTAGCGCTAACTGAATGTGGAGGACTTGAACTGAATGTAACTGACTAGCTTGACTAGTCATTAACTGAAGTGAACTAACCTTGGTTGGTTTCGGCACTCCCAACGGCTTCCTAAATTGTAGGGATTGATCTAGGAGGCTCCTAAACTTATGCAATCAAGTGCAATAAGTGGCAGTGAGCCTCAATTAGTGTTCCCCACACTTTAGTAACTGAAACATGTGCCTCAATTAGGTCAAGTTTACCCAATGGTGCTAATGACTATAAATAGACTGGATGGACTCCCGATTTAGACATATGACCAAATTTGGACAAGGGAGGATTAATAATCCTAACACCCCCCCTGAATGCTAACTTGGACAAACTGTGGGCCCTGGTAACTAAGACCATAGGTCACCCATTACATCAAGTAAAGTAAAGTAACTGCTCAAAAACAAGGTGCTGGGGAAAAACCACATGCGAAAAAACCCCCCCTTCTAATTAAGCAGATAGAATCAGGATCAATCTGGTTCTTCTGTGCACAGGTATCCTGGGGCCTGGAATGTGAACCTCTCCATTATTATGTCTGGAGGAATCTTCCTCTTTGGAAGAAGAATGATATGCTCAACTAAATCAGAAATATAGACAGCTACCGAATGAAGACTAGACCCATGTAGAGCAACTGAAGTCAACTGAAAAGTGAGAAAAGGTTCTTGAGAATTCAGAGAATGTGAAGAACACTCAAGAAATTGATATGTTGCAGCCATGAACAGCAAACCATGAGTGGTAAGAACAGCCCCAAGTGTTAGGAGCAGGTGTCCAGGCGGATGCAGAAAATCTTCCTCTTTACTAGTTCTGTGAGGAGATGAGCATGTGATCAATGGTAGAGAAGCACTGGGACTGTTGAGAGCGAATGCTTGAGCTCCATAGTCTGATATAGATTCTGAAATATATAATGAATCACATAATAAAATATCAGCAACCTCATATGAGGAAACTAACACCAAATCCCCATCAGCAGTTTTGAAGAGAAAGTGCGGTACTTGATTTTTCACACCGGAACTGGTGAGAGCAGCTACAAGCATGACTGAATGCTTTTGGATTTTAAAATATGAACCAAATAATATCATATCAGAAAGTAAATCAGATCTAAACAGGTTCAAAATAGAACCAAAACTGTGAAATGGAATCAAATCCCCAGCAACAGTTTTGTAGGAGACTTGCGATACTTGTTTCTTCACGCCGTTGATGAGAACAGGTACAAGCAGTACTAAAAGATTATGAATTTGATATATTAAACCAAGCAATATCAGATTATATCTAAATAATATCATATCAGATCCAATAAGGTTAATATCAGATTCAAATAAATGGTTAACCGAGATGGTGGATGCACAGCTTTCTTCTTCTTCAAAATTCTGAATTTTGGTGCATGTAATCCTGCAGGATTTTGCTGGAAAATCTAGATCATGGGGAGTGAATGTGTCACTCTTATAATCTGATATTTCTTCCAAAATATCCAAGTTTCTACATATTTTCACACCAGCAGCAACATTAGAGGGAGAAAAATCAAATTTCTCTTCACTTTCGGAAGCAATTACTGGTAAATTTTGCACATAATTTAAAGGAAAATCACCGGTGAATGTCTGCATGGAAGTGCAGCAGAATTTTTCTTCAATATCAGAGATTCAAATGTCTTCTTCTATTTCAGCAATATGAGAAGATGAGATATCAGAGATCTCATGAACTTCTGGAGCATCAGGAGAAGGAGTCACTGCATGGAGACTGTCTTCAATTCGAATTGACTGTGTAGAAGCTTCTGCTTCATCTTCATCTTGAACAACTTTATCAGAGATAGTAGAGGCTGAGACTTTTGAATCAAGGATGCTTATGGTGCTGGATGTGCTCCATGTGCTTCCAAAGGTTTTGTCCAATCTTGTCCAGAGTTCCTGTGGATCTTTAATAGATCTACTGTGGTAGCGCATGCTAGGAGAAAGAGCCAGTTTCATTATTTCAAAAGCTTTATCCTTTGCTTTTAGCCAGTCATTCTCACTCTCAAAAGAATTTCTATTGTA
>LPNX010636590.1:301916-339725 GCA_001517045.1 Pseudotsuga menziesii | reverse complement strand
CAATTCGAATCCACATGAGGAAGTTCGAATTGATTAGGCTCTACTTGACTGTAGGTAACCAAGACTTTGTCTAAATCACTATCGGAGGACCCAGTAGTTAACTGTCCTTGTCTAAATCATAATCGGAGTTCATCGAAGCTCTAAAACACAACCAAGTGTTACATTTAGTGTTGACTAATGGTTAACTGACTTTGGTAGGTGAGAAATGCGCCCCACATGTGTGCAATCAAGTAAACCTAGCGCTAACTGAATGTGGAGGACTTGAACTGAATGTAACTGACTCCTAACTTAGCTTGACTAGTCATTAACTGAAGTGAACTGACCTTGGTTGGTTTCGGCACTCCCAGTGGCTTCCTAAATTGTAGGGATTGATCTAGGAGGCTCCTAAACTTATGCAATCAAGTGCAATGAGTGGCAGTGAGCCTCAATTAGTGTTCCCCACACTTTAGTAACTGAAACATGTGCCCCAATTAGGTCAAGTTTACCCAATGGTGCTAAAGACTATAAATAGACTGGATGGACTCCCGATTTAGACATATGACCAAATTTGGACAAGGGAGGATTAATAATCCTAACAACTAGAACTAAAAGAAAAGTCACAAAAACAGTAAGACAGTGTCCTTTGGAAATGAATGGTTTAAATACTTTATCATATTTGAATGTTATTCCCTTAGGATGTTACGAGGTATTTATTGGTATGGATTAGTTAACTACACACTGAGTTATCTTAGACTATTACAAAAAGAATTACATATGTCTAGATGAGGAAGGAAACAAAGTAACAGTTAAAGGAATACATATACTGGTATCTTTAAGATAGGTTGCATCCTTACAATTAAAGAAGTGTTTTAAAAAAGGGTGTCAGATTTATGGAGCTCACCTACAATAATCTAAGTAAAAGGAACCTCAATTACACGACTACCTAGTATTACAGGAATTTGTAGATGTATTTCAAGAGATACCTGGAATGCCTCCTAGAAGAGATATAGACTTTGTTATTGATCTAGTGCTTGGTACAGTTCCTTCGTCTAAAGTACCTTATAGGATGAGTACACTTGAATTGAAAGAGTTACAGATGCAGTTAGAGGATTTACTAAAGAAAGGTTTTTTATCAGGCCTAGTGTTTCACCTTGGAGAGCACCAGTTTTGTTTGTAAGAAATAAAGATGGTACCTTGAGACTTTGCATAGATTACAAGCAGTTAAATTAAGCAACTATCAAGAACATGTATCCTTTACCGATAATTGATGACTTATTTGATTAGTTAAGGGGCTCCATAGTGTTTTCAAAGATACATCTCAGGTTGAGTTATCATCAGGTCAGAAATAAGGAAGAGGACAACAGTAAGACAACTTTTAGAACAAGATATGGTCACTATGAGTTTACAGTTGTTCCATTTGGTTTGACAAATGCTTAAATACCTTTATGTGCTTGATTAATGGGATGTTTTGGAAATATTTGGACAAGTTTGTGATTGCTTTCTTGGATGACATACTATTTTACACTAAGACAAAAAAGGAACATGAAGAACACTTAAGACTAGTAATGTGAGTATTAAGATAGAATCAACTTTATGCTAAGTTAAGTAAGTGTTCTTTTTATCATAACAAGATTCAGTACTTAGGGGACATTGTATCAGAAGAAGGAATATCGATTGACCTTGAAAAGATAGAATTAATTATGAATTGGTCAACACCTAAGAATGCGTCAGAAGTTAAATATTTTATGAGATTAACATGATACTATCGCATGTTTATAGAAGGATATTCAAAGATTGCACATTTGATAAATGTTGATGTTTTGATCAATAATGGAGATGCTTGAACTTTAAAACTTTTATGAATGATATGTTGAGGACCTATAATTATTAACAATTCAATCACACACAATAATTCATCCACGACACAAGATGTACCCTGGGAAAATACTCATAATAGAGAGGATGAAAACCCCAACAATTCTTCAGAGGATAATAGATAGATTGTAGAGAATTACTTTTACAACATAAGTAGATTGTCCGATAAGAGAGAATGCGAAACAATAGAGAATAGAGATCCAATGTAACAATTGTTATGAACTTTCCATATGCCTATCATATTAATAACAAGCCATAATGACTTCCATGCAAACCCTAGTGATGTTTGCATGAGAATTATCCATACATGCATTACAATTTCCAATTGTGTTTTTCAAATAATCAATTCATTCATTGAATCTTAATCATGCACAACTAATGTGCCATACCTTCAATCATGGATAATAACTTATAGTTAACTGACATTGGAGTGAACTCAAACTCTAACTAAATATTGATCACTTCGTTAATAGGATAACATAAGTGTCATAGTGCAATAACTCAAGTGTCACATGCAACACACTTTCTTTAACTGAAGTGTCGTCCTTTGATTAACTTAAGTGTCTTCTGTAATTCTAACTAGTCCATCTTTATTTAATCATGTATTTAATCATTATTAACTGAATCTTGTTGATTAATGAACACTTAACTCTCCTTTACTTAATTGAATGTTGATAATTTATAGTTCCACTGATGCTTTAACTAAAGCATTGATTGAGGCATTCATATTTAACTAAAGTTGTATAACTTGAGTTCACTTCGAATTCTCTTTCTCTCATAATACCTTTATTGCTTATCTCTTTCTCTCATAATATCTTTATTGCTTATCTCTTTCTCTTATTGCGTGGTCTATGTTTAATCATCTATCATATCCTATGATACTCAAAAGAATTGTCACACATACTGATGATCATATCTATTACCCTAGACCATATAGTCATATGCTAAAGTAATTCACTCTAGAGGTGATAAGTCTCTATAGGAGACTCAATAGCTTTATCCATCTCAAATGACCATGGTTAGTAATACATCACATAGTATAACATCGTGACTTGATACAACTCAAGTCGTAGCTTGATACAACACAAGTTATATGGTCTTGATACAACACGATACTATCCTTAATACAACATAAGAATCCAATCTTGATACAACACAAGATTCCAACCTTGATAGAACACAAGGTTCCGACATTGATACAATACAAGGTCCTAATATTGATATGACACAATATCATAGTAAATGCATATTTCATGAGTAGTAATTGATACAACACAATGCCCTAGCTTGATATAACACAAGCTTCTTGAACTTAATACAACATAACTTTCAGACTTGATACACCACAAGTCTCATAACTTAATAGAACACAATTTTCTGAACTTAATACAACATAAGTTCTAGACTTGATACAACACAAGTCTCATGGAGAATGACTCCTGATATTGTACATTTAACACTCCCTCTTAGCAAGGGAGGAATTCTCTACTTTACATGGAATTTCCTGCCATATCAAGCTTATCTCAAAAGTAACTCAGCTTTGTCATTGACAACGGGTTGTCCACAAATTTGCAAACTACTCATTAATAGCTATGTACTGAAATTCATTTTACATGACCATGTCTCCGATGAAGTTAAAATTCATCTCAATGTGTTTTATCATAACACACATAGGGTTTTTCAGAAAGCTTGACTATTAACTCCTAATAATTGTAAGCTCAAGTATTTCACCCTAATATTTAGCTTCCCAAGGTACACTACTCCTCAGCATGTAGTACTATATGCAATTTACATTTGCTTCTGTAGTACTCTCTGACATACATCTTGCTTATGTAGTACTAGCTGCAATACACTTAGCTTTTGTAGTACTAGCCACAATTTACATCGCTTATCTCAGGCTAAAACAATAGCTGGATACCACAATCATATAATAGGTATGTCATGTATCAAAATACAATAAAGAGCCTATTCTAATGTACCTCAAAGGTACTCAAACATATGCTTAGTAGTAAGCATAAAATACAACAGGCCTGCTCAAAGACCAACCAACTACTTACGCATAGTAGCATCATCTAGATTCGATCCAGAATATAGTTTTTTGAAAATGGAAACCATGGATTTTAAATCCATCATATACAACATTACACAACAAATGCCTAATATCATGTAGAAAGAAAGTTTCATCTTTCTTTCACTCTTCAAGATTTGTTGACTTCTTGAATATTTTGCTATATGGAGAAGTTCTATGTGAACTTGTCATTCTTTGTGATGTTCTTCAAGGCATGGTCACTTTCTTAGTGATTTTTCTCTTTATACTGCAACACCCCAACTACCTCTCCGAGAGGTTTAACTGTTCTCTGACAGTCTAGACTATAACTCTTCTTGAGTATCAATAGTCTCTAATACTTTGACCATGTGTTTTTTCATGTGGGTTCTCTCCACAGGGTATCATAGCCCATGGATTCTGGAGTCATGTACCATGACTAACTGGTGGGACTTTATCTATTTACTCGTCTAAAGACACATCAATACTCCTTATTCAACTAGAGGATTTTATTTTGTACTATACCAAGCTTGTCTAAGACAAAGGCTTAGTAAGAATGTTGGCAATGCTCCTAATCTATGGATATGTTCCATGTCTTGGATATAACTGACTAGAAACCTCATAAAGCTTTACTGCTTTTCAACATGTTATATCTAGAGCAACGAATGTGATCATTCCTCAGTCATTATATTAATCACATCTCATATATTTTTGAATCTTCATTTCATTGATCAAGACATATCTAAGTTCATATACATTTGTACCAAGTAGGTACCAAAACACATGCTTTGTTGTACATGTTTATGTATAGACTCCAAAGCATATAATCGTTCATGGGACTTGTGACTAACCAAATACATTTCAACTGACTTGAGCTCCTCCAAATATGAAATAAGAATTATAAACTTTTAGATTTATCTTCTTATGTGTGGCCAGGGATTTATAGTCTATCATCCTGAAACTCTTCAGGTTCTTTTACTACACATTTTCCTTAACTGAGAAAAATATTTGTCTGGTGACTGCCACACTACTAATGATAAGAATCATAACAAGATTCTTGAATATAGTTCTCAGCTTCCTTCTGAATATGAGCATCATGCATGTCTCTTCTTAACAAAAGATACATCAAATAGTTTTATTGGTCCTTCAGGAGTTAATGAATCTAGCTACTCCCTCTCACCATCATGTTGTGAGAATCATAATCTGGGTCCTCCATCACGGAGATTTCATGCTCATCTATGTTTGAAGCTCTTATTGACACATGAATGTAATTAAGGTAATTTAATTATCTTCAAGAGTCTTTACATCTCTTATAATAGGATTAGATATTCTATTCTAACTTCTTCCTAATACATAGGAACTTCCCGATTTGCTATCAGAAGCTTCTTGCTTCATAACATCCTGCTCTCTTTCAAGTTTAGCCATCAAAATTACTCTTCATTTAATACATGTCATTTTTACTTGTAATCCAGGGCATTTGGTTTTTTCCTACAAATGCAATCAAGTTATTAGTGACCTTGCATAATCTATTCATTTCAATAAAAATGACATTGCCATGCAAAACTTTTCAACCAATGTTTCAATATAGCCATATCTCATGAATTTTAATCACATGAATACTTCAATGTATTTGCAGTGGTTCATATAGTTATGTACACATTAAATCAATGCATCGACATAATCCCATTCATATTTCAAGTAATGTTTTGCAGTTCTATATCAGTCTTACATTTAGATCTCATGAAGATTTATGCAACCCCTTATTCTTCTTTAACATGAGTTTTCTATTTACCAATAAATAGAAAGATTGTAACATATGCTTTTAATAATGTTCATACCATAACATCATTCATAATCCCAAGAATACAAATTGTAAGAAAACAAAATCATATACCATGAATAATCATGCAACTCTATATTCATATCTTTATGAACAATCATGCAGCTTAACATTCATATCTCATGAATCACTCATGCAGCTCTATATTCATATCTTTTGAAACAATCATGCAACTCTAGATTCATATCTTATGAAACAATCATGCATGTTTTATATTCATATCTTATGAAACAACCATGCATGTTTTATATTCATATCTTATGAATTTTGTTCTTTACCAAAAAATGAAAGTCAAACAACATATATGCTTACAATTCCTAATCCCAAGGATATGAATCACTATATGACTGTAATGAAAACATTCAAAAGCATATATATCTAAAGAGCATATAATAAACAAAATACAAGTACTTATATTTTATTGTTTTGTGTGCTTCCTCTTGATCTTTGCTTCCTTGCAGAGATTACTAGAGTCCCTTGATCTTGATCTCTTTGCAAATTTGAGTGCATGCAAGAGGTATCGAATCTCTGCATGAGGAAACTCGATCCCATACAACTTGGAGTGAATGCTCTTCTTTAGGAAAAAATTCTTCCAATGATCATCATCCTCTTCTTTGAATAAGTTAGGATCTCATTACACACAAGATATAATGAAGAAGGATAATATCCAATCCATAAATCCCTTGGTTATTCAACCAATTCATCCAGTTTTGGAAAGACAACCATAACACGAATTCTAAAAACTTTCATCTTCAAAGACTCAATCATATCTCTAAAAAAAATGGAATTTTTTGAAATCCTCTCTCAATTAATATAAATCATCCCATTTGGTAAGTGGGTTTTCAATGGTTTTTTTTGTTTCATCAAGGATTGATCATAAATGCTCCAGGAAATTCATTCCCTGAAAAGTGACGGGAATGGTGCATATTGACTTCCTCTTGAATTCGTCCTGCATTGGATAAAGGCTCCTCACTCATAGGGGGTCATGTAGGAATCTAGGTCATGATCTTTAAGAATGCTCAACACCCTTGCCTTTCATGTGTTGAAGTTGGAAGTACCTTTAAGTCATTCTTTCGGTTAGACGGAGATCGATGCTGTGGCTCCAAGCTTTTGGTCAACTCCTCAAGTTCACGTAGGCTTTAGTTTGTGTGGGAAAAACTAAGCTCTTTATTTCCCTTGATCTGATACCATGTTGATGTTTTAAGCAATCATGGATATGCTTGAACTTTAAAACTTTTATCAATGATATGTTGAAGACCTTGTTGATGAAATTGTCATTGATGCCAACATGGACTTGCAGTGGCCCCACAGATTGTCATTGATGCCACCAAGTCCCACTTGTAGTGCCTTGGACCCCTTACAAAGTGGGTTTGAGCCTTGGATGACTTACAGAGTGGGTTTGTGCCTTGAAGCACCTTGCACCAAGTTGACAAGGTCCATGTACCCACAAGACTGGATCTTGATGCCATCACCTTGCTGAAGTTGTTGAATACCCTGTTGATGGTGCTGAAGACCCTGGAGATGGTCCTAAAACCTTGATGAACGATGGAGAATACCTAGATGGGTTGGAGAAGCATTAATGGCCCATTATGTGGTTATTCATTCTATGATGATGTCATGATACCCCAACAGAAGACCCAACTACCCCACAGGTGAGGTCGCGATGGATATTGGGCCTTAGAGGCCTTCTGGTGTGGTTGATGTGGTTAAAGAAGTCCTTGTCCTTGGATCCACACTTCGTGATTTGATGGCCTTAAAACCCTTGTTGGGGTCATGGAGATCCTATATGATGATGATGACCTCGTATGGTCCTTGACAGGATATGGAACCCTTCGTATGATAAGGAAATCCCATGGGACCCCCGGTGAAGACATTTATGTCCATTTCTTGCACTTGATGTGGTTAAGGCACCCACACACATATTGGCTTGGTGATGATCCATTTGGTGACAAGTTTGAATCCCATGATGGCACCTTGCACATAGTATGGGAAGCCCTATGCAACCCCATGATGATGATGCCATCGCATATGGTAACCTTCAAGACAAACCCTTGGACTTGATGGTTCTATTATGTTTGGAAGCTTGTGGTGAACTTGATGGATCATGGTCAACAAACCCTAAGGCTTGACCATTGAAGAATATTTGTGTGACAAAATAAAAAAAACAAAATAATAAATTGTTTATTGTAACAAGTCAGCTTCAAAAGGAAAATTAAAAATACTTTTTTTTATGACAAGTTGGCCCCAAAATATTGTGGAAAACTAGTATAAATACCCAGCTAAATGACTTCATTTTTCAACTACAATTTCAGATGTGAAAATCAACTATAAATTCGACTGAGGTAAAATTTGGGACTGAGGCCAAGTTGATTGTGGAAATTCGGGTATAGGAGCAGTGACTGGTTTTTGCAGACTTGAATTTACAAGAAAAGGAGGATCTTTAGGGTTTGATTTTGGTTTGTTTTTGCAGCAATCAATTAAATTTGTAGCAGCCTCCTGAAATTGTTGCAACAACATGCAATTTGACTGAGAAGTATACACAATCTCAGACTTGTTGGAGGATAACACTCTTTTATTTGTTTGTTTGTTTTTTTTACCAATTTGGAGAATGGTGTTGGAGGCTAACTCATGGATTGAGGAAAAATAAAGCATCAATAGCTTTTACTATTTGCAACAGCTCTTGTATCTTTTACTATTTGCAACAACTCTTGTATTCTTTTCAAATATCAGACTTTGGTGGGAGCAGCAGTATATGAAGACCATCCGAATTTTGGAGAAATTGAAGACCTTTCTTTTGGTTAAGAAATTGCAGTAGTAGAATAATCTCACTACCCTAGAAGGATAAATTTGGTGAAAGTTGCAGAAGTCAACAGTCAGAAAAATTTTGATGCATACATTGTATGATGGTTGTATAAGGATGTCCATCGTGTCATGCTTGATAGAGATCCTCTTGGGCCTTATTCTTTACTGCCCTAGATGAACAGTGCCAGTCTTCATAGTGATCTGAGGTTTGCAAGTTGTTTAAATTTTGTGATAATGGTGCAGACATTCGCAACAACATAATTTGTGGTATTCGAAGCATTGAAAGGTAATATAACTCATACTCCATAATTATGGATACATGATATTGCAAAACCTTGATGATTCACTTTATGATGATTCCCTAATTCCATTAAGTACAATGACATGTACAACCAATGATGTGGATACATGTATGATGATGATATTGATGAGGTATATAAAACAATGATACATGAACATGTTCAGTATACAACAATAGACCTTGGCTATGTCCAATATGGAGCTTGATTCTTTTGGGTCTCAATTTTGCTGTCCTAGATGAGCAGTATTTGTGGTGAATTTTTTATGTTAATGGTGCATGCTACATACAGTGGTAAGTACACTATGATAAATGTACACTTATAGTGGCATCTATACACATAGGAGGTAAAACTTATGAAATGTAACCTACAACAAACAATGATGATTTACAATGTATGTCAATGATGAATATGATTAAATGATGATGCAAACCCTATTATATGATGCATTGAATGTTGATAATGACGCATCCTAAAATGATAAATTAATATGATGCACAGCGATATCCACATGGTGAGATGTATAGATGTTGAAGCATACATCTAAGTTAATGTTGTGATATGTACATTTATTATAGATGTGTGAAGACTTAATGTTGATAATGTATCGTACATGAGGCATCGTTATTAACACATACTTTATGATGATGAAGTATGCAATGAGTCTTGGACACTATAATACATACCCTATGTTGATGTAGCATAATTTGTTGACTTGATGACTTGACAGACCTCATGATGATGATGAAGTGACATTGATACCTTCAGAAGTGTCACCTGTATTGACCAGTGCTGTAACAACAAAAATTAATGAGTAGCAGATGACCAACAACAGTGATGAGCAATGGTGAGCAGATGAACAAGATGATTAATGAGCAGATGACCAGCAGTGTTGACCAATAGTGAGGACCAACATAGTGATGAGCAGAGAAGCAACAGAGCTTGGTTGAGCAGCAGAGATGGTTAAGCAATAGATCGATGACAATCAATGATTGACATGTAGCTTGCAAGTGGAATCTTGCACTTGAGGATTGGACTCCTCAAACCCTTCTTAGTTGGAACTAAGAAAACTAGGATGGGTCCTATTATAGAGTTACTGCTCTCTTTATCAGTTGTTGAGTATTGTAATCGATAATATTGTTTTCTGCCATGTACAATAAAATTAAAAATATGCATGTGTCTCTTTTAAGTGATGAATGTACTTATGACTCTTGATTGATTTAACTGATGCATTTGATTATCTAATTGATTGATATATTCTGAATGATTAAAAGAAGGGAAAAATTTTAAATTGATCACATACTTATTCACGCCCCCCCCTCTAAATGTATCCAACAAACCTGTAACAATTAACAATTCAACCATACACAATAATTCATCCACAACACAAGATGTGCCCTGGGGAAATCCTCATAATAGAGAGGATGGAAAACCCCAACAATTCTTCAAATTATAATAGATAGATTGTAGAGAATGACTTTTACAACATAAGCACATTGTCCGATAAGAGAGAATACGAAACAATATAGAAGAGAGATCCACTATAACAATTGTTATGAACTTTTCGGTGCAGCAGGGGGGGGGGGGCGAGGTTTTCTTCACCTCGGATGGCATAATTGAAACTACCTTCTCTTGGGGAATTGGCACGGAAACAAACAACATATCCGAATCCTTATCCCTTTGGCAAGGACGTGTGATTGCCAAGAACAAGGGAATTACAAGGCTCATAGTGCTGGGAGATTCGAGGATAGTTATCTAAGCAATTCTCGAAGGTACTTTGCCAAATCATCTGCACCTCAGACAACTATTAACCAAGATCCAATACTTAGTGTGTTCTTTCCACAAAGCCTATTTTTTCTCATGTGCTTAGAATACACAACAAGGAGGCAGACTTAACGGCAAACTTAGGCTCCATGCTAAGCCCTTGCTCCCTCCAGATCAATGGGTCCCATGAGTTTTTCCCCCTTCAATAGGACCAGGGATGAAGTAAAGCAATGTGGACATGAGAATGGCACATGAGGAGGACAAGCGTCGCCGTTTGGGAGCTCAAGGCAGGTTTGTATGCGTGGTTTTCATGTGCCATCGCGTGGGAGATCATGGCAGAGCAGGGAGCATTTAAATTCAGGTACGAGGGTGCGAATCGTGCATGCGAATAGGAGGTAAGCAGTCTCGTCGATCCACCATGAGCTGGGAAAGGTGATGTGTGAATTAATGAACAGTATGATGATCCCTGGTGTTCTGGTGTTTTTGTGCATGAGGAGCAGAGATATAAATGCCAGGAAGATGAAGGGAAGAGCAACATTGGTCTGGATGGTTTGCATGCGAATTGAGATTGTTTTCAAAGCAAGTTGTGGGAAGAAGCCGCGAGTGGTGGCACCAAAGGAGGTCAAAAGTGTGGTAGCAGCTATGGATTCCTTCGAATCGTTGGGATCATCCATGTCGGATTTGGTTGATTACAATGTTAGAGAGGAAATTGAGAAGCTCAAAGGCACAGTGGAAGTAATTGATTCTGAAGGAGGCAGAAGGCTGGAAAATCTGGAAGGAGACCTGGAGTTCCTGAGAAAGGAATTCAAATGCACTGTCAGAAAGTCTGAATCTGCAATTATCAAGTTTTTGAAAAATTTGGATGTGAAGGTTGATAAGCTCGAACTGAGGGTGGTCAAATTGGAATGCGCAAGGAAATCAAGTTCACCGTCCCGTCCCTATGGGGACTCTGCACAGCCTGCGAATTTCGCACTGTTTTGTCTCCTACAGGTTGTGGAATGATTTTTGGTCTGTTATTTTCTAAAATATAATATGTATGTCTTTCTGTCAGATTACTGTTAGTTCTAAAAGGTTTCGTTGGACTCTGTTAGTGTTATAGTATCCTGAACTTATGTTAGCGTCATTTATTTACTGTGTTAGTTTGTTCCTCTTGTAAGGGAGTTTTAGACCTTCTTTGTTGCTTCCAGAAGTGTGTGTTTAAGGATGACTAAGGTTGGTGGACCTGCTTGCCGCTTTCATAAGGGCGTTTTGTAATTTGAACCCTGTTTATGTGGTTATACCACCCCCTTTATATAATATAATCGTTTCTGTCTAAAAAAACAATTGTTATGAAATTTTCATATGCCTAACATATTAATAATAAGCCTTAATGTCTGCCATGCAAACCCTAGTGATGGTTGCATGAGAATTACCACAGATGCATTAAAATTTCCAATTGTATTTTTGGAATAATCAATTCATTCATTGAATCTTCATCATGCACAACTAATTCTCCATACCGTCAATCATGGATATTAACTGATAGTTAACTGAATTTAGAGTGAACTCAATCTCTAACTTAATATTGATCACTTAGTTAATAGGCTAACATAAGTGTCATAGTGCAATAACTCAAGTGTTGCATGCAACACACATTCTTTTACTGAAGTGTCGTCCTTTTATTAACTTAAGTGTCTTCTATTAGTCTAACTAAAGTGTAAACACTTTATTTAACTAGTCCATCTTTCTTTAATCACGTAGTTAATCATTATTAATTGAATCTTGTTGATTGATGAACATTGAGCTCTCCTTTACTTAACTGAATGTTGATAATTAATAGTTTAGCTGATGCTTTAACTAAAGAACTGATTGAGGCATTCATAATTAACTGAAGCTTTATAACTTGAGTTCACTTCGAATTATCTTTCTCTTAGAATCTCTTTATTGCTTATCTCTTTATCTTACTACATGGTCTATGTTTAATCATCTATCAAATCATATTATACTTACAATAAATGTCACACATACTGATGATTTTATATATTACCCCAGACCATATAGTCATATGATAAAGTAATTCACTGTAGAGGTGATCAGTCTCTATAGGAGACTTAATATCTTTATCCATATTGAATTACCATGGTTAGCAATACATCACATAGTATAACCTCATGACTTTATACAACACAATTCATAGATTGATACAACACAGCTATATGGTCTTGATACAACACAAGACTCTAATCTTAATACAACACAAGGTCATACTACAAACATCTTTCATAAGTAGGACTTGACACAACACAATGTCCTAGATTGATACAACACAAGCTTCTTGAACTTAATACAACATAAGTTCTGGACTTGATACAACACAAGTCTCTTAACTTAATACAACATAAGTTCCGAACTCGATACAACACAAGTCTCATGGAGAATGATTCATGATGACGTACATTTAACAATAACTTCTTTACAAAATAAAGTTCTAAATTTTATTGGACATTTAAATTTTAAACAAGTTAATATAAGCTTAAAGAGATGCTTACTAGTGCACTGGTTTTGAAAATTGCGAATACATATGAAAATTATGTGGTATGTACAGATGCATGTCAGTAGGGTATAGGTGGTGTGTTAACTCAGAATGGATAGGTTATTTGTTATGAGTATAGGAATTTAAAGGAACACGAACAAAATTATGTTGCACGACTTGGAATTAGCAGCAATACTACATGCTTTAAATATATGGAGACATTACTTAATGGGAAAGAAATTTGAATTAAGAACTAATCGACATGAACAAAAATACATGTTCGAACAACCTAATATAATTGTAAGACAAAGATGATGTATGGAACTATTATGTGAATACGATTTTGACATTAAACATATAAAAGGAAAAAAATAAAGCGGTGGATGCACTCAGTAGGAAAATGCATGTTATGCACGTAGCTATCGATACTAGAACTTCAGATTTAAAGGATAGAATAAAAGAGGAAAACAATACAGATGGATTCTTTCAACAAGTGTAACCATGTTTGCAACAACAAGAAACAATGCATAAGTTTGAACATTATAAACTGGAATATGGAATACTTAAGTATAAGAACAAGCTCAACATTCCTAACTCAGAAAATGTAAAGAACTTGATATTAAAAGAAATGCATGATGTACCATATGCAGGTCACCATGGTTATCAAAAGACAGTAGCAAAAAATAAGAAGGATTATTACTGGTCAGGAATGAAAAAGGAAATTGTAGATTACAAAGCTACATGCTTAGAATGTCAGAAAGTAAAATTTGAACATAGACACCCCACAAGTTTGTTACAGCCTTTACAGATACCAATATAAAAATGGGATGCACTTAGTATGGATTTTATCATGAAATTACCTAAGACAAGGTCACAACATGATGCTATTATGGTAGTGGTAGAGAAATGAACTAAAGCAGCTCACTTTATACCGATTAATATTATATATAAAGCAACTGAAATAGCATATATTTATATGAAAGAGGTATTTAGATTGCATGGTATTATGAAAGCAATTGTGTTAGACAAGGATTCAAAATTCATAGGTCATTTTTTAAAAGGTTTGTTTAAAGGTTTTGGAACATATTTGAATATGAGTACTTCACATCATCCTTAAACAGATGGACATACATAAAGGGTTAATCATCTTTGTTGAAGACATGCTAAGAATGTATGTAATGGATCAACCTACTAAATGGGAATATTATTTGCATCTTGTGAAATTTGAGTATAACAATGGTTATCACTCTTCTTTGAAAGTAAGTCCTTTTGAAACAATGTATGGAAGAAAATACAACACACCTATCAGTTGAGACAATCTGACGGATAAAGTGATCATTGGGGCAGAATTATTAAAGGAAATGGAAAATCAGATGGTCAGGATTAAACAGAATTTGAAAACAACATATGATAGATAGAAACATTATGCATATCCTATTAGGATTGACAAACAAATTCAGGTTGGGGATCATGTATTTCTGAAAGTGAAACTGAAAAAGAGTTCTTTAAACTTACGTAATTCTAGGGAATTATTCTAAACTTGCAGCTAGGGAATTCAATCTGTTTATGCAGGTAAATTTTGTGAAGGAATTGGAAACTAGTTTTTGGGATTTTGTGCACAAATTGTTTGAGGAAATGATTCTTTGGAACCTCTGCTACAGAACTGAAATTTCTGCCCCTAGGCATTATAAAATGTTTTTATGGTACATTAGCATCGGAACGGTTTAAGACACTTCTATTTGATGCTTCTACCTTTTATTTGAAAACTAGTTCTTCGATTGGTTTGTTTTGCATAGTTTGGAGACTTGGCACATTAAGTGTTTGTAAAAAAAATTGAGTGTTCTTTTATGTTAGAATATTAAAAAATCTAATCCCAACTTAGGATATAATTATTTAATCATTTTGATTAAATTCCTATGTACTAGACTAGGTAGTTGGCCTCCATACACCACCACTTGGTCAACAATTACCATAAATACCCCAAGAGCACCTTATACTAAATCTAGATAAGATTAATTCAAATTTATTGACTGCCCATATTAGTAAATGTTCCTTCTTGTCCTTTTCTTCATTTAGATCGGGTTTCCCTCTTTTCAGTGGATAAGGTAATGTTAGTTAACTAGGCAACTGCTATCTTTTGTGGCCAACCCATCCTCCATTATTTTTTCTCCAGATTCTATTATTAGTAAGGTTTTCCATTACTCATCATCACTCATGCATGATTATCCAATTTGTGAGCCCTTGGACTAATTTGGAAAGTGCTTTAGTCGCCTATGGGGATTTTCATACTTAGTAAGCATGCTTTATGAAATAGCATGACTTGTCTCCTTAGAAATTCGATTTTGCCTCTAAAGGATGTATTATTTATGTACAATATTGTTGACTAATAATACATGGAATATTCTCCAATCATTCTTCACTTATCTTGTGTTCAATCTCATTATTCCTCTCTCTATTTTTCCCGTGCATCTCTGTAGGAAATACCTTTGGAGCTGCATCCACCTGCTGAATTTATACATGGTATCAGAGCTTAGGGATTAGGAAGCTTAGAGAAAAGAAAGCTTAGGATATCAAGCTCTACATGATAGCAAGGGTCTCAAGCTATCAACACTCTACATCTCTAGGAGCGCATTGGACATCAAATCTCTCTCTGAAGAAGAGCTTGATTGAGCTTACAAAGTATTTCTTCAACAACAAAAAATTGCAGGTTGCAGAGAGTATCTACATGAGCGCAACAACAATAAACCAAATCAAGTGCGGACCAAACTTGATTCTCTCTTTGGAGTACAAGATTAGATAAGAGCACATCAATTGGAGAATGAGTTAATCTCATTGAATCCAAGCTATTTCGAATCCATGGAAGGATTCTTCACCAAGTTCAAGTCACTTATTCTTTTGCTCAAGAAATGTGGGATTGAGAAGAAGGAATATCATATGATTATTTCCATCCTTTCAAATTGGGTCATGAATACTAGGGTTTTGTGTCAACATTCCATGCTACTAGTATTGTTATTTCAAATTGGAAATTCCTTCTTTGAGTACATTCATTGATTCACTTACGAAAGAGCAAGACAAATTGATTCAGATGGGGGCTCTTAAAACCTCTAAAATAAAATACCATGCTCTTGAAGTTCAAGGAAGAAAGAATGCAAAGTCAAAATAAAAGCAAAAATTGAAAGAGAAGAATCCAAAGTCATATGATGAAGATTCTACTGACGAAGGTTCAAATTCCATGAAGAAAACCAAGAAGAAAGGGAGCTCATCCAAGTGTTCTTATTGCAACAAAGGTAATCACTCTGAGAAAAAGTTGTTTTAAGAAAAAAATGGACATCATGGCTAAATTTCTTGAAAAGCATAACATTGATGTACCATATTTTACAAAGAAAAGTGAACCGGAGAAATGTTGAATCCTTAGAGCACTGTCACAATGCACAGTCCCAAGATAATAATAGTTAAGTTTTGAGTGCCAGAGTTCAATAATTTTTCTCAATTCTCTAATATAGATTCATTTTTTATATATATGAATAAATAATATTAGTGTCTTCCTTAGATAAATCACCTATCAGTTTACTAGAGCCATCTCCCAGTACTTGTGTTTTTTCATTAGTTCCTTACTTGTCCTTATCCAGCTCTTTCTCACTCCATTTAAATGATTATGATTATGATTTAGAATTAATTTTGTGGGATTATATGAAGGTTATGACATCATCCATACCATTTACCCATCCTTTGAATACTCATAAGACTATACAAACCCCAAGTTCATTAGTTGATTCCTCCTTCAATTCCTATGTAGTGTCACTTATTTCTGTCGGTTTCAAGATTTGTTTATTTTTCACTGGTTGGTTATCCATGTCATTATCCATCTTTGGACTTCTTTTAAACATGTTTGTATCTGATCTAAACATCTATGGTTCAAATTTCAAGTCCATATACCATTCAGATTTACTCATCCATCAATTTTATCTAATTGCACATCATTTTCCTACTATGGACCTGTATACTCATGGAGACACTATACCGCTAGTTTTTTATGCTCCGTATGACAATAATTCTAATATTTTAGAGTCTCTTAAGCCTCATTTAAGAATCGGGAAGGTGCTACATCAGTTCACCATTTTGTAGCTATACAAGGAAATGTTTGTATTAAGCATTTTACTCTTTGAGGAGGAGTATGCACATATATCTTTTCCTTTACTGATTATGTTTTTATATCAAAGTATGTTTCCAGTAAGAGGCATTCAGATAATGGAGCTCCATCATCATAAGATGAGCTACAAGGAGCCTCTCCACTTGTTTTTTGTTGAGACCACATTCATGCTTTAGTGCATGATCATGGAGTTCACAACTTCTTCACTAAGTTCTTCAACAAGAAGCCATTCAATCATCTCATCCAAGTGAAGATATTTTTCTCATTTCAGTGCCATGTCCTTTTTTGAGGGAGGATTTTCCCCTTGTGGTTTTCCCACTTTCATCAGTTTTTTGGACAAAATAAATTGTAAAGGTTGACCATAGCCTTGTTGTTGGTCCCTATATATTTATGATACTTATTCATATATTCCACCATAAAGTCAATCTGAAGGAGGGTTTTTAGAATATTAAAAAACCCACTCCGTACTTGGGATATAATAATTAATCATTTTGATTAAATTCCTATGTATTAGACTAGGTAGTTAGCCTCCATACACCACCACTTGGTCAACACTTGCAATAAATACCCCAAGAGAGCCTTATACTAATTATGGATAAGATTATTCCAACTTTATTGACTTCCCATATTAGTAAATGCACCTTCCTATCCTTTTATTCCTTTAAACTGTGTTTCTTGCTTTTCAGTGGATAAGGTAAAGCTAGTTAACTAGCCAATTTCTATCTTTTGTGGCCAACCCATCCTCCATGATTTTTTCTCCATATTCCATGATTAGTAATATTTTCCATCACTCATCATCACTCACTCATGCTTTAGCTAATTCGTGAGTTCTTGGGCTTCTTTGGAAAGTGCTTTAGTCACCTATGGGTTTTTTCATATTTAGTAAGCTTGCTTTATGAGCTAGGGTGAGTTGTCTCCTTGGAAACTCCAATTTTCTTCTCAAGGATGTATTATTTATGTACACTATTTTTTGCTAATCATACATGGAATATTCTCCAATCATTCTCCACTTCTCTTGTGTTCAGTCTCATTATTCCTCTCTCTGTTTTTTCTATGCATCTCTGTAAGAAATATCTTTGGACCTAAATCCACCTGCAGAATTTCTACATTTTATGCTTATGTATGATAAATACACTTTAAATGTGTGTGATAATTTGAGGGGAAATCTTATTGATATTTTTTGGGAAATGTCTACCGAAATTCTAGACCAATTTCCAATTTATAATTCCTTCAATGGAATTGTTTTGAGTAGATTTGTGATTTTGCATATGAAGTATTTGATGAAATTTTTGAATGAGATATCCCTTTTTTATGACTGATAAAATATGTTATTTAGAGTTGGAAATACATTTTAATGATTTTATGATTTCTGGATTTAATTATTCTAGTGATTCCTAGAATTAATAAATCAATTCAAACGAGTAGAATTATCTAGTTTTGTGAGTTATTTAATGGAATGTATATGGGAGAAAAGATACAACCATATGACTGTAGGAAGACCCTGCTAGGATTTCCATGAACTACAGTATTCATATATTTCTCTTTATTTGGAATTTGGAAAGTTAAATTGGAAACTCGGTACATTGCGGAGAAAATTGATAATTAGTTGTAGATTGAAATATTTGTTTTCATAAAATGGAATGCTACAACCATGTGTTATGTTTCTAACATGTTATTGGGTTGTAGGTGGATACTTATCAGGTTTAATCTTTTACTTATGGACACCTTATGTACAATTGGAATGATATTAAAATAAACCTTTAATTGGATGTAGTTGCATGCTTAAGTACGTTTTTAATGGTTGTAGGATTTCTTTTGGATTTAATGGCATGGTTACAAGTTGATTTTGTGCAAGACTAGTTCCTTATATTGGAAAACTAGTTAATTAGTCTTGTGGACTCTCTTTCGTAATCACCATGATTAATTATTGTAATTTTGGTAATTAGGACTTATTTACATGTAATTAGATATTATTAATCCATTGGGATTTATAATCGATGGTTATTTGTTAAACAATTGGACTTGTGATAAGTGTCATGATTTGCGCACTAAGTGTCGCAATTAACACCTTAATTTCAGTTTGTAGATTTCTGCGGTGAGATAAGTTGTTGTAGGGTTTTTCCGGACAATCCGCAGTAGACATTTTTAGGTCGACGTTTCGATTCCGAATCTGGAACCATCATCAGGACAAGTAGTCGATTGGTAAAGCTGCAGCTTTGGATTTAAATACTGGTTGGTGTTTTTTTTTTTATAATTAAATTGGACGACTAGATTGTCCGAAAAAACCCTACAACAACACCTTAATTACCAGTTAACTGTGAGTGAGAATAATTAGCATTTAGAAGTGGTTGTCATCTTTGATATGGATTGGATTGAAGGTTTGATGATGTTAGTGTTAGTTTTTCTTAGATATTATTAGTTTAGTTAGGATCTTTATCTGAAAGAATAACAAGTATAACAATATGCATAAGATAGAACAGATACACAAGACACAAATATTTTCACCGGGGAAACCATAAAGGAGAAAAACTCACTAACTTCCTCCTAATAGTATTGTCACAAAGCATGTGTCATAAGATTATCAAACCCAGTAATAAGAATTTAGCGATAGCTATCTATCTCTCCTCCTCTCTCTCTCTCTCATGCGAACTTGAGTGAGTGTGAGGTGTGTATAAACGAGGGAGGGCGCCTCCGTATTTATACTAATCAAGTGACTGACCTATTACATGTCTGGGGCCAAACTCTTACCCTAGCAGGGTCGAATTCTCCTAAAGAGACTCCAAATAGACATTACATGATGTTACAATGGGAACTATTTCCTCGACTTACAACGAAGTCATATAGTCATCATCATAGTTGCTTCCATCGTCATCTTCTTATTGATCATCGAAAGGTATTATCTGTCATTGGAATTTTCTACAGAACCAACCCTTTTTCATGTTGGGTGTAGGCCTAGTCCTCATCCAGGTCTTTATCACATCCGTGAGCAATCCATCGCATAGGAAATTTCCATGAATTTCTTTACATTGCCATGGAAATAACCTGCATCTCCTACCTTTATCTCGTCATATCCAGATCATCTCTTTTGTCCTGCACAAAGTAAAATAAACACACAGAGCACATCCCAGATGCAGACCACCTGCATTCTATCACCATAGTAGTATTCCAGGATATTTCACGTCATTAAGACAACCTATAACATCCACTATGCAAGAATTTCCTAGGAGCACATTCAGTGCATTACGTCTCTCCACGAGCAACATGAGTTCTACCAATAAAGGAGAACCGCCTAGGTGCACCTAACTTGCTTCATGAACTTATCATCTCCAACATGGGAACACACACATATGTAGCTTATATGTAAGGACTGATTACGACCGAACAACCTGCTACACTAGGACTTTTACATTCTAGGTCAACCTCAAGGACTTATTACATCTGAACAACCTACATCTAGGATCTTTTATGTTCAAACAAACTCCAGGGCGTATAACATCTGAGTAACATGCATACCACTACATGGCTCTTTTTACACTCGTACAACCCACGTGACTTATTACATCGGAAGAACCTGTGTACCACGCCAGGACTCATATTTACATTTGGATAACCCGTCTCACAACTTATTACATCTAAATAACCTGTGTACTACGCCATAACTCATATTTACATTTGTATAACCTGTCTTAGGACTGCTTGCGTCTAAGCAACCTTTGTATTATGCCACGACTCATGTTTACAATAAAAAAATCTACATGAGTGATTACATCTTAGCAATCTGCTACACCAGGATTTTTTCCGCTCAGACAACCTGTCTCATTTCCCATGTGAGATATCATGCATCACCATCTTCTGGTCTCTCACTATTTCTAGCATAGAAACATATGAGGATTGATTACATGCAATGACAACATGCGAGCTTTGCCAAGAATTATCCAAAGACAACTTATAGGATTGATTATGTGTGAGAAACCTACGATCTTCGCCAAGATTTTACGCTCATACAACCTATCTCTCCAGGTATGCTAGAACTCATCACTCCCTCTTTTGAGGGGTCTCATTCCATATCACACCAAGTCTTTCTTTGAAGTACTCAAACTTCACTCTAGATAGAGGCTTGGTCAACACAATAGCTATCTGCTCTTCCATTGCCACGTACTGGAGCTTCATTGCTCCTTTCAGTACCATATCCCTGATATAGTGTAACTTTCTCTATGTGTTTCGACTTGTCATGGAACATAGGGTTCTCTTACAACTTCACACAATTATGATTCTCATAGAATATACAAGTCACATCTAACTGGAGATCAAACAAATTAGACAATATCTTCTGCAGCCAAACTGCCTCACAACTAGCTGAGCAAGTGGAAACATACTCTGCCTCAACTGTACTTAGCACCATGCATGATTGTTTCCTTCTAAACCAGGAGATCATTCCAGATCCCAAACTGAAGCAATGACCCGAAGTGATCTTCCTATCAGTGGTGCTACCTGCCTAATCTGAATCAACATAATCGTGTAGGATAATCTTCTGATTCACATCATACTTGAGTCCATAATCCACTGTACCTTTTAGGTACCTTAATTCATGCTTTGCGGCTATCAGGTGAACATGTATCGGATTCGTCAAGAACTGGCTCAAGGTGTTCACAACAAAGCATATGTCTGGTCTTGTATTCGTCAAATACATCAAGAAGCAAATCATATGATGATACATCATGGCATCAACCCACTCAGATGAAGCATCACACAAAATCTTCAAGTTTGATGACATAGGTGTGGCTATCGCCTTACTATCCAACATTTTGAATCTCTTCAGAATCTCCACTGTATACTTTCCTTGACCAAGGAAAATCCCATTTGTACTCTACCACACCTCCATGCCTAAGAAGTAGTGCATCATCCCTAGGTATTCCATCTTGAACTCTGTAGCAAGTCTCCTCCTTGCATATTTAATGAGTTCATCGTCTCCTTTCAGAAACAAGTCATCGACATATAGCAGGAGCATCACTGGTCTTCCGCATTCAACCTTGAAGTAAAGGTTGGAATATTCTTCACTCTTTGTAAAGCCTTGGCTCATTAGGAAGCTATCCATCATGTTGTACCATGTCCTCAGTTCCTGTTTCAATCCATACAATTCCTTCTTTAATTTACACACATGATTATGTATGTCATGTGTCTCTAATACCAGTGGTTGTTGCACATACACTTCCTCCTCGATTACACCAATCAATAATTTTGTCTTGGCATCCATATGATGTATCTTCCATTTCATAATTGTAGCTAATGCAAGTATGCTTCTAATGGAAGTGTACCTTGTCACGGGTGCAAATGTCTCTTCATATTCTATGCCTTCTTTATGTGAGAAGCCTCGTGCTACGAATCTGGCCTTGTATTTTACTACCATTTGCAATATGATTGATCTTATAGATCCACTTTGAAGTCACGATAGACTTATTTTCTAGTCTCGGAACTATCTCTCAGACATATTCTTCATGATTGACTGATACTCCTCGATCATGGCATCCTTCCATTCTTTCTTTTATGTAGCCTCTTCATAGGTGGAAGGTTCCTTGTCAATGATGTCACACAGCAGGGCCACATAGTTGTTGTAAGGCTTTAGCCATTTTCCTTTCTCTATGCATTCCTTCTGAAGTGCCATACCTTTCTGCTTCTTGTATGAGCTCTCGTGCCCATGTTGGTTTCCTCTTATGGGATTCCTTCTCGAGAAGTGTCTCTACCGGTTCTTGTGGTTCTTCCATGTCATGATCTTCATGGTATTCTGGAATTGCTTATCCAATTTCCATATCTCGGACTCTCATTTCTTCAAGTCGACCTCTTGAGTAGGTATCCTCCTAGATCTTAAGTATGTCAATTCTTCATCAAAGGTTACACCTCTGCTGATGTCAATCTTCTTGAATCCTGGGAAGTATATTCGGTAGGACTTTGATGTATCACTGTATCCTATGAATATACCCTTCCTCCCAGAAGGATAGAGCTTGTTCCTCTTCTCCTCTAGGATATGTATGTACACCAAGCAACCAACTATTCTAAGATGGTTGACTTCTGGTTTCTCTCCTGAGAAAGCCCCTTCCAAAGTTTTGTTGTCAAGTACTCAATGAGGAGTACAATTATGTACATACACATGTGTTCTTATTGCTTTCGCACAAAGGTGCATAGGAAAATCTTGTTCATGTAGCATTGCTTCCATTATGGTTCGATTCTTTCATTCCGCAACCCCATTATGTTGAGGATCGTACAGAGTTCTCAACTCCCTCTTAATTTCAGACTCTTTGCAGAGTTCCTTGAATTCTTTTGAGGTGAATTCTCCACCATTGTCTAACCACTAAGTCTTGATCTTCCTTTCAGTTTGGTTCTTGACCAAGGCTTTATATTCCTTGAACTTACTAAATACTTCATTTTTTCCTCTCAATAAATATATCCAAGTCTTACGTGAGAAATCATATATAAAGGAAACATAATACACATACCCTTTTAATGAGCTAGAAGACATGGGTCCACATACATTCGAGTGTACTATCTCCGTTATTCCGTTAGCCTCGCTTTAACTGCTGGGAAATGACTTCTTTGCATTCTTTTCTTGTGCACATCCTTTTCAAATCCTTCATGCTTTGCATGGATATATGGAAGTCTGAAGACTGCTTTGCTTTCCATCGGTAGTGCTCTATAGTGCACATGTGCAAGCCTTCGGTGCCATAGTTCACTTGGTTCTATTGACTCATGAACCAATGCTTGTTCAGCCTATCCTTTTAGTTTGTACAAGCCACGGTATTCTTCTCCAATCACAGTTGCATCATCTAGTGTATTTCCTTTAGGCCGCATTAGAACTTGGTCATCGACAAATGCAATTCTCATTCCCTTTGCATCTAGTGCAGAGATGGAGATAAGATTATTCTTCAATCCTGGAACATACAACACATATTTCATCTTTATGAATTTCTCGGAGTCTAGCTTATATGAAGCTACTCCACTCCCTTTTATAGGGTATCGATAGTCATCCCCAAGTTTCACCTTGTGAGGTGACTCATGCTTAGACATATTAACGAATGATTCCTTCTTTCCAATCACTACTCTTCATGTGAGATAATGCCTGTAAGTGCTGTGGTTAGCACATACTCTTCATCTGAATTATCATTCTCTCTCCTAAATCTTTGTTTGTTGGTTCATCGTCTTCGACAACACGAACATGGTGTCTCTTTTTCCTGATGGGACAGTCTCTTGCAAAGTGTCCATTTTCATCACAAGTATAGCATCAAACATTGGAAGGTTCTCTCTTGATCTTCTTTTGTTTTTTGTCCTTCCTCTTGTTGTGATGATAGTTCTCCTTCTTCTCCTTCTTCTTGTAGTTATTCCAAGTGTGAGCCGTGAGAGCTTGATCTTCAGTTGCTCCAATCTTCTATTCTCTTGTTATGAGTCGAGCTTCTTCTTATATGCATTCTTCTTGGAGTCAACTGAAAGAGATTAACTTCCTTCTTTCATAGATTCCTTGAATGAATGAGTCCCATGATCTAGGGAAACCATTCAAGGTAGTCATCACAATTTCTCCTTCTTCGACATTCTCTTCAACTACTTCAAGTTGTTCTTTGATTTGAGCAACCCTTGTGAAGTAAGATTGTATAGTATCTGAGTTCTGTATCTTCACATTCTTCAATTGGTTCCTCAAAGTCATCTTCTGGTTGATGTTATTTCCTTCGATCATCTTTGTCAAAGCATCATATAATTCCTTCAGTGTCTTGAAGGAAGACACATGGGGGATGAGGTGATCCTTAATAGAATCTACAATGATTCTCTTTGACTTAGCCAAGTTTTTCTTATGAGTAGCCTTAGCCTCATCTCCCTCTGGTTCTGAAACTTCTCCAGTTATGTACTGATCCAAATCATTCTCTTCAAGGATCAGGGAGATTATGTACTTCCATACTCAGAAGTTATCAACCCCTCCAAGATTTTCCTAAAGCTCGGTATGGCGAGTCATCTTTTCAAATGAGAACCTCAAATGGAAATAGAAAATATTTATATCTTACCAATTTGAAGTGTCCAACCTGGTTTCACAGTTGTATGACCTAGGGTTTGTTAGAGAAACCCTAATTTTCCAAACTTGGAGTTTGGGAATTCTGTTTGGTAGAAAGATGCGCCTCGTTGAAGAGAGTTGCTCAGCAGGGTCCTAAGACTGGGGTGGGAAGACTTCGAAAATTTATGCCCTAGCTTCTCCTAGCACTAGTGACAAGGACAAAATTGAAACTTCTTCAAATCTGAAATAGCTTCCACCAAAATATGCGCCCTACTAAGGCGAGTTATCCTAGCCCTCTTTTCTAGATGATCTGTGGGGAGAAGACCTTGAACTAGGAATCCCTAGTTTCCATTGCTGCACAATGCCTTCTTTCAGAGAGACTATGATACCATGTTAGTTTTTCTTATAGCTTATTAGCTTAATTAGGATATTTATATTAAAGAATAACAAGTACAACAATATGCATAAGATAGAACAGATACACAATACACAAAGATTTTCACTAGGGAAACCATAAAGGAGAAAACCCCAGAAACTTCCTCGGAATAGTACAGTCACAAATTCTTTGTCATAAGATGATAAAACATAGTAATAAGAAGTCTCCAACAACTATCTATTTCTCCTCCTTCTCTCTCTCTCTCTCTCTCTCTCTCTCTCTCTCTCTCTCTCTCTCTCTCATGTGAACTTGAGTGAGTGGGAGGTGTGTATAAATGAGGGAGGGCGCCTCCCTATCTATACTAATCAAGTGGTTGACCTATTACATGACTGGGGCCGGCCTCTTACACTAATAGGGCTGACTTCTCGTAGAGAGACTCGGAATACACATTACACGATGTTACACTAGGGACTATTGCCCCGACTTACAATAGAGGTTGTACCTCCAGGTCTATACACAATAATGACATCCCGAAAGGAGGTAAATACAACCTCGATGTGGGTACAACAATGTACAATGATAATATACATCAGAATATCTTCTGAAATTACAAATAAATCAATAGTTAGATGATTCTAAGGACGGCTTGTTGGAATAGTTATTGAATTTATTTTACTTTATTGTAATTAAAGGGATTTTGTCAAAATTAAATCACAAAAAATGAAATTAAATATTTTTTTGACTAATCTGTTGTGCTAAAATTATATAAATAGCCTTAGAGAACTAATTATATGTCCCTGAGACCCTTTGATATCTCTGAGGGACATTACAGATGAGGTAATCGAGATTATGATATATCTTACTCATTCACTTATTCATTATATCTTAGGATCATCTATGCATTAGATGATTGATTAGTAATTTATTATTATTATTTATTACCTTATGTGTTTGCAAAATTTGTTTTGGTGTGTTTCTTATAAAGAGTTATGAACATCACTACACTAATTTGGTACAAATTACATTTGTTTACCTTTATTATCTAAACTATCTTTGATGGGGTTTGAACATGGCTCTCCAATATGTGAAGCCCCAATTTTCAACAATTAACCTTACTTAGGTTGATAATTTATTTAATCATGTAATCCAAAAGTTATTTATTTTTTGTGTGTTTCTTATAAAGAGTTATGAACATCACTACACTAATTTGGTACAAATTACATTTGTTTACCTTTATTATCTAAACTATCTTTGATGGGGTTTGAACATGGCTCTCCAATATGTGAAGCCCCAATTTTCAACAATTAACCTTACTTAGGTTGATAATTTATTTAATCATGTAATCCAAAAGTTATTTATTTTTTCAATAAGTTTTTAAATGCTCTATAATGTTGTTGCACTATGCCCATATGGTAAATTCAAAACATTTTGACTCAATCAATTTTTTTCATAAAATTGAAAACCACTTGAGTTAAATTTTTTTCTTTTATTAAAATACAATCTTTAAAAAAGAATAAAAGAAAAATTATACTAATGTAGATATCAACCAATAATGACCCTCCAATGAATCAATAATAAAACATGCCATATTAATGTGTTTCCAATAAAATAACATGAAATAGAAAATATTTCACATAGGCCACAACTTAAAGTGTCAAATTAAAAAATAATCACATCATCTATGAAGTAGACAAATGCAAACCCTTGATTGCATAGATCTATCTCAACTCCATATCTATTAAGCATTCAAAATGATTTTAATTTGCCAAAACATAGAAAGTCAATAATAAGAAAGTAAATTCATAAAATATTAAATCGGACACTTTTTCTTCTATTAGACCATGGGATAAATTTATGCTTGCCAAAACTTTTGAGTTACATAATATACAAATTATCTGTAGATTTTCTCTATTTGGACATTTGGAACAAGAAGATACACTCTTAAAGTTTAAGTAATCTTCTCTCCACCTTGATCTCGAATATTTTAAGTTTTAACTTCTCATTCTATATAGTATTTCACAAATGAGTTAAATTTAATATTAAACCTTTACCCAATGTATATTAACAAGATTCAATTGGGAGGCAGATTAGTCCCTGTCAAAAGTGAAAATATCAGCTAGTGGAGGGGAATATTTTGAAACTATGGCAGAAAACCAGCTGCTGCAAACAATAAAGGTGTGAAGTGTTAGAATATTTAGACACTTAGGAGTTAGTTAAGATCAACTTGTTATAATATATCTGTTAGAAAAAGTGTGTTTCTTTAGTATGCATTAATATGCATTTGTAAATACCTAATCTAACAGTCACGATATGTTCTAGAGATAATGTAATCTGACGTTTCATTTTCTCTTAGATCATAACTACCTTGGATCTATGGCTTAACACTCGATTGGTCCATGATATATATTTAAAGAGCATGGAGGGCCATTGGCTAGTTAATCGATTATGAGAAGTTCAGTTGTAACTTTCTTTCTTTTGCATAATAAACTGCCTCAAGTATCTATTTGGCTGGGGTTGTAGAGTGTTTCCCTTTCGAGGGTTTAAACAACGTGAAAACGTCAGTGTGTTGATTTGTGATATGTTTGCGTGAGTGGCTTCTCTAGGTGTTCAATCTTTTGGAAGTATCTTGTGTACTTGAACATGCTATCAGAGCGTTTACGAAGAGTCGCTTATGTTAATGATATAGATCTTGAATTGGTGTTTCCGAACCTTTGAAAGAATTTATGGTTTTGATTTTTTTGTGAATTTGTGGGACATGTGAGGTTTCCATTGCATCCCGAGTGTCGTTTCCATTTAATCGAAAAAGGTTTTCGTTTGTCCCAAATACGACGATTTCATCATATCTTAAGGTATATTGTTACAATGATGTTTTCTTTAATTTTTTTTTTTAATTCGCATATTTATCAGTTTTTTTTATCAGATCTAGATTTAGTTTTAATTTTGGATTGATGCCTTTCCTTTCTATGTATGCTCTTTGTCATGCACCTCATGCAATCACGACAAATAAAAAATACAAGGGAAAGGGTATTTATCTACTGCGTATGCTCTTTGTCGTGTACCTTGTGCGATCACGGTAAATCAGAAACAGTGAGAAAACATAGACAATCCGGGCTAGTTAACAAGGACTAAGTTTTTTTTTCGGTTTATGTGAATTTATTTGCATGAAACGAAGCAAGCACGCACTTCGAAACAAAATGGTAAAAAATCCCTTCCCCCTTCCCATCTTTTACATACCTTTTAATATTGGCTCACTTGGTTAAAAGTTGCTTTATTAATTAAAAGGTCTTGAGTTCAAGTCTTATTAGTTGCTTTTCTAAAAGTGCATGTAATTTCTATTTTTAAGTTATTTTATTGTAAAAATGCAACTCACTTGAATTATAAAAGCAAGTCATTTGAATTTCTATTTTTAAGTTATTTTATTGTAAAAGTGCATCTCACTTGAATTATAAAAGTGCATCTCATTTAAGTTATTTTATTGTAAAAGTAACATCATTTTATAGGTGAATTTCACTTATTTTACAAAAGTGATTCACATAAAGCAACATTATTGTAAAGTGAGTTTAAAAGGTTAAGCTTGGGAAGAGGGGAGTCCTTTTTTCCAGTTGGGTCAATCCTCTATCTGCCACGTCTCTCTTGGGATCATCTTCAACATTTTTTCATTCAAGCATAACTTCCTCATCTTGAGTCAGTTTTCAGTGCCATTTTTTTAAATAGACTGGTTTTCGAGATTTTTGCATCCAGACTATTGGTTTATATTTTATAGCCTTTATTTTACAGTATGAATCCCCCTTGTGATATTCTACATACTAGTTCCAATTATTTCTCATAGAAATCTTGTATGGAGGATGTCCTACGAAGTATGAGACTTTACCAAATTACCTCAGGGAAAGAAACAGAACGCGTTGATGATGATAAGAAAATAAAATGGGAAAATAAATCTAATGAAGCTCGTGGATTGATTAGGATGTCACTCTCTACTGATTTGTGATTCCGCATATCTGGAATTGATGAACCAGATAAATATTGGGAAAAGTTGGAAGATGTGTTTGATAAACACAATGAAATTCGAGGTAATCAACTCAAAAATGAGTTGATTTCTTTAAATCAAAGCATTAGAGGAAATTTGGGGTCTAAAATGGGCCTTATAAGAAAACGTGCCAACAATAAGTTCTTGTGAGTTGGAATTCAAGAACTAATAGAATTCTAATAAAATGAGTAACCGTAATGGTTGAATTGAGATATTTGTCATAAAAAAAACTACTTTTTTTGTTCGTATTTTCGACATATCTCCCTGTTTTTTTACTCAAATTTCAATCGGGAGAGCTTGTTGGATGCGGAATTTGATTCCGCATCCAACGAGTACCCACACTGCATACTTTTGATGGACCCCACTACCCCGAAAACAAGAAATACCTGGAAAAAAATGTGATGATGAGATCATCATCATGTTTTTTTCAGGTATTTCTTGTTTTTAGGGTAGCAGGGTCCGTCAAAAGTATGCAGTGTGGGTACTCGTTGGATGCGGAATCAAATGTCATCATCACGTGTTTTTAGGTATTTCTTGTTTTTGGGGTAGCAGGGTCCGTCAAAAGTATGCAGTGTGGGTACTTGTTGGATGTCGAATCAAATTCCGCATCCAACGAGCTCTCCCGATCGAAATTTGAGTATAAACACAGGGAGATATGTCGAAAATACGAACACAAAAAGTAGTTTTTTTTCGTTTTTCCTTCAAAATTAATAAATATTATTTTATTATTTTCCTTGGGAGGCCCATTTTAGACCTCAAAATTCCTCTAATGTGATTTTTCCTGCATTTGAGATTATTTATTTAAGTACAAAACTCTTAGACTCTTATGTGTGGAATGTAAAATTAAAAGGGAAGACAAGCAATGCATTTATCATATTCTTTCTAAACTTGGACCTGCATATTCTCTTTTTGTATCTACATTTTACTCAATGAAATAATCCTCAGATCCAACTAGCAATATAGATCCTAGTCTTGAATCCTTTTGTGATTCCTTGATTAGAGACCAAGATAATCTCATACATCTTGGAATGTTTAACAATGCAGATACATCTGTGAAATCCTTATTGACACAACAAAAAGAAAAGTCCAAGCCTCCCAAAAAACAAAATCCTCGCAATAATAAGCCAAACAAGGGTCCAAAACCTTCTCATTCTTTAGAAAATGACAAAGCAACAAATCCAAAAGGTACAAAGACTGAGTGTCATTGCAACTATTACGAGAAAGATAATCATGATGAATATAAATGTTTCAAAAATATGGCAGCCTTAGAAGCAACAATGAAGAAGCACCACATCAGCCTTGATTTGTCTTCAGAATCTACATCTCATGGACATGCATTTTGCGCTTCTGGTTTTTCCTATACTACAATTTCTTCTTGTACTTCAAATGAGTGGCTCATTGATTCTATATCTTATCATATCGATAATGATCATGCCATATTTTCTACTATGCGTGAATGTAACACCAAACAAATATTTATTAGTGATGATAGATCTCTAAGTGTTGTAGGATTTGGAATAGTTCCATTAGATAATGGTCATTTTAGTGATGTACTATGTGTTCCAAGAGTTTCCTGCAAATTGTTGTCAGTCTATCAAATCACGCATTCTAGTGAAGGTAAACCTGTAATGTTTACACCTCACCAAGTTGTAATCAATGATTTTAAAGATATTATGCATGTCATGGCTAATGGAAGTGTTGATAATATTACCAAGTTATACAAATTTAACAACTTTGGGTCGTCACATTTTTCTTCAGTTTTTGTTGCTCATGGTGATGACTTGAGCAAACTTTGGCATGAGTGATTCAGACACTTAAATTATCACTCATTACAACAACTATGTAAGAAAAATATGGTGATCGGCCTTCAAATGGTATCTTGTAGGGATGGTGTTTGTTCCAATTGTGTACTCGAAAAACATCATCATAATAGTTTTGACAAACGTGCTTCTTGGCACGCCTCGGTTCCCTTGAAGCTTGTTCATAGTGACTTGTGTGGTCCTCTTCCATCTACTTCCTTTTCTGGTTTTAAAAATGAAAAATGCATATTCTAAAAATTATATAATAAATGTAATCAGTGTCATAATACCTCACCTGCATCTGTCAAATAGCCACCCATTGCGCTAAATTCTTTCTTGTATATAGCCATGAGCAAATTAATTGCACCCTGTAAAATAGAAAATAGCCACCAACAAATTATCTTCCAAGAGAATATTGTCACAGAACCAAAACAGAGAATGTGAGCTATAAAAATAGATCTATAATAAACTGTCTACACACTAGAGATAATCATGCTTAGAAGTTAGAACAACAATCAGCTTGGACATAAAAATATTCCAAGCGTTTCAACTGAAATGAATTTCAGAACAGAATGTAAATTTAGATAATATTTTTTCAGCGACTATTTAAGGAATTCAAATAGAATATAGGAGGTGTAACATCTCTACATACAAACCTCACGAATTTCCAATGTAGGAATGTGTGGAAGGAAATCATTGCCAACAAAGAAACAGATGAAGACAAAATCATCCACAACCCGTTCAAAATCAATCTCCATTGGAGGTTTTGGAATCTTCATATCATACTCTAAATATTCATGTAAAACCCAGATGTTGACGAACTGCCAAATATTTGAGATATTAGAAACAGGTTAGATGTAAAAATAATAGTAAAACATCCACATGATATATAATAATCTTGAAACTTGCTTTAATTATCATGACCTAAATGGGGCCATTATTAGTATTAATGCAACCACACAACATTAACAAAAAGAAAAAACCTCCAACCATGCATAACCAAAATCCTAACATAAAAAATTATACCTATATCCAACTTACCTGATAAGGCTTTTTAGGATTAACATTCAATTCACCACCTTTCTCATCAAAATCTCCTTGCTTTTTTTTTATGTCCTTCACATGCATTTGCAAAATGACCAACCTGACCACAAAGGAAGCATTTGTCTTGTTGTCCAGGCATAACCACAATCTACACAATTACATATATAAGGAAAGAGGCAATGTTATCCTATTCCTCTGACTATTTTCAAAGACTATAGTGAAAGAGATGACAATGCGATCTGAATGCATTTCAGTCATACAAACCTATCAGGCAATTTAAAATTTTCATCTTGAACAAAGGATGAGCATTAATTTCTGTTTTTCATAAAGGACAAACTGTTAAAAGAGAGTCTCTACTTTTGTGGGGATGATTTTGTCATTGACCATGCTTGGATATAGTGCATGTGTAGCATTTCTAAGCATAACTCCTACCCTCAATGGTTTTTGGTATTTGTCTCCCAGTAACACTCAAGAGTAAAGCCTAGAAATGGGGTTAAGTATTGAAATTTGAACATAGATGAGTATAACAGTTCAGGAGTTTATTGGGTTAACATTTAGACGTTTATTGGGTTTGGTGAAGGTCATCAACATATAAAACATATCTAGAGATCAATAAGAGTGATATAAATTTGAAAGTGCTTCCAATGAGTTCAAAGATAGGACTACCAAAACCTCTTCCCAATACAAAGATGCAATAATTATTTCTAAGAGTTTGACAATGTATGAACCATTGTCACTTCAAGGCAATGTGATCTAAGAGAATGGGTGGATGTTACAATATGTAATGCACAAAAGTGCAATAAAAAAAACAGATAGCGATAAAAATGTACTCATTAAATCCTTAAAAGCAAAACCTAGTGGCTACTTGTGCATGTCAATGCATCATGACCCATATAAAATGAAAATAAGGACCTTGATCTTGATTCTAAGCAAATAATCATGAGATTGAACTACTACACAACGGTGAAGAATACCAATAGTTCTATTGCACTCCGTTCTCTATAAATCAGGAGCACTAACCTCTCTCAAAATTGAGAAGTGCACCTCATGAGTAGACAATGCTAACATGATTAGATCAGCATCCTACAGCCATTGGGACAAAGGCATTTACCAACAACAATATTTGAATATCATTAATGATTATAATTTCCTTTTCCTTGAACAATGAAGCACTTACCAGCCCATATAAGCAATGTCTTGTATTGGGATGAAAGCCTGCAAGATTTCTTTGCAGACAAATATACGTCATGATTTTGTGCTCGCCTTCACCGAAACATTTGCATCAAAGAGAATGACCTTCAAAATTGCAATCAAACACAATTAAAATACATGTAACAAGAAGGAGAAAAAGGAGAGACCAAAACATAATCCAACAAAAAAGAGCATATATCTGGAATAGAAGGAAAGAAAAGCATCAGCAGTTAGTTTTTTTTAATTTATATTTTCATGCTGATATGGTGCAGCAGCAAAAATGTGATCAAGGCATACCTTGATATTTCACCAGCCAGGAACATAGTTTAATTTCATGTGTATGTAATATTGAAGAGCAATTGACAGTGTTGCCATAAATTCCGTCCCAGGAGTAATTATATTTGAGTCACATGCTTTAGACTTCACTTGAGGAGCTAAAACCCTACCTTCTTCCTCAATTGTTTTCTTAATCTTTCCTCTTCAGCCGCCTAACAAGTGCATGCAAAAACATTAAACCTCATTCTCAGCTTGAAAGTATGTTTTGTTGTGCTTATAAACATCTTCTCTTTTGAATATTATTACCATTTTTCCTAACACTCACCAAATCAGCTGCATCTTTGGTTGCCCTGAAACCACGGGAACATTGCTGGTTCATCTTAGCTCTTGGTGCAACACCATCTATAACAGGTGAAATTTGAATAAGATTCTCTATGCTACCAATAAAATTCCACATAGAAACATAAAAGATTAAAAGAAGCAATCAAACAATTCAAACCTATCTGATGTTGGCAATATAGGTTGGAAAGAGTTGTCATTGATGTCAAGAAGAGTTCCGTAATGACCAAGGACTAACCAAGACATTATGGCAGGGCAAAACTCAGTAAAAGTCAAAGAAAGTCAAAGGAAGTTAAAGGAAGTCAAAGGAAGAAATGACATGGCATATGTGATGATGTGGCACGTGTGATGAGGCTTAAAACACTTGTGATGGTGTCCTGGAGTCATCAGGTAGTCATGGTTGCAATTTGACATCATTCTGGTAAGTTATGACAATTTTGTGCAAAACTGGAAAATGACCAAGTATAGGAAATTTAGTAAAAACTGCCATATAGAAATGCTCACCATAATTTGTAGGAGAATGAAAATGCCCACCCCTCATGGTCATCCCGAAGTATTTTTAATGTTAAACCTAAAAATGGTCTCATTTTTCATTGATCATGTCTGAGGAAAACGTTATAGGCCTACAAAAACAAGGTTTGAGGTTGTTTTGCACTATTTTTATACTAGCAAAGACTGCATAAAGTGCCTCAGAGAAATGCCCGCCATTTTCTAGGAAGGTGATAAAAGTAAAATGAAAGAATAATGTTGAAGCTGGTTGATAGGTTCACATTACCATAAAATGAAAGTTGATAAAAATAAAATGAAAGAATAATGTTGAAGTTGGCTGATAGGTTCACATTACCATAGTTTCAGATTGTTTTAAAAATGTGTGAGGAGAAAAATACATAATTTCCAAAACATGGTTAAAACCAGTTTTACTGCCTTTTTGCATGAAAATAAGAAAACATGGCTCCAGAAATGCCTGCCATTTCCTGTAGGAGAAATATTAAATTGTTTTGAAGACATGAGGATCTATTGTGTTTTATGTTGCATCCATCCATGGCTCAATATCTCTCAAAGAGTCCTTGAGGAAAAAGATATCAACTTGCCAAAATGCCTCCTCGCACAGTAAAAAACCAAAGTTTGTCAAAACTGCCTTAGTGTTGAAAAACAGTGATGAAAAGCCATTTTTAAACACATGCCATAAATTGTATGTGGAAGGAAATTCCCACACAAGATGATCAAACTATAGCATGGTATTTGGTCTATCTAACCATGTCTCCAGTTTGTCTTGGAAGAAGCTGAGGAAGTAAATAATAAATTGTCAAAAGTGCTTCCCCGTCAGATTTGCACTGTTTCAGGAAAATACCCACCATCAGCAGTCAAATTTGAACCCGTCCCAGCCCTTCCAAAGGGGTTTAGCTCGTCCCTGAAGTATAAAAAAAATTTACCCGTCATAAAAAATTTAAATTTTTTATTTTACCTGTCCACAATGAAGGGCTAATTTAACTTCAACATTTCAAAGGAAGGGTGAGTTTTTAATTTGCCCATCAAAATAATTTTTTAATTGCAGGTAGAGCCTAGAGGCTGCACAATGCGAATCTGCGAAGATCAATTTATGCCCTGTCAGTAGTGGTCACTATGGTCACCGGTCAGTGCCATGTGGTCATCTGCCCAATAATAATCCCCCATTTATTGATGTATTTATTCGGGAATCCACATTAATACATAGTGTATTATTTTATAATTTATATTTGGAAAATTCCAAGTTCTATTCCGAATCCTCTAGCTCTAGTTTCTTCGTATATCTGGCTTATTAATGGGCTATACTCTGGAAGAGTGGACGGCCGGAACTTGGAGTTGGAAACCATTAAATCTATGAGATCGCATTATGCTGTCGGCCGGAACTTGGAGTTGGAAACCATTAAATCTATCAGATTGCATTATGCATAGCAGCATAGCTGATTCATGAAGTCAAGCAGTCTTCACTCAGCGTTGACTCGGGAAGATTTGACGGCAGCAGCTTATTTGATACAGTAATTGTAATTAAGCTTGTTACGGCAACTTGGCAAGCCCAATGCATTATGCCATTGCAAATTTGCAATTCGCCAATCGCCCATCACCTTCAGGATTTCATTAATCCATAGACTTATAGAGTCCTGTGCAGTTGTAAAGTGTGTTAATAAATTTTAATTTTCAGCTAAAAGTTACACATACTAGCCTAAAAATCTATTTAAAGACACTTTTTCATACATTTTCTTTTCAAGATTTTGTAAAACAGCGGCTTGAGCAATTCGTGAGCTTCGTGAGCCAGCTGATTGCCTCAACTTTCAGAGTCTTGGACTTTTTCTGAGCTCAGGTATTTTTCTATAATGTAGTTTGTCTATTGTTTCTCTGCCAAAATCTATGAAGTTTGTTTTACCAGAATCTATAGAGTTTGTTTTAATTGTATGAGGTTTGTTTTAGCTACATAAAACACATATCTATTGTACCCATTTCTACATATCTTCCATACAATGGATTATGGAGTCGTGAGTCCTTAAGGCTCATTTAAATGTTACCAGTTGCAGATTGCCATCATTTAGTTGAGCACAGTCCTACGGTCTACCTAGATTATACTATTTTCTATCTGCAGTATAACTATTTTTAAATTCATTCCACCCTCACTGTTTCTCATCTGAAAATGTTCCTCCCATGAACATAGTGCTTATCCAGAGGGATTAATACATAATAGGGACTTCTTTTCCCTACCTATGCAGGAAATCTATGCAGTGTATCCTTATATTATATTCGCTAAGAATTCTGAGAAAAATATTCTCATTAAAGCGCTTATTGGACAGAAAGATTAATATGAACTCTTAAGGGACTTCTTTTCCCGTGTATTATTTTTACCTCCTTATATTATTTACTTTTATTGAGATAGAGGGGATGGCCTTATGGTACCCTCCATTCTTTAGGGATGAAGGTAGATCATATTTTTTAGAGCGGTAGAATGGTTCTTTAAGGGACCGGAATCAACATAAAGGAAAGGAATGGTAGCAAGATAAAGGTTTCATACACTTTAGGCAGTAAATAATGTTTGCATACATGTTCATTTTTGAAGGCCCATATACAAAAGGTTTTATTTTTGTTTATTTTTAAGTGTCATTTTGGTTTTTAAAAACACTAGTAGCCGGTCTATAACTTAATTTACAATTTTCAATTGAAGGGTTAACTTAATTTACAATTTTCAAATGAAGTGCAATTATTTTTTTAACCTTTCATCTTTGAAGGGTTGGATAGTTACATGCCCTTCCAAAAAAAATTAAGACCAGCCCTTTAAATTTGACCACTGCCCACCATGACTCAGAATTTGATACTGACAACGACAATGGGAAAATATGCTCCGGATGATAGACCATCTACAAAAACATTGTTGTCTACATTTAATTGATATTTTTCCTGATCATAGTCTAAGACAATGTGATCTGTCAATCTGGGT
>LPNX010636590.1:194134-300167 GCA_001517045.1 Pseudotsuga menziesii | reverse complement strand
TTCCAAATCATTCTTGAAGAGCTTTGTACTAATTTCCATATCTCAAATGTTTTGGGTTTGGAAACATGGGAGAGGGTTCAGGTTTTGGTGACAATGCTTCAATGTTGACAATTTGATGACCATTTCTTGGAGAACTTCTCAAAAACAACTTTAATTATGTATCTTAACCTCTTAGGACAAGTTTATTATGAATTTGTCCATAACATTCAAAATATGATCCGACTACTATTCAAGCAAACCCCTTTTTCGAAAACCTAGATAATGATGTACCACTGGGAAAACCATCAAATCTGAGAAAGAATGGTGCATAATATAGAACCTGATCTAGGTTATCCTGGTAAAGTTACTCCTAAATGAAATACCAAAAGTATGGGAATAGTCTTACAGAAGTATGAGAATATCCTTAGAAATGGAAATGGAAAGCAACGTTAAGCCTCAAGGAAGTAAAAACAAGGCATTTAATCAAAATACAACTTCTATCAGAAAATGAAGATAACGTCACATATGGAATATGTTGAAATAGCCGAAAAAACATGTTAACAAATTAAGTACCTAAAGTGAAATGATTGTAAACACAAGCAAGCAACAATGTTCTCAAGCTAAACAAAACACGTTTTATCAAATTTACCTGTCCAGAGTTACCTCATAAAATTATCTTGGACGCCATGAAATAATCAAATTGCTTACACAAATCAACGAACCTTCAGACTCAACTCCATTGGCAATAAATCCTGTGTCAATGCACCTGGATATCAAGCATTAACTTTATAGGATTAAATATTTGACCGATAAACCATCAAACAAATTCTATAACCAAATGTGTTATTTCCTCAATATCAATGATCGAGACATACCCTTTTACATCTACCTAATATCAAGAACTGACATATCTCTAGGAACAAGCATTCAGACCTAAACAAATTTAAGGATGTACCATAATCTTTGGTGTACGATACAGGTTGTTAAACAATAATATTAGAGGCCTCTATCACTGACTTCGATTGGACATAAGCTAAATGATTCTATTTTCAACCAACCTCTACATACAAATTCCAGAGGAACTGAGTGTTGCATGCCATAATTATGCTCCCACATTTTGCAAACATGTCTATCAGGGCATTCACCAAAAGCACATCGAACTGATATCCGCTTTTGATTATTTTTTCATAGATATCCATACCCAGTTCTAGAGCTGCCAGGTTGGCACATGCTGGGAGGATGGTGGTGAAGATTTTTTAGTTTGGTTCCACACCTGCCAATTGCATTTGATGAAAAAGATGTAGATCCTCCTCACAATGCCCATTTTGCACAAATCCGACAATCATTGTATTCCATGAAATCACATCTCCTTGAGGCATTTCATTGAACAGCTTCAGGGCCTGGTCAACATACCCAGTATGTGTAAAACCTGAAATCATAGCATTCCATAATACGACATCTCATAGAGGCATTTTGTTGAAAACTCTCAGGGCCTCACCTGTAAGCCCATTCTATGAAAATGATGTGTTCATCACATTCCATGAGACTACATCTCGTTGAGGCATTTCCATAAAGAGTTTACGTGCTTCATACACAAGCCCATTCTGTCCAAATCCAGCAATCATCGAGCTTCATGAGGCCATGTCACGTTAACGCATCTCTTTAAACAGTTTTGAGGCTTCATCTACAATCCCATTCTGTAAAAAACCTGCAATCATCGCATTACATGCGACAACGCTTATTTGTGGTATTTTTTGAAAGAGTTCCAGGACTTCATCAACATGGCCCTTATGTGCAAATCCTATAATAATCGCATTCCATGAAACCACATCTTGTTGAGGCATTTCGTTGAACAGCTTCAGGGCCTAGTCCACAAAACCATTATCTGCAAACCCTGCAATCATTGAATTCCATGAGACCATTTTTCTCTGAGGCATTTCATTAAATAGTTTAAGGGACTCATCAACAAGTGCATTATGTGCGTACCCTGCAGCCATTGCTGTCTAGGAGACAATATCTCCTTGATGCATTTTTTCAAACACTTCACGTGCCTTCTCTGTAAACCCGCATTTTGGATACATGTCTACGAGGGCACTCATCACAAAAAAATTGGACTCATATCCACATCTTATTATATGTTGATGTATTTCCAAACCCTGGGCGAGGGATGGTAGGTTGGCACAGGCTGGACGAATAGAAGCAAAAATGAATTGATTGGGTTGGATACCTATTTTTTGCATTTGGTGAAAGAGTGCCAATGCCTCCGCGTGATAAACTCCATGTTTTGTATAACCTGCAATCATGACAGTCCAAGAGCACACATTTCATTCAGGCATTTGATTGAAAACCCTGTGAGCTTCCACCACATTTTCGCACTTGACATACGCATTGACAAGCGTATTGTCGAAAACTGTGCCTGCCATGAATCCCTTCTGATTGATATGAACGTGGACTAATTTGGCTTCTGGTGAGGCTTTTCTCTTAATGCAACCTTGTAAGAGACACACACAGGTGTGAGAATTGTGGACATAGTTGTCTGTGATAATTAAAATGTGCAGAGCCTCCTTCAAACGTCCCTGGGTACATAGCGCTGTGAGATGGTGGGCTTGAGCATGACGAGCATTGGCATTGCAGTGTCTTTGACTTTGAACACCGATACTAGTGGCAAACAATCGGAGTTGAAGGGGGTGAAAGATCGTCCCAACGAACAAAGCCATTTTTCTTACCAAAGCCTAAAGGTACTTGGAATTTTGTTCATTTCCATGACACTACTCCCTCCACTCACCAATCCAGTGATCAAATTTGAAGGATGACGCTGCTCCCGCCACTCACCACCAGTGATCAAATTTGAATGGTGGGTATTGATTTCAAATGGTTTTGCTCTCGCGTATTAATTTCAAATGGTGGTGCTCCCGCCACTCACCAGTGATCAAATGTGAAGGGTGGATCTCAATTTCAAATGGGGAATTTATTCTTGGAGCCCAATGAAAGGTGAAATAAGTAATTGTACTTCAATTGATAAGATAAGTATAACTTAACTAAATCTTTCACTAAAAAAATGTAAAAAATAAATATTGTTCTTTCAATTTTTTACAATTTTTAATAATTGAGGATTCCTCAATATTTAAATGAAAAAATGATATATTTTCAAAAAAACTTGTTTTGAACATATTAAGTTGTCATGCCTCTATCATTAATTTTACATTTCAGTAACATAACAACTATTCTATTGTATTTTTTTAAAGTTGGAGCACACTTCATTATACAAAAAAAAACCTACTCAGACTATGTCCTAACCATATTGAGGCATTCTAGTGCAATCCAAGCTTGAGAGATCTAAGAATGATAAGGAATGGGCACCTAATAGGAAATGATACATAACTCAAAAAACATTAAAAAAAAATGCTACATACCAAGCAAGTTAGCAAAGCTCTATGTCGAAATTGTTTTCCATGCCGATGTATGCCACTACCCTCTTTATTGTCTTACCAAAAGGCATGCTAATGAGGAAGAAGACCTAAAATTATGGACTTCACCTTCAAAGAATGCCTTGCAATCACATTGGTAAGGAGTGATAAGAATATCATAAACATGTCAAATGTTAGTTGATATTGTTAATTAAAGACTTATATGGTAAATTTAATATAATACTTACTTACACTTGTCTCTTACTCTTTGTGTCTTGACACATTTAATATTTTATGGTTGTCTCTACGCCTTGACCCAATTCGTATTATAAGGTGAGGATGTGCATGCATAATAATCCTTAGTTATGACTATGAGATGAGGATTTAAAGGGAAGAGGATGTAAAGACAAGTAATTTTTATATGTATTTTGGTGGCATTGAGGACAAATGTTGTGAGAAACCACAATATTTGGAAGGACAGAGGGAGATTACATCATGATCATGCCAACCATCAAATTAAAGACTATTCTTGAGCCAACAATTGTTTTTTTTTTAATTAATAACCATTGTTTCTCCATATCATGTGCCCAATGACACTTCTCTATAGCAATGCATAAATCGACCTCTGCATAGTTTGTGATCCTAACTACATGTCATTATTTGTATTTTCATGACATCGAGTGTTGTTTATAGTTGTCGTGAGTCCATGATATTCATGCAAGAAATTAATTCTTGTAGAAAAGGACTCATCAAACCAACCTTTTGAATTTCATTTTGACAAAAAAAGAGTGGACATTGGTAGCGAGTTTCACATAGGTAGTAGGCACAAAGTTTTGAGCTCGTTTCAGGCCTAGTAGTAGAATACTAGTTCTTTTTTGTTATATTCGTAGTTGTTGACACATTTACACACTTTAGATTGCAGCCCCAAGTGACTTGAGATTCATAGTCACATATCGATGGCTAGTGTCTCGTAGTCATCAATGATTATTGGTCATCTTGCTCAACTAAGCAATGAGTGCATGGCATGAGTGACTGAGTGATTATAATTTATCATATTTCCAATATTTTGAATGATGAGTTGAACTTTATATCATAGAAATTTTAACATCTTGAGAAATTTATATGGATGGGTAATTTCAAATGTTTCCCTTCTTTTGAAATGTTGAGATAAATAATTCCCTTCTTAATTGAAAGGGTAAAATTCATATTTTAAATTTTTTTTGAAGGGTAATTTTAACTTTACACTTCTGGGAAGGGCTAGAACCCTTTGGAAGGGCTGGGAAGGGTTCAATTTTGAACGTTGTGTACCACACTTTTGAGCTCACGTCACTTTGATTCGTACAATCGTGTAAAGGAGTGAAGATTGTGAATTGGAGTTTGTGAGGTGGCTTGGTTGGTGATGGAGGTTGCCTTCCTCATATGAAGTGGCACCTCCTCCATATCATCACTTTAGTTATACTTAGAAGTCACCCCATCGATTGCTATGTTCAACTCAGTTAACTCCGGGATTATCTTCAGTGTTGGTAGTACCCTCCAGGGTCTCATTTTTGTTATTTAAGAAAGTCTCTTTTACTCATTTTGGATGGTCGGAGAGGACCGAAAGGTTGTTGAGTTGTGTACTTGTAATATTGTAGTATTTTATGAAATAAAAGAAAGCTTTGGAGGAAAACATCTTGTGTTGAGCATCATTGTGTGCAGATGAGTATTGCATGGCTTATGAGGTAACCGTTATTAGCTTCTTTTCGTTGTGCATATATTTGGTTTGGTGTGGGCCTACAAGGGGAGCTGTCTCTCGGTAGGATAAGAGATTGTTCTAGTTTAATTCATGCTCTTATTGTTTGATGGTTGTAGATCTCTTCGCTCTCATGTACATTTTTTTTAATTGCATGCTTTCCAAGCTTCTACTTCTGGCAGCACCTTTCCTTGTAACCTTTCTTGTGCAAAGATTTTTAACTTGATGCGCGTATCTAGCTTGAAGGGATGGTTGATCTAGGTTGAATCCTTAATCTTTTGAGCAAATTTTGAAGAGCATAGTCCCTCCGCTTTCCACTTGCAGACTCCACTGCCCAAATATTTCGAGGCTTCCAGCATTCCCTCTCTCTCTCTCTCCATCAATTTAAATCAAAGTTTATCTTTGGTTCCTGTTAATTTGTAAAATGCTTAAGTAAATTAGTTTCTTTTAAAAGATTATTCAAAGGATGATGTATTTAAGTAAATTGCTAGATCCTAATCTTAAAGCTTTATTTTGAGCATATCTAGATTGATTAAGTACTTAGGCTTATTGTCTATCATTTAAGTACTTTTTTTTTATGTTCTTAATGCTTTATTTGGCACATTTGGTGCAATACAGGTGGCTGGTATTTATTTTTTATCACAAGGACAAGAAGAAGTGATGACGGAAAACAAAGGATCTACGTTGTTCAAAGACCTCCCGGAGCACCATTCTTGTTCTTGTGTTTTTTCTAAAAACCTGTAAGCCTTTGGATCCATATCTGTAAGGACCATCAACATCCATCTCAAGCATTGTAATACCATAATAAAAATTTTGGAGTAGGCTCCTTCAGAAGGAGCCCACTCCCCATCCACCTGGGGGGATTTGCGTTGGTGCACTTTTTTCATGGTTTTTCTTTTGTTAGTGTAGTTTTGCTTTATAGCTCTACTTTGAATCGTCATTACAAGCATTCCATACTCTTTAATTCAAAGTAACAATACTAGTTACCCCATGACTTCCTGAGTAACCCGAAAGGGGAAAGAGATGCGTGGTAGGAATATTAAACAATCAATCGAGTTTTTTTTTTAATTTAAAATAAACCCCTCCTCACTTTCCCGATTGAGGTCCATTTGGATGGAAAGAGATTCCTTGATGGTTTTATTTTTAACAAAGAACACAAAAATCCTTAAAAATTACCGATACTCTGTTGAGTATGCTCTGCACTAGCTGCGGTTGGTCCAATCAGTCGGCTACATCAAAAGCAACATTTGTGACTAGAATAATTAGTTCTCACATTTCAATAAACCTACCCAGGTGAAGATCTAACATCTTGAATTAAGTCGTTGAGCTGGAAAATTACACAAAGGAAGCAGGAACAACAGGTCAGTCACCTCAAGACACAGTTAGGTTGCACCCTTGCGGTGTAGTGTTGAACACCGTCTCAGAGACTCATCCCATCCTACATATTCTTTGTCGGTAGCCATGTCGGTTAAGGGTTTCGGACATAATCCCCGTACCCACGAGTATATTGGGAGTCCCCTTACCCCCTAAGTTTAATCAACTCATCCCATATTAACTTAAAATTTGACCAAGAGCACTTACAACATTTCTTTCTGCAATTCAACAACAATTTAATTTGTGGACTCCATTATTAGCACTAGTTTCTTTTTGATATCATCATATGTTTCTGCATACTTTGCTTATCAACTATTAATATTTATGTTGTTGTTGTTGTTGTCAGGAATATTGCACCTTCTGCGGACAGAAGCTGTTCCTCTGGTCTAAATGGTTCAGATCCAGAACAAATGAGTGAACGACAAAGGATGAAGACCTTCCCTGGATATTGTAGACACGTAGAATACTGCTTCAATTGTGAAACTGTGTACTTGCAAACAGATCAAACATGCAAACACATCAAAGCTACCAGAAAATCATCTACTTATCCATGTTAGTGACTAAGGAATCTAACAACATGTACATGTGAAATCAAAACAACAGTAATGTGGGACGGAAATCATCTTTGCATTAAGAATGTATGGAGAAGCTTACAACCGTTTCCTTAGTGTCGACAAGCCCCTCCACGAGACAAACACTTCATCCCCATAAGCTCCAACTTTGCTCTCTATGCCCTCCAATGACTTGGACTAAGTGGTCAATCCAACAGCATAACGATACCTCTATATTTGTCCCCCTCAACTATGCATATGAGCTTGTATTTATAAGGCTCAATGGATAGGGATAGTTGAGAGAATTATGGGTGAGGTGGCTCCAAGATCCTACCATGGGGGATCTCGAGCTCAAACTAACCCACAATGATAGGGATAAGGGAGGACACGAGGCTCAAATTCTAGAAGCCTTGAGAAACTTCTCTTTTTCCCATTTTACCCAGGGCATCGCTTTTCTTCCCTTATGACAGAGCGGTTTAGATGAGAACCGATTTTAGACCAAAGAACATAGGTGGTGGCACCGCTTCTCTAAAACAGGATACAGGTGGTGCTGAGCAAGGTACCGCTCATCAACCACAGGGCAAGCGCGGTGCTAGGTTTTTTCAAGTAGAATTGACAAACAGAGCAATTTTCCACTCCAAGTGTTGGGATTAAGGGCAAACATGGAAGTTAAGGGTCTTATCACATGATGGTGATAGGATTTAGGTATAATAGAATGCCCCCAAAAGCATGAGACTTAGAGGGATATGATAAGCGAGAGCTTTGAGAGAAAAATTTGTCACTTCGAGGTGAAAATGTCATCCCGGTCGGAGAATGTCGTCCAGTAGGCATCTATAGTATATCAATACTTTTGACTCATAGACAAATGTAACCAACTCATGGTTGCGGACCAATACAAGGCAGATCCATGAGAGGAATAAACAAGCATGGCTACTAGAATACAGCGTAGATCCATGTGATAGAGGACTCAAAATTGGACATAGATACCGAAAATTCAATGTAGATCTATGTCATACAAACGCAAATTTGAGCATAGCCACGACCATACATATGTGGATCCATGCTAGATATACAAAACTCCATCGCAACCTGGGCAAAGCAATGAGCGCTAAACAAATACCCAGGGTCTTTGTCTCATCTTCCACAAAGTACGATTCTATCCATGTGATTACTTTCATTTCCCTAGTTTGTCATATCTCTGATCGTAAGTCAAAACTAGGTCACACTCGTTAAAGGCACGAGGTTGGACAGATTTGTCATATTGAGCCTTGACGTGTTTCTTGTGTGCCTCATTAGCCAAGGCAACATCTCTCCTAGCTTCGTCGAGGTTGTTCAAGTATAAAAATCTCTCTTCCTCTGTGGAAGTGTCTGGGAGAAGTTCGACGACAAGTTTCAGGGATGGAATCTGACATTGAATCGGCAAGACAACTTTGAGTCCGTAAACAAGCTGGAAAGGTGTGAAACCAGTAGCTATTTTCACCAAAATCTTGTAAGCCCAAAGAGTGGAGAAAAGGATATGGTTTCAGTTGGATTTATGGTCTCCAACCATACGACGAAGCATCGTTTTCAAAACTTTGTTAATGGCCTCTCCCTGGCCATTAACTTGCAGATAATAAGGCGTAGAGTTTCCATGACGAAAACCTAGCTTGGCACTTAGTTCCTTCATCATTTGATTATGGAAATGTGATCCGTGATCAGTAACTATGGACTGCGAGACTCCAAATCTAGCTATCACATGATTGAACAGGAAGATAGCGGTAGTCTTATAGTCTTCTACATATGTTGGCATGGCCTCAGCCCACTTTCTAAAATAGTCAACGGCTACGATGATGTAACCATGCCCCCGGACTGAGGTAGGCTTACAATGCATATAATCAATCCCCATTTGGAAAATGGTCCAATGGCAATGACGGGGTGTAGCGGAGCAGGATGAGTGCACTTTTTCGGATAAAAATGTTGACAGGGTGGGCATTTCTTAACAGCCTCGCGACAATCTTTAAAGACTGAAGGCCAGAAATAGCCAGTGTGAAGGATTTTCTGGGATGTAGACATAAAAGACAAATGACCGCCACATGCTCCATAGTGGCAATCATTCAACACTTGTTTAGCTTCCTCGTGAGTAAGGTATCATAGGAGAACGAAATCGATACCACGCCTATACAAAGTGTCATTCAAGATGAGGTAGTATTTTGCGTGGTGACGGATATAGCGGCAATCGTCACGAGATAGATTTGGAGATAAATGAGCAAATCTCCATACCATGGGTCAGTAGTGCTTATCAGGAACAAGAATTCATCCAGAAATGAATCACTCGGCTCAGATTCCATCGAAGCATAGGGAAGATCACACATGAGCTTGGCAAAGACCAAGAATTTCTTTGATGTGGCTTTGGCAAACGCCAGATCAAACTCTTATAGTATGACTATCCACCGGGAGTACTTGCCCCCGAGCACCTGACGAGTCAGGATGTAATACATAGGGTTCTGGTCTGTCAATACCGTGGTTATGCGGAGCAAAATGTAGTGATGAATTTTTTGAATAGCAATGACCGTGGCCAATCCTAATTTCTCCACGCGTGAATATCGGGTTTCGGAATCCATAAGATTCTTACTAGCATAGTAGATCATGTGCTCCTGACTGTCGGGATTTTCTTGCACCAAAACCATAGAGATGGTAGTAGTGGAGGCAACAATATATAAGAGAAAATCCTTTGAATAATCTGGGGGGTGTATCACGGATGAATGAATCAGAGCGTGTTTGAGATTCTCAAAGGCTCGTTGGGCTTGGTCATCCCAATAGAATAGAGTGTCCTTCTTAAGGAGACGCATATAACCGTGTGTTTTCTCTGCAAAATTGCACATGAAACAACGGATAAAGTTTTCCTTCCCTTGAAAAATTTAGAGTTCTAAAAGGTTGGGTGGGGCTGGTAGAGCTAAAATAGCGGCAATTTTCAATGGATCTATCCAGATTCCATCCTTAGAAACCACAAAACCTAACAGGCATCCCATCTCAACGCAGAAAACACATTTATGAGGATTGAGTCGTATATTACAATGATGGCATCTCAAGAAAATGTCTCTAAGATGACCAGGGTGGTCCTCCCATCGTTGTGAATGAGCTGGGAGGTCGTCAAGGTACGGTTCAACAATATGTTTTATATCGTGAAACGCATAGGACATAGCACACTGGAAAGTGGCTCCAGCATTTTTTAATCCAAATGGTAACTTCCTATATGCAAAGGTTCCCCATGGGCAAATGAATGCCATCTTGTGCTGATCAGTATGTAAAATCTCAATCTTATTATAACCAGAAAATCCATCCATGAATGAGACGATGACACTTCTGGCAAAGTTGTCGATAATCTGGTCGATATGCAGAGTAGGAAAGTTGTCCTTGGGACAAGCTTTGTTCAAATCTCTAAAATCGATACAGACTCTAATGGTGCCCTATTTTTTATTGACAGGGACGACGTCCAATACCCATTTTGTTAGGGGTACAGGATAAATAAACCCAACTTTGAGAAGTTTCTCTATTTCAGCTTTAATAGCTGCGGCCTTCCGTGGATGGACTTGCCTTAGTTTTTGCCTGACATGTTTAGTAGTGGGATAGGTTTTTATTTCATGGACCATAATGGATTGGTCTATCCCTGGGATTTCTTCATAAGACCAGGCAAAAATATCACGGAATTCTTTGAAAAGTGCCTTGTATGCTTCAGATTCTTCTGCCGAGCAGTTCTTCCCAACATGAACATGCTCAATGGTACCAGGCTTGGCTGATATGTCAATCGGATTTGTTTGAGTAATGTTGCATAGGTTTCCTTCAGAATCTGTGTCTTGCAACAATATAAGACTTTGAGGTGTGTTGACAATATCAGTGGAAAACAGGGATGCAAAGTCATGGTCTACCGAACTGGTGTTGGGGAGGAACGAAGATCTATGATGGTGATCCTCCCAGATTGGCTCATTTGTACTCATGATCTCCATAATGGACTCGTTGGAAGGAAAAGTCTCAAAGAGATAATCCAGAATAGGAAGAGATGGTTCTAACCAGTAGGGCAGGTGGTAAGGGTCTAAAGCCATCAGATGAAATTCATCAGTGTGATCATCAGAAAGGGTTTGAATGATGTTGTACATTTCTTCATGCGGACTCAATGAGGTGGACTCAACAAATTATTTGCCCTTTGGATCATAATCAATGATGCAATCATATTTACTGTCGTTGTGTCTGTGTTAGGAGGAGTGGATGGAAAAATCCCCATAAGGGATGAATCCTTCAACATGCCTACCCCAATCGACTAGTAAGGAGGAGGGGACTGGCCTAACGTAGGGATGTTATTAGCCGTAGAGGTAGTAACATCCGGTGTACAAAAATCGAGCTGGTCAATGGTGACAATTCTCCCTAGATGTGGAACTTGGACAGTTCGAAATACCGTCGAAGCGACAGCAGTCATGGCGTAAAACCAATTTCTTCCTAGAAGCAGGTTGTAATCTAACGGGGCGTCTACTACTTCTACTTGAATAGAAACAGTTTTGCCCCCAAGCTCGACTGCAAGGGCTGATATGAGACCATGGGGTTGGAAACCTCATCCATCAAAGGCTTTCAGAGTCGTAGGTGATGTTACAAGCTCAGGAGAGCCGACAACTTTCCAACAAGACAGGGACAAAACCGAAGTGGAAGCTCCTTCGTCTAAGACAGTTCTAAAGACCTTCTTACCAACTACTTTTGTGATGATTTGGAAAGCGAGTTTGTGAGGTAGTCTAGACTTATAGTTCTCAACATTGAAATGAATCAAATTAGTTTTGTTCAGGTCTAAAGCTCCTAATGCAGTTAACAAGTTTTTGCGTTGTGTAGGACAACTTTGGAGCACTTCCAAGGAAGACATTGCACATGGTGCCTTAGCGAGATCTTCAACTACATTATAAAATTGAGCAGCTTGGGAATTAAGGTTAAAAACAACCTTCCTATGAGTACTCTTGGGTGGACGCAAAACCATGTTGAGAGAAGACTTCTCGATGGTTAGGGGGACAGTAGACGAGGATTCGGGAGAACCAGTAGAGGAAGATTTTCCTAAAGAAGAATTGTCTTCTTTCTTGTCTGCGGGTTTGTCGTAACTTTGACTTCAAGTTTGCAAACTAATAGTATCCGAGGACATCATGCGAATTTCCTCTGAATAACTAGAGTTTCCCTGATTAGACATGTGGTCTATCAATTGTTGTTGATAGGGAAAAGGATCCGTGAGAACTGCGGGTATGGGATCAGTTTTCAAAAATTGGGTGATTTCATCCCGATGAGGACACTCTTTTGTGAAATGATCACCTCCACATAGTAAACATGGATATTTTTCTTTTCTTTTCCCTTTATCGTTATCGTTGGTGGCTGGTTTTGGATTCTCTTGTTGGTTTCCAGGTTTTTTGTTTCTAGCTTTACCTTTCTTTTTATTATTGTCGGGGGTTTGAATACTTTGAATAGAATTGACCTCGGTGGAAACCTTGGGAGTTGAAGGAGTAGGGGTGGCAGTCTGGGGTTGCTTGGCAGGTTTTATTGCTAACGGGGACTGGATTGAACCAACAATCACATCAATAGGGACTTCTGCTGGTGGCTTTACAGGATCGGTGCTTGGGCAAGGAGCTTGAGGGATCAAGTCATACAAAGTTCTAGACTGGGAATAGACCAAGTCCAGGTATTGGGCTCAACTAATGGCTTGCTCTTCAGTAATGGCACCACCCATAGCCACATCTCGAGTAATCGGAGGCAACAAAGACTTAGTAAACCAATCAGCTAATAATTGATCCGGGATAGGAGCCTTAATAAGTCTTCTCCGCCTTCTCCACTCATGGATATGATCGGATATGTGGGTGGAGGTGTTATGTCTCAGAGAAGTTAAGAGATCAGTACTCGTTTCATAATGCATAGGAAGTTTAAAGTGCGTAAGAAATACAGTTTCCAATGAGCCAAAATCCACAAACAAATGTTGCGAAAGTTCAATGTACCATTTCACGGCTGTACCGGTCAAAGTTCGCTAAAAAAGTCTTAAACAAACAGAATCATCCATAAGGGAGTTTGAAGAACACCACAAATGGAATGTCATGAAATGGTTTTTCGGATCGTCTCCTTGCTTCCCATTGAACTTTGGAATGTCCGATGGTAACTTTACCAGAATGGGAAGCCATCAGGGGTTATGTCGAATGGGGTCATTAATCAACTTGGATAAATCAGGCAAGTCCAAAGTTGCTAGGAAAGGTAACTGGCAATTAGGTTGCACATACTGGTAATATTGATATGGCATATAAGTACTAGTAGGACCGTAAGTAGACTGATAGACATGTTGTTGTGATGAAGAACTACCGGAAGATCTTCCCACATGGGGTTGATTTCCGGGATCCGGACCGTTAGGACCGTCGGGGCCTCCGGGAGGAGGACCACCAGGACCATTGGGACCACCTATACCACCAAGAGGCAGACCACCAGACCCTTCGGGACCCTTGAGAGGTAAACCTTCGAAGCCACTGGAACTACTAGGAGGAGGGCCACCAGACCCTCCAGGACCATTAGGAGGGAAGCCACCAGGCCCCCCAAGACCACCAAGACCATTAGGACCATAAGGAGGAAAACCACCGGGCCCTCTAGGACCATTAGGCCCCCCAAGGGGAGGACCTCCATAAGGTGGTCCTCCGGCACCTCCCGCAGTATGTATAGGTATCCCTCTCATAGCTGGCATGTAGGACCAATTAGGTTGCCCCCATGGCGTGAAAGTATTACTAGGATATGGAATTCCAACATAAGGCACTCCTGTAGGGTTGGGTGGATAATTAATGTTTCCTACAGGTACTTGATTTGTTGTGTGACCATACCCCCAAGAGGTTTGATTGGTTACAAGTTGTGCCCCCAAGGGCTGACCTGAACTGGATGGGGGGTTAACCACATTTGTATGGGTAGGAGGGACATAAATTGTAGATTGTTATATACCAGAGGTTTGTCCTTGACTAGGTACAATTCCGGTGACAGATAACGTAGGTCATGCCGGGGGTTGCCCCCCGACACTAGAAGGTAATGATGAAACAATAATTGAATGTTGAGCCCCAGGTGCGGAAGACCTAGGAGGATTGGGAACAGACATAATATGGGAGGCGATGGGGTTGGAAGTTTGACCTAGATTATGTGGAGTCATTGTGCGATCTAGAATCGATTCAATGGGTCTCATAGAATCAGCAAGTGAACAATATCTCACAAGAACAGTTGCGGAACATGATGGTGGTGTGTCCAATATGTCATTGTTGTAATCTCACAGATCACATAGGGTTACCAATAATACACATTAAAAGCATACCTACATAGCAGCAACAAGAGACGAGAACAAGTAGGCAGAATAACAAATTATATTATAATGAAAGGGTCCATATAATACAGAGAACTGAACTGAGTTCTCATCTGGCTCAACAGCCCTATATATATGAATTACAAAACAATTACAAATAACTACCTGTTGGTTCGGTCAACCGACACGACCTTATGTGGCTGACCTAATCTCTAATTAGTCGGTTGATCGACTTAGTCGGCTATAGTCCTAGTTGGCCTTACCGACTTGCTCCTCCAACATCTCCCCCACGAACAAAACGTTTCTTTGTCTCGAAGAAACAGGGAGGTGCCAAAATTTCTTTGCCTGTCCTAAGAAGTTATTTCTGTGTTTGATCTTCATGGGCTGTGAAGTCTGATGGTTGGTCTCTTCTGTACACAGACTTCGACAATTGCTTCAGGTGTTACTGCCAGCTGATGTTGGAATTCCATCCAACTTTGCAGTACTTTTTGGATGTCGATGGTTAATGTAGTCACACTTGATAATATTGACATTTTTTCTTGAATGGAAAGTTCTGCTATTCTTTCCATGTCGGGACCCATAAACTGGTCCTTTTCCTCTGCAGTTTCAAAAAGTCATTTCATCTGCGGGAAGATGATGTCTAATTTTTCTAAACTTGAAATTGCTTGCTACACCCACTGATGTGCTTGTCGGTCTTGCTTCTGTAATTTGGCTATTTCGAGCACTATTTGATTTTCAATTGTGCTTCTAAGTGCTTCCTCTGTGCTTTTCCTCTTCTCCAACGCTTGGATTTCTTGTCGGGTCTGTCGGGTTTGCTGATAGACTTGCCCATAATAAGTAGGCCAGTCTCTTAGTACTTCTTCCGTAATAATCGACTCCTCCATGTGATCTTGGAGTACCTTGTATGCTTCTGCAAAAGTTGTATGCTGCTGCATCAACAGTCAAGCTGTTTTTTCTTTCTGCTCCTCTCTTATGTCTTGCATCTGTGCCTGTAGCATCGACACCACACTCTCAAACAGCTGATAAGATCTTTCTAAGGGCTTGTCGGTGTCGTCCTCTGTCGGTCCAGGTATCACAGATTACACGAGGTTTCTACATTTGTTAAGGAACTTGACTTGTTCTTTTTCATTGTTATCGAGCTCCTTGCTTCTATTATGGCTCCTTGTTTTTGCTTCTATTTCCATTGTTTCCAGGAGTTGCCCTACTTCTCCATCCCTCAGCTTGGTTGCATCGACTGCAGTGGTCGATCCAAGTTGACTGATATGGACCATTGTTGTCTGTCCTTGATGGTCCTTCTTCTTTTTCTCTTTCTTTTTCTTGTGTTTTTGCTGCTCTACTTGCTTTGGCACCTGTATACCTGCAAGAGTCAAAATTGGATTGTCTAGTTGCTGGCTAGCAGTGGTTAATTGTATTTCTGTTTGGGTCAGTTGGATGAATACTGTTGCTGGTTGTGTATCTAGTTGGTTGGATACAGAGGGTCCAGATGTGGATGCGGTTGGCGCTAATGGTTGTGGCGGAGGTAGTTCTGGTCTAGTTTTGGGTGCAATTGGTTGTAGTCTAGTTAGTTAGGATACTCGGCTCTCACCCAAGAGACCCAGGTTCATGTCCTGGTAATGGAACCAATGTTGTAATCTCACAGATCACATAGGGTTACCAATAATACACATTAAAAGCATACATACATAGCAGCAACAAGAGACGAGAACAAGTAGGCAGAATAACAGATTATATTATAACGAAAGGGTCCATACAATACGAAGAACTGAACCAAGTTCTCATATGGCTCAATAGCCTAATATATATGAATTACAAAACAGTTACAAATAAATACTTGTTCTTTTTCATTGTTGTCGAGCTCCTTACGTCTGTTCTGGATCATTGTTTTTGCTTCTATTGCCAGTGTTTCCAAAAGTTGCCCTAATTCTCCATCAGTCAGCTTGGTTGCATCGACTGCAATGGTCGATCCAAGTTGACTGATATGGACCATTGTCGTCTGTCCTTGATGGTCCTTCTTCTTTTTCTCTTTCTTTTTCTTGTGTTTTTGCTGCTCTGCTTGCTTTGGCACCTGTGTACCTGCAAGAGTCAAAATTAGATTGTCTGGTTGTTGTCTAGCAGTGGTTGATGGTATTTCTCGTTGGGTCAGTTGGATGACTGTTGCAGCTGGTTGTGCATCTGGTTGGTTGGATACAAAGGGTCCATATGTGTATGTGGTTGGCGTTAATGGTTGTGGCGGAGGTGGTTCTAGTGCAATTCTGGGTGCAGTTGGTTGTAGTCTAGTTGGTTAGGATACTCGACTCTCACCCAAGATACCCAGGTTCATGTCTCGGCAACGAAACCAATGTTGTAATCTCATAGATCACATAGGGTTACCAATAATACACATTAAAAGCATACATACATAGCAGCAACAAGAGACGAAAACAAGTAGGCATAATAATAGATTATACTATGACAAAAGGGTCCATACAATACAGAGAACTGAATCAATTTCTCATCTAGCTCAACAGCCTAATATATATGATTTACAAAACAATTACAAATAACTACATGTAGGTTCGGTCAACCGACACGACCTTATGTGGCCGACCTAATCTCTAATTAGTCGGTTGATCGACTTAGTCGGCTATAGTTCTAGTCGAATTTACCGACTTGCTCCTCCAATAGTCATCTATTTTCTTTTCAATCCCTTATGCACGGAGAATAGCTTCCTTGTATTGTCTACGTTCTTCTTCATCTAGTGAAACTTCTTCATAAAAGTTTAAACGAGTGCCAAATGACGCAATGGCTTGTCCTATAGAAGTGTCCCAAAATGGAGCATTGGGACCATAATCTGGACGGGTAGTATCATCAACGTGACCTTCTGTCAGAGAATGGAACGAAGTATTACCCCGAGAAGGTTGTTGAAACAAGGGAGGCGAGTGTGAAGGATATGGTCCTCCGCTTTCTGCACCCACATTCTCTCCCACTTGGGAGTTGGTAGCAACTCCTCGGTCGATAGCTTCCATAGGATTTTCTCCTAAAACAGGAATAAAATCAGGCGGTAAGCCCCGTATTCTTCTGGATTATCTTAGCTCAGCCAGTTTGTATAGCTCCTATCTAACCTAGGGTCTCAAAAACTAGAAAACACACCAAAAAATTCCCTACTCATGCTATAGGCCAAACAAGCAAACTTAAATGACAGGAGGAGTTCAGATAGTCAGGTCTCTCACCAGGATTGTCAAGAAGGTGCCACTTGTGATATACCTCAAGGGTACGTGCATAGTAATCTCCCCGAATGTTGTTTTCGGTGGATGGCTCCAAGCAAGATGGCCAAAGGGATTTTTTCAGATAAATAAGGTATCCTAGTCGGGTCTCCCGATATACGCAAGGTATGTGGGAGCTCAAATCGGTAGTAGTGTTGTCTAATGAATAATCGTTCACAAGGGGCCTTTCGATATACAATCGAGTACGTGAAGTACCTTTCTATATGCCTCAAGGGTACATGAAAGGCCGTTCGATATACCGACGGTACATGGAAGAACCACGCGAGTCTCGGGATGTAATGCGGACGAGTAACGACAACTCTTACACTTAACGATGCTCGAACACGTCTCTAACCTATCACTCAAATTGCTATGTAAATTTTAACCTATAACTATCTTTAATTTTAAAGTGGACGGTTAGGTGAATGCATGAAATTTTGACAGAAAAAGTAAAACCATGCATTATGCATATGAAAATATTTCACTTTACCGTTCGTGGTATGCCTGCCTACGGGAGGGAAAGAGAGTATTTTCTTTTCGTTTTATAACCAAAAAATTCCCAAACAACTATCTTGAACAAATCAAAATCAAATACAAGCAACACATTCCAAACTCATTTTTCTTTTCTGAAAGCAATCAAAAGGGGAAGAGTCTCTTTTCCTAAAAGAAAAACAAGAAGCACTCTACATGCATATGCACTCTATTTTTCAATTTTTCTTAAAACATAGATAGATCTAACTTAAAACTACACTATTTTTTCTTTTGATGAGATAGTACTAATGCAAAAGAGACAAAAGAACACAGAGAACCTGAAGGCTTGTGAGGCCAATCAAAGATCCAATGCCTTATGCTCAATAATGATAATGACCTAATCTCAGTAAAAAAAAAAAAAATTAACAAGCAAAAAGAAGTCCTCTATGGAAACAAAAAATTAAATCAAGATGCTAATCAAATGGTTTTTCTTTCAGTATTTATAACATAAATGAAAAGAGAGCTCACTAAAATCAATAAGCCTAGTCTAGCTTTTGAATTCTTCAATTAAACCAATCTTTTACCACTAAATTTCCAACCATGAGCATTCATATTCTAACACACAAGCCTGACAGTGCAGGGCTGAAAGCAAACAAACTCAATTTTTTGCAAAAAATGATGAAAAACTAGTTCTGGAACAAGGCCTACCTGGCACCGCGTTGGAGGGATCTTGATAGAGCGGTTCTAGATGAGCACCGCTTCTAGATAACGGGACTCAGGCGGTGGGACCGCTTATGGTAATAGAGTTCAGGTGGTGGCACCGCTTGTTGCCAACAGCACATGTGTGGTTCCCTGAATAGATCCAAAACACAAGGAGAACGAAATATCAAGTTAGAAATTGATCAAATCAAGGCAAAAATTGATGGATTGACAGTAAAAAAAAGCATAAAAAGTCGAAATAGTTCAGATCTGAACAGATATGAAATTTTCAACTCAAAATTCACTAAGTCAGATGGCAGATCTGACTGAAGAGAGTTGGAGATGGAGCCTGGATTCGGACAAGAGTTCAAGAACTGAGGAAGATAAGATCAACTGAGATTTGCACTGTTCCCCAACGGATTCGCCAGATTTGTTGTCAGGAATATTGCACCTTATGTGGACAGAAGCTGTTCCTCTAGTCTGAATGGTTCAGATCCAAAACAAATAAGTGAACGACAAAGGATGAAGACCTTCCCTGGATACTGTAGACACCTGGAATACTGCTTCAATTGTGAACCTGTGTACCTGCAAACAGATCAAACATGCAAACACATCAAAGCTACCAGAAAATCATCTACTTATCCATGTTAGTGACTAAGGAATCCAACAACATGTACATGTGAAATCAAAACAACAGTAATGTGGGACGAAAATCAGCTTTGCATTAAGAATGTATGGAGAAGCTTACAACCGTTGCCTTAGTGTCGACAAGCCCCTCCACGAGACAAACACTTCATCCCCATAAGCTCCAACTTTGCTCTTTATGCCCTCGAATGATTTGGACTAAGTGGTCAATCCAACAGCATAACAATACCTCTATATTCCCCCCCCTCAACTATGGATATGAGCTTATATTTATAAGGCTCAATGGATAGGGATAGTTGAGAGAATTATGGGTGATGTGGCTCCAAGAACCTACCATGGGGCATCTTGAGCTCAAAGTAACCCACAATGATAGGGATAAGGGAGGACATGAGGCTCAAGTTCTAGAAGCCTCGAGAAACTTCTCTTTTTCCCATTTTACCCAGGGTACCGCTTTTCTTCCCTTATGACAGAGCGGTTTAAATGAGAACCGCTTTTAGACCAAAGACCATAGGCGGTGGCACCGCTTCTCTAAAATAGGATACAAGTGGTGGTGAACAAGGTTCCGCTCATTAGCCACAAGGCAAGCGTGGTGCTAGGTTTTTTCAAGTAGAATTGACAAACAGAGCAAGTTTCCACTCTAAGTGTTGGGATTAAGGGGAAACCTTGAAGTTAAGGGTCTTATCACATGATGGTGACGAGATTTAGGTATAACAGTGGTTTAATCAATATTGCAAGTATCTTGTGTTAAATTTGTTTATTAAAACTACTAATTAACTCATTCATCACCATAAAACACTAAACCCTTAACAACCTTAGCAATTAATAGGGTCTACCCCCCTTGGCTTAGTTAGGAGTTGGCCTAAACGGAGGAGTCAAGAACAAGGTGACAGCCTTGACTCGAGACTTGCCCCCAAGGACACATCGAGTGGCTTGGATATTTCTGCCATGTCCCCCATAGGTGTGTGAAAGGCAGCAACATTTGGTGCTGTTGCCGTGGATAAATCTTTTTATTCCCGGATTACGACTTGTGTTTTCTTTTTTTCTTTTTTTTCTTTGTTTGATGAATGTTTAGATTAAATGTGGATTAGATCTTTAAATTTTCATCTGGTGACTCCATTTACCCTTTTTAAAGCAAAAAAATAAAATTGTGAGAGCTATTAAATGTACATTTTTTCTCACATGGCGACTCCATCGAAGGGATAGAAACCTTGTATCTCATAAAATTTGTTGAGATTGATTGTGTGTAGGCGAGCTCGTACAACAATAAAGTTTTTGATAGCTCTTCTAGTTCAATATGGGATTCATTCCGTGATCATTTTAGATATATCAAGCTAAATATGGATTATAAAAGGTTAAATGCTCAGATTGTCGAGCATTTTTATCCCATTGACTTCTCAAACATCCCAGGTTTCCCCAATTGTTATCGTTACCAGAATGATATATATAATATATTCGGATCTTTTATGGCCACGGTGATTCAGCCATCCATCATGTCATAGATTTCATTGGGTTGTTGGCTGAGTTCAATATTGTTCATGAGGAGAATATGATGCAGATATTTGCAAGTACCTTTGCAGAAGGAGCGTACTGGTTGTTTGCTAAGGATCTTCCAAATAAACACATTACCTCCTTTTCAAGCTTCCTTAGGATGTTTTTGAGGTGGTACAAAAGGGAGTTGCATGGTGGTAGTGGAAAGGCGCATTAAAAATTACCTTTCAAATATGTTACCCGAAATAGAGTATCATGAGGAATTCCAGGAGCCACCCCGTCTCATCATGGTGGATCACATTGAGTGTTTTGAGTTTCCCTTTGAAAATATCAATCAAGAGGAATTAAAATATCTTTTAGAGCATGGTGGTACTATCCATAGAACACAACTTGATCCTAAGGAAGAGATTCATAACGGCCCCTTTGAAGAAGCACATAAGGATCTCTCAATTGAAGTTATTATTGAAAATCCACCTCACAATGCCATTGAAGATTTGGAATGTGCTCAGGTTTCTGTTAGTAATGATGATAATACTTATACTCCAGATCTACCTCAAGAAGAAACCATTTCAGAAGCATATAGTGAAACTTATGATGAAATCTGTAAGGAACATAATGATGATAGTTTGGAAGGTTTACTACCTTGTGACCTTTTTTATGAAGAAGATGACTATGATCATGGGGAGGGATATAGCCAGGGATGTGATACCAGCGAGGAAGACTCTCTCATATCTGACATAGATGGCAGTGATGACTATTGGAATTTTATAGATAATCCAACTTGTGAAAATCTTATTGAGAATCCCATCTATGATATGTCCACTAAGGGGAGTGTATATTCAGAAATGTTTGGAAGTACAATCTACGATACTTCCATAGAGGGAAGTGTGGATCTCGAGACCTAGGAAAATACTAGTATGGAAGTAGAGCATTCAAAACTCTTATATGATCATTCAGAGTCACATCAAGCAGAGCCACACACAGGTATCAGTAATGAAGACTTTGAGAAGCAGTGTTGTGAAAAGTCAGATGTGATGCAGTAAGTGGAATATCGGTCTCAACGATCTTCTTCGCATGTAGAGGTTCCTTATGATTTGGAGCAACTATGGGCTTACACTACGAGTTATCATTCGATAACCCCTGATGATCAGTATGATGATGTAGTCAGTCTGCCTCATTATGTCAATTGGTATATCAGTCTTATCCAGTCATGGATAGAAGCAGATTGCGCGAGCACATACCGGTTTGGGAAGAATTTTAATGACAGTGTTCATGCCTATGATTTCCCCACCACCCCGCCCATTCTGGATCATCACGTAGGTTTGCATTTTCTGAATAAAGTATCCTTACTTTGGTTGGTAACCAAAGACAAGAAAAAACTTTTTTATAGTAATAAAATGCTTAGGTGGTTACATTGGATTTTCGATTACACATAACATTTTTATATCATGCTTAGAGTAGGAAAATAAGCTCTTTAAAAGAGAGCATTTATTTTCTGCATTTTTGTTTTGTAATTAGTTATAATAAAAAATTTCTTACATTAGTTACCTACATTTATTTTGTTTAAATAAATCAGCTTAATGGTTCATTTGGATTTTATATAAAGCTTGTGCTACTGAAGTTTTCTTGTCAAGTTGAGATGTTTTTACATGTTATATAAACTAGAGATTTTGGTGTTGTCGTATCCTCTCCTTGCCCTACGACAAGACTGAGCACATGTCTCATAGTTGTAGCTGGATGTTACCACCTAATTCGTACTTGGTGGTTTTTTCAGGCGAGCCCGCGAAGTAGAACAAATACACTTGTTCATGATCAGAGTTCAGAAGTTTGCCAGGCATTTTCTGGGAGTCAGTTGGAAATTTTTTGTAACACATGTTCATACCCCCTTGAGGAAATTGTAAAAAATGTCGTAGCATTTAATTTTTTATAAAAGGCTTGGCTTCCTGGACTTAAGCATCAAGTTGAATAGCCCATAGTGTTTTTTCCCTCGGTTATTATTGGTTGTTGAGGAAATGACTAATAATTTTTGAGTTGCACTCACACCTCCAAAGTTGGGGTATTCGTCTTGGTGTTTCCTACGTATGAGGTTATTAGAGCCTTCGTGTCAGTGTTTTTTAACATGTTAGGCATTGAAATTGAGTCGTATGGACATGTACTAGGTCCCCCTAGAGTTTCATTAGTTTCAAAGATTTTTTTAACCGTTTTTAAGCCGTTTTTTAATGGTTGAATTAAAAAATTCAAAGTGTAATAAAAGTCAGATACATAGTCCGTTTCTGACGTGAGAACACTCGTTTTTACACCCAGAGTGGCCACTTTACTCTAGAGACCACTTTCCACATTAGTCGGGCAGCCAAAAACCCCATGAAGCATTATTCAAGTAAATATTCATCAAAAAGACGTTTTAATACTAAATTATGACGTTTTGACACCATAGTCAAAGTTTGAAAAAAAAGTGAAAAAGTAAAAAATAGTTAATGGGGTGAATGTCGGCCCCGTGAAACCTACGACCCTCTTCAACTTAATTTGGTATTAAATCACTGTATTAAAACCTTGGTTTGAGTTGAATAAGGATCGCATGAGGATGGATGACGTGAGGGTGAAGACCTCACGCTAATGTGAAGTGGTGAGTCGGTGAGGTGGACCCCCCTCCACTTAAGAATATTATATTAAATCCATGGTATAATACATGGCATATTGTGTTGGATAAGAATTAAATAAAGTGACATCAACCTCTCCAAAAGTTCACGCTAGCATATGTAGGGGTTGCGCTAGCTTTGAATGTGGACCCCCCTCCACGTGTGTATCAAATTATAACCTTAGGTTATAATTCTAAATGGATCTACCATGTGCTATGTACCACACTTATAAGCTCACGTCACTTTGATCCATACAATCGTGTGAAGGAGCTAAGATTGTGAGTTGGAGTTTGTGAGGTAACTTGGTTGGTGAGTGAGGTTGCTTACCTCATATGAAGTGGTAGATCCTCCATACTATGACTTCAGTTTAACTTAGAAATCACCCCACCAATTTCTTTGTTCAACTCAGTTAACTCCGCGATTATCTTCAATGTTGGTAGCACCCCCTTGGGTCTCGTTGTTGCTACTCAAGTAGGGATCCTTTCCTCATTTTGGATGGTCAGAGAGGACCGGAACGCTGTTGAGCTGTGTGCTTGTAATATCGTATTATTTTATGGAATAAAAGAAATATTTGGAGGAAAACCTCTCATGTCGAGCATCATTGTGTGTGGATGCGTATTGCATGGTTTATGAGGTAACTAGTGTTAGCCTCTTTTGGTTGTGCATTTCTTTGGTTTGTTGTGGGCCTACAAGCGGAGCTATCTCCCGATAGGATAAGAGATTGTTCTAGTTTGATTCATACTCTTATTGTTTGATGGTTATAGATCTCTTAGATCGCATGTACATTTTGTTTAATTGCATGCTTTCCAAGTTTCTACTTTCCGGCGGCACCTTTGCTTGTAACCTTTCTTGTGCAGAGATTTTTAAGTTGATGCGGGTATCTAGCTTGAAGGGATGGCTGATTAGACGAAACCTCCCAAAATTGACTACTCCTTTTTCTTTCAGAATAAGCGCCAGGAAGGCTGAATTGGTGCCCTCCCCTATCTTATTACATTGCTGGGATCTCAGTACCATTATGTGAAGAGCTTTTTTTATAGTTGACCAAAAAGCTTTAAAAACTCACGTGGTGAACCCATCTAGCCCAGGGGCCTTGTCAGTTTCCATTTGATCTAAGGCAGCCTTGATTTCTTGGATTTTAACCGGTGTTGTAAGACCAATATTTGATTCTTGTTGAACTAAAGGAGGGACTAGAGAAAGGGGGTAGGAATTGACATCTATTGGAGGAGTGGAATTCCTAGTGTAGAGCTCCTTGAAGAACCAGTGGGATGCTTGCTTTATTCCCTTAAAATCCAAAATCTCTTGGCCTTGGTGTTGGATTTATTTGATTGCTTTAAATTGTTTCCGGGCTTCTGTCTGTTTGTGAATGAAACTAGTGTGTTTGTTTCCTGAATTAAGCCAAATACTACGACACTTTTGTCTCCGGTAATCTTCCTCTTCTTTGCATGCATGGTGAAGCGACCTTTGGAGGGTTGCTTCATTGTGCAAAATGGCCGGAGTGATTTCCTTATCTTCTAACAGAAGTTGATGATCTTATAGCAAGCTTTGGGCTTCTTGACACTTGAATCTGGGGTTTTTGAGTGTCTTAGCCCAACCCTTAAGGGATTGTTTGAGCCTTCTTAACTTTTCTTAACAGGATCATTCCATATCTGGGCAACTAGCTCCTGAAAACCTTCCAGTTGAAGCTAAGCTGGACTAAACCGGAAGGGGATTGGACCGAGGTTCTTTTCTTGAGAGAGTTCTAACAAGATTGGCTTGTGATCTAAGACACTGTGAAGCAAAAATTTTGAGGAGGTTGTGGGCCCAAAAATCAAGAAGGATTTTTTGACCAAAAACCTATCCAGTCAAGCTGCTATGTGACCTGGTCCCAAACTTTTGTTTGACCAAGTGAATTTTCCCCGATCAGGCTTTATGTCCTCCAGATCCCAGTCCAGAGTAAGATCCTTGACCCATTCCCTAGGCGGATCCCTTACCAATGTACCCCCTTTTTTTTCCTCCACTGCTAGGTTGATATTTAGGTCCCCTCCTAGAATTATATTTTCAAGAGGATTCAAGCTCATGAAGACTTTTAATAGGTCTCGACAGCTACGTTTCTCTAAAAAAAGCAGAAGAACATAAAGATTCAAAAGACTTAGTTGTTGCCCCAAATCTTTGTGTAGGAGTTTGGTGAAGATCCAGTGTGCACAACTTTCAACCAGAACTAGATCAAACTTGGCACTATCCCAGAACGTGCCTATGCATCCAGAGGCACTTCGGGCACTTACTGCCATACCTTGTCCTTTTTTCCAAAACAATTTGCTTGCCTAGAGGAGGCCAGTTTCCTCCAATTCAGTCTCATGGATTAGTAGGATCTCAGGGTTCATCATTCGAAGTAGATCCTTGAGGGCTTCTTCTTTTATTCTACTTCTGAATCCCCTATAGTTCCAGGAGACTATCTTCATTATTTACTTGCGGGATTAGGGGTGGCTCCTTTTGGAGCCAATCCTTGTTGTCTAATAATTCTCGCATTTAACACATTCTTGAGGGTTGGCTGCGAACTCTAGAGGATGTCCTTGTACGTCTCCCTCTCTCTCTTCTCTTTTTTGGATTTCCTACCTCGAGTGGATTTCTTTGGGGTAACTTGGGAGTCACTTCACTCTATTGCTTCACTCCCCGATAATGCTTCCTCTGATTCGGAGTCTATGTTCCCAAATGACTCCTCTACTTCCTTTTCTTGGTTGGCTTCTTCAGCTATAGGAGGGTAGGAGGCTTCCCCATCTTTCTCTGTCTCCTTTTCTTCCTTGTCTTGTTCACCTAGGTCTGCAAAGCTATTCCCGGATTCGCTTTGGACTTTTTGAGCCTCCAGAGCCTTATATGGATTCATTGCAGGTATAATGTTTTTGCTTTCTTTCTGTTTCGCGATGGTTTTGGCCTTTTTGGATTGATGCCAGCCCTCACTAGCTTCCTTCTCCAGTCCCAGATTTTTTGGGCATTTCCTATGAAAATGACCATATTCGCAACAACCTCTCCATTTGAAGGGTAGCTGCTCATAATCCATCTTCTGAAAATGGTGCCAATCTCCCACTATTAGTTTGATGGATTTAGCCACACAAATATTGATCTTTGGAATCTGCTTTATCAATATAGCGCCCTAACCCATTCCCAATCGACTGCAGAGATGGGGGATTCTAATAGTGGATCGGAAGATTGGGCAGGCGTACCCAAACTGGAAGTTCTTTGGGTACATCAACCGTTGAATCAAAATCTGGTGTCCATCGGTTTAGATAGAGGCCTTGGGTGCCCATAAAATACGGTCCACTTCGGAAGATAAGGTCTCTGTCGTCTTTTGAAATGAATTCAAAAATAAAAATAAAAACCCTCTCCCCATTGCGTAGCAGGTTACAATATTCTGGATCAACGACCTCCAGTTCCTTTGAATTCAATTGTCGGTTGTTCTAGCCGACGACCAAATCCCCATGAACTTCCCAACCAAGCTGTGAACTGCCAAAGAAACCACTATTCACATCAGCTGCTTCGACGACAACTCTATTTCAAGGATCGAATCCAGCTTCTTGATGAATTTCAGCACCATTGCAACTTTTGACTTCCCTTGTGCTATGAGCAGCCTGTAGAAAGCTTTAGTTTCAGACTGAGCGGGTGGAGGAGGTGACTCCCAACCTTCGGAGGAACCCATTGCGAGAGCCTTGGGTACGTTAGAGCTCAAATTTCGATTGACAGAGCTCATATCCCATTCGCCGTCGATTCCAATGTTTTGTGAAGAATTTGATAGGAATTGTTCTTGAACCCATTTAAGTAGAAGAATATGAGGAATAAAAAAATTTCCAAACCATTTTCCATTCCGTTGTTATCTTTCAACCATTTGATCCCTATTGACGTGATCCAACCACAAACTATGTAGGTGTGCTAGTTAAATTTCATTTGTTTTTGTGTTCCTTTTTTGTTGTTCTATTTTTAAATTTCATTTGTTTATATATTTATATATGTTTATGTGTTGGCTTCCTTTGTTTTTGCTTCTAAGTTTTTGTTTTTATTATTTTTGTTATATGTTAGCTTTCTTTATTTTAGTTATTTTTTATTATAAATATGTATAGTTATATCTTTATTTATTTGTATTTGAGTGTATATATTTTCATGGTATTCAATCATTCTGTCAAATTTTTTGTAATGTCACTGTAACATTCCAAATTTTTACACAATTATTTGTATTTGTTTATTTCTCCTTATTATATAAGTATTATATTTGATTGTATATTCTTTTATAATATGTTTTTATTATTATTTTCATCTATTTATAATTATATTATATTGATATGTATTTTGTATTTATATATATATATTTAGCTTTATTTAATTTAATTTATTTAATTTTCAAGTTGATATATATATAGTTACTACTTTAATATTATTATTATGTAAACCGAAGGTTTTGGGAAATATTTTGGACAAAAATACATTTTTTTAAACTTTATATTTCTTTATCTATGATTTTGATGATGTACAAATCTAAATGTGATAACCCTATTCATGAATTCGGAAATAGTGGAAAACAAACAATGACATGATAAAATCATGTCAGACCAACTAACCATTATTGTTAAAAAAATTAAGAAGTAAATTACCAAGAAAATAACCATTGTAGTGTACCTTGTTATATCGTCTTCTTGTTATTGAACTTAGAGACTAAAAACCCTCTTATTGTGAATCTAGGTTGGAAATGATTCAATAGCCCTTCAATAACTTTTAAATTGATTGATTGGATGGGTAACTAGTGTGATTTGTGACCTCATAAACTAATTGAATTGAGAATGCCCAATAACTTTTAAATTGATCGATTGGATGGGTAACTAGTGTGATTTGTGACCTCATAAACTAATTGGATTGAGAATGCCCAAAGTTTGGGAGTGTAGAACATGGGCTTCAAATTTGGTGTAGGTGAGAGTTAGTGTGCCTCTGTACTTTATAAATAACTTATATTTTGGTTTATGTTTAGATATTGACTCTGTAATATTATGAAATTTGGACGAGGTGGTCTATATTGTCATATACTTATTGACTAATGCATTATATTTTAATATGTGTATATTTTTAATTTTTTTGTATTTGTAAACATTTTTATTTTGTTTTTAGTACATAGACTTATGAACTTTATACTTATCTTGAAAGTTAATAAATAAGTTTGATAAAAATAACACCAATTTGATGTATAACATCATTTTGTTTAAGAAAGTGTATATATTCTACCTTCTTCAAATTTAAAACTATAAATTTTTAAGAAAATATATATTTTTAACAATTAAATCGAGTCAAATTGTATTGCTATATTACTCTCAAAACTATTTATGAACTATAACTTCTTTTTTTTACAAAAACGGTTTAGAAGATTTTTATATAAAAACTGAATAATCAAATATTACTATAGCCTGGACACCGACTTCTCCGAGAGGAAGATCAAGTCCATTCCACCTTGTGCTTCTTTTCCCAATCTATTTTTTTTGTCCCCATTTCCTATTCTGTAAGTGCTGAAACTCCTTATAAATTGCCCAAGCAAAAGGATATAAAAACAGAGCATTCAAAGAATGTGAAGGAATAGTTCACTATAAAGGAATCCAGTTCCTCTCCAAGTCCTGTTGATCACACAACATGCTTCCACACTCTAGATCCACTCCCTGGTTGGTCATACTATCAGCATGTGTGTTGTTTTCTCTCAAAATGTGAAGGAAGTTGATGGTTTTATATTCATTTGCCATGCATTTTAAAAGATGATGTGTCTTGGTTATTGGGCTCTTTCTATTCCTTACTAGATTCCTTGCCTCTCCAATAACCATGCACGAGTCTCCAAAAACTGTCAATTCCTCAATGCCTTCTTTCCTTGCCAACTCTAGTCCTTTTATTAAAGCTAACCATTCCACCCCATTGTTAGTTTTTTTGTCGATTCCCCATGCATACTCTTTCAACTTGATGCCTTCCGAATTGAAATAGACTCCCCTTGCTCCTGCCATCCTTGGATTGCCATTTCAGGTGCCATCAAAGAATAAAGAGCTGGAACCCAATTTCTACCACTAGCAATTAAATTCCTCTGAAATCATTCTTATTTTCCAAGATTGCAAGATTGAGTTTTTTTGGGGTTTAAACCATGGCAGGTTTGATGGGAGAACTAGCATTTCAGAGACCCAAACTCTTTCTTCAACAGACAATGCTTCCTTGTTGATGTTGTTCATTGCCTTCATGCATAAGACTTCCACCTAGAGCGCTTTTGCATCTACCGCAACTTTGCCCAGATTTTTCTTTTCCCCCTCAAAGATCTCCTTATTTCTCGTTGTCCAAATCTTCCAACATATATATCTAGGAAGAGCTTCCCAAGCCCTCGCGAAATATGGTTTCTTGAGGAGTGATCCTTAATAGTAATCCTTCCAGCTAGCAAAAAGATCGTCCCAATTCGTTGGCAGAGTCAATTCAAATTGCAACTCTAGCTTGTAGGCTTGATGCCACAACTCCCTGGAGAATTTGCACTCTAAAAAGAGGTGCTCTAGAGACTCCTCAAACTCCTTACAGAGAATGCATCTCATCGGGCCTTCCAGCCCTCTTTTTCTCAGATTGTCTATGGTCGAGTTTCTAGAAGAACACGTTGATTTTGGGCAGACCATCCTTACTCCAAATATTCTTCCATTTCCTATCATTGTTGTTTCTGCTATAATCCACATCAATTGCTCTATATCCTACCTTAACTGTGTAACGCTCTGATTTTCCCCAGCATCTCTCTTCCTTCAGCGTGCGATGAACTGGTGTTGGAAACACCATGATGAGAGCAAGGAATTCAGCATTGAGATGGCCAACCTCCAGCTCAAGCCACCCCGGCCACCTCCCATTACTTGTCCATACAGATAGATCATGCAACATTTTGATATTCATTCCTTCAAGTATCTGCCTTAACTCTGGAAATGCCTGCAATAACACAACTAGTGAGACTATAGCGTAGTGGTCTGTTCAGATTCTAATTGCCTTGTCGTTGCCAGGAATCCATTTAAAATCCTTTGTAATGATGTAAGCAACATTTCTACATAGCTTCCAGATCGACGAGCCTCTCCTATTCATGCAAATTTTATTCAAACATCCCTTTCTGTTCTCGGATAGATATTTTTTTTGTAAAATTTCTTTCCACCATGCTCCTTTTCCAGTCGCGACTCTCCAAATACTTATAGCTCCGAGAGCTAAGTTCATTTTACTTGGGTCCCTTACTCCAGTGCCTCCATGGACTTTTGGTTTGTAGATAGTCTCCCAATTCACCAAATGAAATTTTTTACTGTTGTCTGACTTGCCTCCTTGCCATAGGTATCTTTTGATTTCTCTTGCAAAGTCTTTCATAAAAAATTTTGGGGCAAGAGAGACCGAGCAAGAATAAATGGGATAGGCAGAGAGGATGGAATTGATAAGGGTGAGCTATCCAACAGGATTAAGTCACCTTGTCGCCCAAGAGTTGATTTTCTTCTTGATCTTATCTATCATCCCTTGTCAGTCATCTGCCCCTTTTTTGCCTTTGAAGATTGGGATCCCAAGGTAATTGAAGGAATTCCAATTTGCATTTCCTTCGAAGCCAAGGGTTATTGCTATCTTTGCCAACGTTCCTGGGGTGCAATTCCAACTGTAAACTTTGGATTTGAATGAATTTATTTTGCCATCAGTTTCTTTAAGGAAGGTGGACATGACTAAATTGAATCTCCGTGCAATTGTGATAGATGCACCCCCGAGCGGAATGGTGTCATCAGCAAACTACGCATGGTTGGAAGCTTTCACACCTCTGGTTATCTTCAAGCCTCTAAGATTGCCAGACTCCTGCAAGAGCTGTAGCTTTCTTCTCATAGCTTCAGCCACCAAAAGATAGAGAAAAGGGGACATCGAACAACCTTGCCGAATCCCCCTGGTTGCCTAGAAGAATTTGGAGGGTTTGCCATTTACTAATGGTGCGATCCAAGGCCTGCTTATATAGGATTTGACCTACCTTACAAATATTTTGGAAAATCCAAACTTAGACATGACTTCCAATAGAAAGAAATGATTTACCCTATCAAATGCATTTGCCATATCCAATTTAATGGTCATACCTTGTTGCTTCCTTTCCGCCCTGGAGTGTATTGATTCCTGTACGATGATGATGTTGTCCAGGATCTGACGCCCTGCTACAAAACCTCCTTGCGATTCTGAAATGAGGTAGCCCATGATATTTTTCATTCTTGTGGTCAAATTTTTTGACAAAATTTTATAAGAAATGTTGCATAAAGAGATTGGTCTGAATCTATCAAGCGTTGAAGGATTCTTTTCTTTAGGTATCAAGGCCAGGAAAGATGAATTAGTTGCCCCATCAATCTTGTCTTTTTTCCTTGTCTAGTTGAGCATTTTTTTTAGGTATTCTTTTATTATATCCCAGGCTGCTCTATAAAAATTAATAGTGAAGCCATTCGGCCCCGGTGCTTTATCAGCATAGAGTGACCAGATTGCACTTATTATCTTGTATTCCGTGATGGGATTTTCCAACTCCCTATTTTCTGCATCTGAAATGATTGATGGAATACCATGGAGTAAATCCAATTGTGCTTCCGGAGTTGTCTCTCACTCGTGTTTGCATAAAGTTCTTGAAAATGATTGAAGGCATGATCCTTAAGATCTTCTTGCCCTGTTATCCTATTTCCCTGATTATCCTTCATCTCCTTGATGGAATTGTAACTTTGTTGCACCTTGGTTTGCTTGTGGAAATACTCTGTGTTGTTGTCTCCACCCTTCAACCACGTTTGCCTGGATTTGATTCTCCATCCCTTTTCTATCTGCCTTACAGCCTTTATAATTCTGATATTTAGCTCTTTCTCCTGCTTCAAATGCTTTGTAGACGCCTCTTCTACTTCCATTCTACTTTGCAAAGCTGTTAAATCCCTTTGTAAATTGACTTTTTGTTTGTTTGGTTACTCAAAGTCTTCCTTCACTCATTTATTTAAGGAAACTTTCATTGTTTCAAGCTTGGACTCCCAAATGTAACTGGGGGATCCGAGGTGTTAGGTGTTCCACTCCCTTTTTATTAACTCCATAGTTTTTACATCATGCAACCAGATCGAGTTGAATCTGAAGGGGATGAGCCCGAGATTGATAGGCGGGGATAAAATCAATGCTAATGGTTTGTGGTCTAACACTACTGAAGGGAGAGAAAGAGAGGTAGGGAGGAGATATTTCTGTAAGAAAGTGGAGCTTACCAAAAATCTGTCCATCCTAGCCGCAACGTGCCCGATTCCAACTCTTTTGTCGCTCCACGTGTACTTTCCATTCCTCATAGGGATATCCAGCAGATCTAGATTCGCCATCAGGTCCTCCATCTTCTCACCGAAGGGGTCCTTAACCTTTGTGCCTCCTCGCTTCTCACACTGTGACCTAGTGGTGTTGAAGTCCCTGACAACGATTAGATATTTCCCACGCATCTCCTCTTTGAGATTGTTAAGATATTCCCAGAATGTTGCCTTGTCCCTGTAGTGTATTGCCCCGTATACGTTACAAATGTATAACAGGGTTCAGTCCTCCTTTTCCTGAATTTATGTCAAAAGCCAATGATGGCTTTCCCTGATTGAGTTGACCAAGAATTTACTTGAGAAAATGGTGGCTATTCCCCCATATGCTCCTTTAGAACTTATGTCTTTACCTTTGTCATTTTTCCAAAGGTGGCATGAAAGTGCCATGGCCTCCACGTCTGACATTTTCGTCTCTTGGAGCAACAGTATGTCTGCCTTTTCATATTTCATTATATCATTTATTGCTTCTACTTTATTTAAGCCTCCCAGACCCCTACAGTTCCAAGAGACGGTTTTCAAGATTTCTTACCTACTCGAGATCCTTCTCAGGATCTGCCTTCTATTCTTGCCCCTCCCTGATTTTTGGAGTTACGGAGAAGCTTCATTTCCTCAAGATTTCTTTGCCTCCCTAACTCCATCTCTATTTTCGCTTCTTGCTCTCTTAGATATCTTTCTGACTTCCTTCCTCTTGTGGTTGGTTGCGAAGCTGCTTCTTGTGTTTCCTTTGATCCTTGTGAAGGCGATCTCTCTGGGAGTATCCTTGCGGCATGACTCTGTCGTTTTTAACCATCTCTGCCCAAGTTTCCCCTGGTGTTGTGGACCCTTTTCACTTCTTTCATTTATGGGAGACATGGGAGGGATACTCGTGGTTGCATGGGATTCCTCTTCCTCTACTTCAACTGTTATAATTTCCAAAGGGGGAATTTCACCTTCTTCCATAAGCAATGCCTCATATTTGTTGTTGATCAAGATTTTCTTTGCTTCTTTGGACTTTTCCTTATTGATATTTTGGTGCACCTCACTTACTGCTGGAGGATTTTTTTCTTCCCTTTTTGGTTGCTGCCAAACTTCCTCTTGGTTTTTTCCCAGGGTTTCTTGAACCACCTTATGACAGTTTTTAACAAAATGGCCATACTCATGGCACTTCTTGCACTTAAATGGTAGCTGCTCGTAGTTGACTTTTTGCATGTGTTCCCATTCGACCATGAGTAAGTTTACTGCCTCTGGTAGGACTTTCTCCAAATCTACTTCAACGCAGATCCTTGCATAAGAAAACAAGGAGCCCTTTGGTTTCGGTTTGTCAATGTAGTTGCCAAGAGAGTTTCCTATTGCTTGTAGTGTTTCGTCATTCCAGAAGTGCAGGGGAATATGCGGGACGGACCTAGACTGGGACCGTAGAAGGAACGCCCTTTTCTGGATCGAATGATAGGCTCCATCGGTTTCAATACAATCCACGTGAACCCATGACATAGGGGTCTCTCTTGAAGATAAGATCTTTGTTAGCTTTGCTTTCAAATAAGAAGGAGAAGAACCCCTTTCCACAGAAGTAGTGTTGCAGCCCCCCAGATATCGAGGGAATCCAGTTCTTATTTATCCAAACCTCCATAGTCTTTGGCAAAGGCCAAATGCTTGTGAACTAATCTATCATCCCTTTCTCACTAATAGCTAGGGATTTTATTCTTGAAGCTGTTGACGTGGTCTGGATCCTAGGAGCGGCTGCTCACTTCACGAAGTTTACATCACTGGATTTCAGGGTAAGCATAGGTGAGGAAGAGGTTGTAGCCACCAGATTCTTGAAAGCTTCATGTAACAGTCTTTGTCGTTCTTCCAGGCTCAAGTACGGAGGTGGATCCATCCTTTCCCAGATAGATCTCAAGACCCCCACAGCATGCTATGAATGAAGGCAATAGAGACTGCACCACACACTGGCATATTGATGCCTACATGCACGTTCAGTGAATGACCGACCTTCAAATCATGACTCAGGTTGTTTGACACAAAGAGAATGAGTAGAATTTTGTGATCCCAGAGGGATCAGAGGGCCCCTGCAGAGGCTGCATGCACGATCTGCGTGCATAGGCACCAATTCAAACGTCGGCTCTCAATTTTTCAATCTCAGTTATTGAAAAATCTGTGGAACATTAGCTTCCTCGTGATTCCCAAAATGCTTTTAGATCATTCTCAATAAATTTGTCCCATCAATCCATTTATGAACTATAACTTAATCATATTAATATCTAAATAATTTTATTTTTTAACCAAAACCATTAATTTTTTTTTATTGCTAAAGAATAGTTTGGGCTTTCACCCGATTACATCAGTTCTGAAAAACTCGTTTCTCACCTCCATTCAAAATTAAGGAATGGGATGTTGTACACAACGATCTTCGTTCAGACTTATCATTCTTGGGGGGAGAAGACTTCCTTGATTTGCTTTACAATTTGCCATCTTATTTAGATCCCGAAGAATATGATATGAGGTGACTGAAATGAATTCTATCGAAATGAATTCTATCAAAATGAAGTGCAGCCTTTGCATGGTCACATTTAGACTGATTTTATTGAACATTGAGTCAGAATTTAAAACTTTTAAGATGATTTCAGAGACTCCAAAAATTTGAACGTTACAGTGTCCCGTTGCCTTTGCGAGTTGACAAGCTTTTAGGAGAGCATATAATTCTGCCTGATTATTTGTAGTTTGTCCTAATCCCCAGCTGAAGCTTGTTTCTAAGTTTCCTCTTGGATAGAAATTTAATCCCCCAGCCCCAGCTTTTCCCGGGTTTCCTTTTGACGCTCCATTAAAGAAAATAGATACTTTATTCTTCAATTGCCACCATTATGTAAATTCCTTTTCTGAAGTTCTAATATGCCAAAATGGCTTGATAACCAGCCTTCTCGGATCTGCCTGAATTTTTTCCACTTTCAACGAACTAAGCCATTTATACCTAACTTCTAGTTTAATTTCATCGATTTGAAAATTTCCAACTGTTTCCAAAAGAGAAGCCTTAGCTTTTGAAGCTACTATTTCATGTTTCGAAACTTTGCTGTTGAAGATCATATCATTTCTAGCCAGCCAGATTGTCCACCAAATAAATTTTGGAAAAGCTTGCCATATCTTTCTCTATTCATGATTGGTAGAGAGAGCACCAGGGTACCTTGACTGCCAATTTTTGAAGAGAGTCACAGGTTCATAATTTATGGGAAAATAAGAAAATTTCTACCCACGCATGAAGTTTGCCCAAACTTTCTGAGCGAAAAGGAATTCAACAAAAATATGTCCAAAAGTCTCAGCAGCTTGAAGACAAAAGCAACATCTATATGGTCCAAGGAATCCTCTTTTTACCAAATTTTCTCCAGTTAACAATTTCTGGTGCATCTAAGTCCAAATGAAGAAATTAATTTTGGTATACTAGGAAAGTTCCATACACGCTTCCAAAAGTCTATGTTTAATAAACTAGAAGAGGGAATAGAAATCTGTTTTGACTGAATCAACATGTATCCACTTGCAGCAATGTAAATTCCAGCCGGTCCCCAACCCCATGAATCTTTACAAGATGCATGAACTAGAGCCATCCCAGAAATTAATTCCAGCAGAGTTTTTAGTTGAGCGTGGAAAACAGGATCATGATCTGTTAGCTCAGGAAGAGACCACGATTCCCAATTGCCAGAATTATCCCAGGAAATTATGTCAGAAAGTCTAAAAATTCCTTTATTGATCAGCCATTGCTTGATTTCACTAATAGAAATAATAGAATTTAGAGATTTGTTTCTTGAAATTTTGTCATTCCACAAATAATTTTTTTTACCATTACCTGGAATTCGGTATAGATGTTGATTAAAAAACTCAAGAACGTTTATGCATAAATTCCATGTGATGGAACCTTTAGGAGTGTTTTCTAGCTGAATATTTCTTAGATTTCTTCCAGGCATTTTTTTTTTGAAGATTTGACTCACCAGATGCTTTTGATTAGAGAATAGTTGCCAAATCAATTTTCCTCCCATTGCTAGATTAGACAGCCCTGGGTTTTTGATTTGCAATCCTCCTTCAATAACAGGTCGACTTACTATTTCCCAGCTGACTAAATGCATATGGTTTTGGTTTCTTTTTCCACCTTGCCAAAGAAATTCTATGATCAGTTTGGATATTTGATCCGAGATCGATTTTTTTTTAACAAAAATGGTTATATTAATATTGAAGACTCAACTGAAACGCTAAGCTAGATACATAATACAATCATCCTTCAAGGTACTCCATCCTGAAGCGGCAGACCAACAATCTAAGGGGGGATTTCCATGCTTACCTCTGAGTTAACATTAANTCCGCCTTTTCGTTAAGATCCCTAAGAACATGGAAGAATTCTATTTTCCTGAACCTTTTGGCCATAGACCTTATTCTTTTTATTAGTCTTTCCATCCGCTCATTTTTGCCCCTTTTCCCCCCATTCATTGCTTGGATAATGATTCCAGAATCCTCGGTAACCATGACTTCGTCCACTCCTTCTTTTTGTACCAGCTTGAGGCCTTGCAAGAGTCCATAGGCTTCCGCCATATTATTCGAATCCTGCCCGATATTCCAAGAGTATTCAATTTCAACTTTCCCTCTTGGATTTATGACAACTCCACCTCCTCCCGCTTTCCCCAGATTACCTTTTGAGACCCCATCAAAGAACAATTTGAAGGTTTTCCGCTCTCTTAACCAATTCTCGAACTGAGATTTATCCATACGGATTTCCCAATCCTCCAACTTTTTGGAAGCTATACTGTTCGTTGGCTGAATATTAAGACTTTGCATCCATTTATTTTCTTTTTCTGTCAACTCAGCTTTATTGTTCGGTATCTTCTTGCTTCTTACCACCTCCCCAAGCCAGATGCACCAGCAAGCGATTTTAAGTAGTTTCAGCCAGCAAGCTTTCATGCCTTTCTTCTGGGCTAGCTCGCCCTGGTACCTATTTTCCCATTTAATAAAGTGATCCTGAATACTTTCAGCCCATTGTTGCCCGTCACCTCCATACTTCATTACTTCCTTCCATATATATAAGGCATACGTGCATTTTAGGAAAAGATGGGAAATAGTTTCTGAACTCACAGCGCAGAGAGGGCAGCGGAATGGGCCTACTATCCCCCTTTTCTCCAGATTTTCTCTAGTTAGTAGTCTTTGGTGGATCAGTGTCCAATTGAACACTTCGATCTTAGGCAACGTGCTGATATTCCAAAGCTTATTCCATATCTTAGGATTCGTTGGAACATTGTAGCTTGCTGCAAACTCAGCGTACCCTCCAGTCGTCGTATAGGAACCTGTCCATGTGCCCCATCCTCTCCTGTCCTTCTGTTTGATGGAGACCGGGGCTATCCCAGCCATATGGGAGATTAAAATGTTTTTTTCTTCCTCCAACGCAGGTGGACAGTTCGGAAGAGCCCACGCTGACCATCGCTGTGGGTAACTCAACTCCCAATCCGATATGCTCCAGAGCGTGCTCAATCCCCTCACCTCCATCCATTACTGCAGTCGTGGAAGTCGTGGAGGAGGTTTACCTTGAATCGAATCCTGCCAGACATGTATATCTTTGCCATTACCCGGGATCCAATGCATTTTTTCAATAAATTGTGGCAAGATTTTTTTGCAGAGATTATAAATGGGGGATCCCTTGATTTTCAATTGCTCCCCTTCCAGGCATTTGAGCCTTATTCCCAGGAAATATTTAGTTGTAAGAACCTTACTGCACCAGGATGGTTTAGAGTCAAGCATATTCCAGAGTAGCTTGGCTCCAATGGCCAGATTTTGAGATTTCAGATCCTTGATTTGGAGTTCTCCCTCTTTCCTTGGCAACTTGATTATTTTCCAACTTACTAGAGTGAACTTTTTGCCACCTCCATTATTCCCACCATTCTAGAGAAAGGATCTTAATAAGCTCTCAATTTGATTTATAGTTTTGACAGGTGCAAGGAGGAGGGAGCACTGATAAAGCAAGTAGCTGTTCAGAACAACTTTAACTAATACTACCTTCCCAGCTAGATTTAGCCAGGCAGTCCCCCAGCCTGAGATTTTCTTTTTAATTTTTTCTACGATGGGTTTCAATCAGAAGACTTAGCTCTCATTTTGAAGATAGGGACTCCTAGATAATTGAAGGAGTCCCAACTAACAATGCCTTTCATATTTAGGATCCGGGATATATCTAAGACTTCTCTAGGATTTATGTTCCAACCGAAGATTTGGTTCTTTGTGAAGTTGATTTTACTTCCAGAGGCTAGACAGTATCTATTCAATTCGGTTTTGAAACAGCTTGCAATAATCTGGCTGGCACCTCCCATCAAGATGGTGTCATCAACAAATTGTGCATGATTAATATCTTGAATCCCTCTAGCCAGCCTGATACCTGGAAGCTCCTGCTCTAGCCTGGCGTTTTACAATTGAAAGCTAAGGACCGAGGCCTGAATAGCATAAAGAAGTGGGGAGAGTGGGCATCCTCGCCTCAGTGCTCTCGTAGCTTGAAAAAATGGAGCAGTTCTTCTGTTAATGAGGGGGGAAATCCATGGCTTACTGATACAGGCCTTGACCCAGGAGACAAATTCAGGAGCAAATCCAAATCTCAGCATTACCTGGAAGAGGAAAGGATGGATGACTTTGTCAAAGGTGTTTGCCAGATCTAGTTTCACCACCATACCTTTATCTCCATTTGTCAGGCTTGAATGGATGGCTTCTTGCACTAAGATGATGTTATCCCAAATCTTCCTTCCTTTTATGAATCCACCTTGGTTCTCCGGGATGATATCTGACAATATATATTTTAACCTGTTGGCCATGATCTTGGTAATAATTTTGTAACCTATATTACACAGTGAAATTGGTCGGAACCTGTCAAAGGACTTGGCTTCTTTCTCCTTGGGGATGAGGGCCAAGAAGGCTGAGTTTGTACTACCTCCTATTTTGCCACAATTCTGAGATTTTCTAACCATTTTTAGCAGATCTTTTTTAATAATATCCCAGCATATTGAGATAAAATTGACGTTATACTTGTCTGGTCCTGGGGCTCTGTCCTCTTCCATGATGGCGATTACTTCTTTTAACTCTTCCAGCATGATGATTCTCTTCACGATTTTGTTGTCTATGCTCTTAACTGACCTGGGGATCAGATTCAGGAGCTGGGCGTCATATGGAGTTGGCTGTTCAGTGAACAGATCGCTGAAGTAAATGGTAGCTTCAGCTTTCATTTCCTCAAAGTTGCTTATTACCCTGTCGTTGACCTGAATCTCATGAACACTATTATGGATTTTCCTAGCCTCAGTCAGTTTGTGGAAGAAGCTGGAATTTTTATCTCCGTCCTCCAGCCATTTACATCTTGATTTGATTTGCCACCGCTTAGCCTCTTGTCTACAGGCCGCATGAAGTTCCAATTGGAGTGAAGTCTCCTTTTTTATATCATTAGGAGTCACGTTCTTATCCTCCATATCAGTCTGGTGAGACTCCAGTGCGCGGACAACTTGGAGCTTGGCATGATTTGGATGAGGGAGCGTTTTGGCCCAGCTCTTCAAGTGCTTCTTGAGCCTTCTCAACCTCTCCTCCCATACAAAGAAGGGAGAGCCCGTAACAGGTTGAGCCCATGAGACTGATACAATATTTAAGAACTCATCATGATTGGCCCACATGGAGTTAAATCTGAATGGAATAGGGCCCATATTTTTTTCTTTCACCATTTCCAGAAGGATAGGCTTATGATTGGAGCCTCCGAAAGGTAAGATTTTGGAAATCATATTCAGGCCTTGCAGGAGAAAGGTGTCCTGAACCAGGAAGTGGTCGAGTCTGACAGCAATGTGCCCAGGACCAAACCTCCTATTATTCCAGGTATATTTCCCTGTAGTAGGCTTAATGTTAATGAGGTCCCAGGCCATGATAGTATCTTCCACAATTTCTGTGATGGGGTCTCTGGTTCTTAAGCCTCCTCTCTTTTCTTCCTGACTGAGGGTGACATTCAGATCCCCAACCAGGATAACATTACCCTGCTGATTACTCCTTTCTTCACAGAGAAGAGACCAGCAATTTATTTTTTCGCCATAAGAATTAGGTGCATATATGTTGAAAATACTTACCAGGGAATTGGAGTCTTTTTGCCTCAGCATAGTGAGGAGCCAATGATTGTTGTTTTTGATGGCCACAACTTCATATTTTCCATCGTCCCACAGAGTTCCTATACCCCCGGATGCTCCCCTAGAACTTAAAGCAGCGGAGCCCTTTTTTTTCCAAAATTTTTTACTGACTTGGAGGAATGCAGCTTCCTCCATCTTGGTTTCCTGGATCAACAAGATGTCCGGTTGGTGGAGAGAGATTAGAATCCGAGATCGATTTTGGAGCCAGAAGGAGAGATGATTGGTAAATGGGTAGAGCTGAGAGGACTGACTTGATTAATATTAGCTTCCCTGCTATCATAAGCCAATGGCCACCCCACGAGACTATCTTTGCTTTTATTTTGCTGATGACTTTGAACCAGATAGAAGGATTGTTTTGTCCTAGGGTTATAGGAAGACCCAAATATTTAACCTTATCCCAAGAAGCATAACCTTCAAAACCCAGGATCTGAAAAAAATTTCCAATTTTTGAATGATCTACATTCCATCCGTACACGACACTCTTACTTTTGTTAATAAGTGCCCCTGAGACAATGCAAAATTGATTCATAATTCCAGAAAAAAAGCTCTGGCCAAATTTAATGATGCCCCTCCTAATAGCAATGTGTCATCCGCGAAGAGTGCATGGTTAATAGCTTCAATGCCAACCACCGAAGTTATGCCCGGAATGATCCCAACAATTTTCCTTGCTATTAACTTTCTACTTAAAGAATCAGCCATAAGAATATATAAAAAAGGCAAGAGAGGGCATCCCTGTCGAAGACCCTTGGAAGCTTGAAAAAAAATTGTTGGTCTGCCATTTACGAGAGGTGCTATCCAAGGTTTATCAATGCAAGCTTTTATCAAGTTTATAAAGACCCGGCTAAAACCAAAAGAACGGAGAACAGAGTAAAGAAAGGAAAGATTTACCCTATTAAAGGCATTTTCCATGTCGAGTTTGATTAGCATACCCTTCTCCTTCCGGTGAAAGCTGGAATGCAAAGCTTCCTATACTTGAATTACATTATCCAAAATGTGCCTCCCTTTTACAAATCTGCCTTGGAAAGGAGAAATCAATTTCTCTAACAAAAGTTTAAGTCTGTTAGCTAATAGTTTAGAGCATATTTTATATGAAGCATTACAGAACGAAATAGGTCTAAATCGATCAAAGGAAGAAGGATTAACTTCTTTAGGAATTAAAGCAAGAAAAGTGGAATTTGTGCAACCACCCACTTTGGATTTTAACTGGAATGCTTTAATCATCTGGAGTAAATCTTTCCTAATGACTGTCCAACAAACTCGATAAAAATGGAAGGAAAAACCGTCAGGGCCTGGGGCTTTGTCCGACTCCATTGACCAAATAACATCAATAATTTCTTGCTCCGAAAAAGACTTCATTAACTCTATATTTTCTTCCTCATTCACCATGCTAGGAATATTAGACCAAAATTCAAAGGTTAAATCTGAATCATAGGAGCCATCTTCCCTTAAAAGATTCTGAAAATGACTTTCAGCCTCTTGTTTAATTTGTGAGATTGCTTTAATAGATTCGCTAGACAAAGATGAAATTTCTGATATCTAGTTTTGAGAAATCCTGGTTCGGCACTGATTGTAAAAGAAAGAGGTATTCTGATCTCCGTCTATCAACCATGTACTACGCGACTTCAGCCTCCAAAATTTTGCTTCCCTCCGAAAAGCTTGAAAAGAGTTAAACTGAGCATTTTGCTCTCTTTCCAACAATGTAGGTGTAATTTCAAACTCTTCCATTTCTAATTGGATCGTTTCTAAGGCTACCAGAGCTACTATCCTTTCGCTAATTGGGTTTTTATGAGATTTAGCCCAAGCCTTTAAAGCAACTTTGGTGTTTTTCAACTTCCTTTCCCAAACAAAATTTGGCGATCCCACTACTGGGAGTTCCCAGGCCATAGCTACAACTTTCATAAATCCATCTTGTTCAACCCATAATGGACTAAATCGAAAGGGAATTGGGCCTAGGTCCTCTTCCTCTTCAATTTGTAGCATTATTGGCTTATGGTCTGAAGCAATCTTAGGCAATATGCTAGAGGAGATTATTTTTTTCCTTGTCAACAGAGAGCTCTGGACCAAAAACCGGTCTAATCTAGCAGATATATTTGCTGCACCAGTTCTGTTATTAGACCATGTGTATCTTCTTCTTTTTGGCTTGAAATCAATCAACTCCCAAGAGAGAATGAAATTTTCCACAATGTTTAGCATGGGATCTCTCCCGCAAAGACCACCTTTCTTCTCTTTGACATCCAATGCTAAATTTAAATCGCCAGCCACAACTAGATTAGAGAAGGAATTGTCATCGAGAAAGGCTGCCAAGGATTTCCAACATTCTCATTTTTCTTGGAGATTAACTGAAACGTAGACATTAAAAAGAGAAATTAAAAACTTACTTTGAGTATACTAAATTTCTGAGAAAATCTAGTGTTGCGTTGAGTGAGAATGTTCCAAAGAGAAAAAAATTTCTTTCCACAATGTTGCAATTCCTCCAACAGTATCTCTAGCACTCACTGCTTTTCCTACATTCAATTTCCATTTCGTATTGCTTATGGACAGAAGGTTTTCCTCATCAATATTCGTCTCTTGGAGCAAAAGAATATCTGGAGAAGCCATTCTGATGAGATCATTAACCACTTCCACTTTCGAAGACTTTCCAAGCCCTTTGTAGTTCCAAGAGACGGGGTTCATTATTTGACTGAAGGAGGGCCTCCTTTTGAAGGTCTGGCCCGAGTATTCCTGTTGATTGACATCTCTATAGTGGCTTGGCTTCCTTGCATCTTAAGACATTTGACTTCTTCCTCCCGAACCGTCTTATGAGATTTATGCCCTTTTTTGAAAGACCTCTCAAGGGGATCTTCATTAGACGAGCTAGAATTGTTCATAGGTTTCTTCTTTTTTTCCATATCTGCATATGTGGGAGAATGTCCTTTCGTAGGGATGGTAAGGTCAGTCTCGACTGATCCTATTACTTCTTCACTTGACTGGTTTTGGGATTGATTGATTTCGCCCTCTTCAAGCACTAAGGGTACTTGGTCTTATGGGATACTCAGTAATTCAAAATTGTTTTGAGATGATATTTCTTTCATAATTGCTCCATTTTCTTTTGATTTCTATCTAGAGGGATTGCTTCCAGTCCCCATTTCTCCTTTCTGTCCCTGAACTTTGCTTCCATGCTTTACTGAACTAGTTTTTTGAACTTGAGTCCATTGATTTCCCTTTTTTTTTTAGCTTCTTCCTCAACTTTTTTCTTGCAAGATCTGGGAAAATGTCCATAACCATGACAAAATTTTCACTTAAGGGTAATTGCTCATAATTGAGCTCTTGCACATGCGACTAGTTTGCTATAGGTAAGTTAATAGCTTCAGGAAGCCCTACCTCTAAGTCCACTTCAACACATATTCTGGTGCATGTGTATTGATCTCTTCTGTCAGCCCTATCAATATACTTCCCCAGAGAGTTTCCTATAGCTTCTAGAGATCCCGAGTTCCAGCAATGGAGAGGAAGAAGTGAAAACCTAACCCAGATAGGAACAATAGAAGGAACATCTTGGTTCGGATCAAAGTCTAGGTTCCATTTGTTTAGGTAGAGCCCTTGTAGACCCATGAAATATGGCATGTTTCTAAAGATTAAATCTTTGTCAGTTGAGTTTTCAAAAAGAAAAATATAGTATCCCTTACCAATCAATTTGCTGTTGATGCCTTCTGTGATGAGAGGTTTCCAATTCCTTTGGACCCACCCTTCAATTGCCTTGGGGGATGGCCAAAGTCTAGTGAACTGTCCAATGAGGCCCCGTTAAGCAATATTGAGGGCAGTTCGACAAGGTTGATTCGCAGGAAGATACATCGTAGGAATATTATCGAGCTTCTTGAAGAAGGATTGTTGGGTTTGATTGAGTTTTTGTTTGCTTCCTGAGGCAACCAACCTCCTGAAAGCATTGAGATCAGGGGAAGGGGAGGAACCCCCTCCAGCCTCCATGATTCAAAGCTAGACTCCAATGGAAAAAAAAATCCTGCAATAGTATCCTAGATAGTCCAACTCAGGTGACAAGATAGAGCTGATCCCAGTCTTTTCTACAGCAAAGAAGCAAGGATACGTCCTCCAGGCAAAGGATCACCAAAGGAGAGTCGAAATCCTTCTTGAAAAACTTCAAATCAACCTTGAATCTTCACATAGAATCCTTCTCAGGAAAGAGAGCCGATCCCATCTATCTTGCAAAAAACAAGAGCCACGAACCGATCCTTCAAACAGAGAACCAAAGGGTAATCGGAACAAAGAATTTGTCCTACCCTGCCTAAGAAAGACATAGGCAACTCCTCCTGCGAGAGTCACCAGAAACTTCCCTCAAATCGATCCAAAGAAGATCTACACTTGATTGCATGGATCTGGAAGGAGTCCAGAGTCCACCAACAGCTGATCAGGCTGAGAAGAATTCAAAAAAATTCTTGGATACTCTGAAGATCTAGCCAAGAACTGAAGCAAATCGTGCTCCAGCCTTAGAAGGAAGGAAAAAAGACAAGCTCGTTGAGCTTCTGCAACCCTTCCACTCGATCCAGACTCTAACGGGTGAACACTTTAGAGCAACAAAGCCAAACAAGCCTGCATACAAAACGAATCTACAACAAGGACATTGAGCAGAGGGCTCAGAGAACCAGGGACTCAGAAAGAACGCTGAAGGAAGATGAACATTTGAATCCAACATCAAACCCTGCAAACAACTCATTAAATAAAATTTTAATGGACTATAACTTAATCAAATTAATATGAATTAAGTGTAACTTTTTGAAAAGAGTGTTGTTTTTCATCTAAAGTCAATCCGTACACGTAACATATTGAGATAATCAAAATTCTTAATAAATAATCCAATTGACTTTGAACTCTAGAATGCGAAATCATCTCAAACCATTAAAATTAATATTTCTAATTAACTTAATTATTTGGAGGGCGAGACAATATTATGTCAAAATCATTACAAGTCACATGTAGGCATCCAGTAAATTGAAAAACTCCCAAAAATCATGGCGGCACATTTCAAGCATGTTTTGTCCAATAAATATTTATATTATTATATATAAATTATTTGGAAAACAATATTATATATGAACGAGAAAGCATTCTTTGTCGAAGGTCGAGCATATTCATCAATCGAGATTCGAGACTTTTTTGGATTGTTGAATGACAAGAGAAAGATACGCTTCGTAAACCTTCTATTCAAAGTCACGGGGTTGAGAACTTTCTTGTATTGGAAGCTACAGCAGGTTGAGTTTCAAATTCTAGCCGACTCCAACGACAATCTCATCTTTCCCTTCAAGAAAAACCGGCTATAGTGAGTTGTCAATGGGTAATGGGGCTGGTGGATTGGCATCTATGTTCTTCTGGATTGAAGAGACTTGCCATCCTTTGTTGATCTTCTTGTAGGAGGCGTGCTTATTTAAATCTGGGCTGGGGAATCTATACAAGATCTGATCTGGGTCTTCTTCGATTAAGGGAAGGGAGCTACTAATATGTTATAGCTTTTGATGGGATCTTAGCAGAAATTCACCATAACGGGTGCCAGGTGGAAGTGGAATTGGAAGTTTTCCACAATTTGGCTTTGCGGCTCCAACTTATTTCGGAGGTTCTTGTTTCTTAATTTGGTAAGCGGTGCATCTTTCGAGTTCGGTTGTCTGAATTGTTGCAGAAATTTGCAGATGCATTCGGTTGAAGGGAAATTGAATGGATATTTTGATTGATAACTGAAGGGAATGGAATGGGGCCAAGGTTTATATTGAATAGGATTGAAAAACATGGAGGGGAATTGGTGTATATAGCTTAAATCAGGTGAGATTTATTGGCTCTGTGATGGTAATTGCATGGACGATGGGTAACGAGAATTGATCCTATGACCTCCTTTGGCCAAATAAAACTGGTGGATAACATACCCATTACGCCTGATCCAGTTAATTCCCCGAAGAAAACAGCAGTTCCTCTGGCCAAATGAAACTGGTAGATAACATACTCACTATGCCTGATCCAGTTAATTCTCTGAAGAAAACAGTAGTTCTAGAATTGAGTGCTTATTATTCGTTGCTATACTCTTTCAATTGACACAATAGTTTTGCATTTATGTAGAAAGGAGAATAATTAAGTCCTCAAATTTGTGATGTCGATTTCCATCTTAGACAACATCTGGTACTTTAACACTATATAATCTACAACAGCCCCCAGGGCATGATATAAACAAGTGTGCAGATCTGAAAATTACAAAATTACGTTCATTAACGGCAGAAATATAACAAAGCATTTCAGATCTGAAGCTTCATTTAAAAGGCAGGCCAAATCACTAAACATTTAAGCCTTCCTACCCTTACAAATCAGCACATCAAAAGATTCAAAACAGCGATGAAACTTGGTCAAAACACATGAAAACCAGATCTGCAATAAGAGAATTCAGCATAGCAAATGGTACAACTCCTTGTCAGCATAGCAAATGGTATAACTCCTTTTTTTATGTAGTTCGCTGTCCTGTAACTTTGACGGAACACACTATATCTATGGGAATAATTTCTCATGGGCCACCTGGTGGCCTCACCCTTTAGGCTCCAGTTTTGGGTTAGGCTGGGAACCTAACCCTGAAAGACCCAGAGAACTGAACATCCAACCTTGACTACTTCGGCCTTGGAATCCAAAGCACTAACCAACTGAACTACCTTACCCCTCGGGACTAAATGATACAACTCCTTGTTTCACAATATCAATATAATATACAATACCTCAACTTTACCAAAGCTGGTACATCAAATTCTTCCACTTTATCCCAAGCAAGGACTTCTCCAATATAGGGTATCTGCAATTACTGCAAATATACATGGTTAAATGAGCTTTACGAGGGTAGAAGTGTACATAAGTCATCATCCATGTATGAACTACTTTTGAACCAAAACATTGCATGTCTCAAGTTCCAATATTTAATACATCGGTGTGAATTTGGATATGCAGGAGAATATAGCTATCATATACGTGTGTGAATATGGATATGCAGGAGAACATATCTATCATATACGTGTTGCTGTGTCAATAATCACCTTGCCTCTTATAGGCATAATATCACATTGAAAGTTGCGTTGTTGTGTGATGCACATGTCTTTTTCTTGTTATCAATAGCAAAGAAGTCGGGCTGCGGATGTCTTTATGGCCAAGTGAACTCTTTTTTCTATTTGGTCCGCATTGATGTTCTTCTAAATGCCCCTTAGAAATTGCTTCTGTTTGTATCAGGTAGGAAGAATTACATGCAGCCAATAAAAGGTTGTCATTCCTTATGTCGTGGCGTTATCTTTACCATATTTTATGCTCTTGCTTTCCTGTCCGTTAATTAGTTTTAAAAATATTTCAAAATTTTCCATTTTGGAATATTTCAAGATTTTACATGTTTTAATGCTGAAGCTATCCTTTTGGCATATGATGGCAGGTTTTAATATTTATGCTACAGCAAGTGAATTGAAATATGGAGGACTAATGAATTCTGTCCTTAAATTTCCAAATATGTATAGCGGCATTTTGTGCAAGAAGTTTGGCACCAAGGCTGTGAAATATCATAACAATTTTACAAAATCAGGAACAGGGGATTCTTTGCTTATTAAGTTGGAATAGGAGCGCTTCATTGCACGTATATTTTTTTGAAATGGGAGAGTGGGTTACAGGAGCAGTTATCAATGTGTTTGGAAGCATTGGAATCAATTTTGGAACAAACCTTTTGAAACTTGGCCATAATCAGGTGAATCCGTGTTAAGCATTTATAAGGTGGTACTATTTATATTTTGTTGGTAATTCTTCTATATTGAGATCTATTTTTGTCCTTTGAGATTGGCAACCATTTTTTGGTTATACTATTCTTTGGAATATGTTCCATGTTCTAAATGTCTATAATCAAGATTTGAACTTTACCCTTTTCTAATGGAGGACCATGATATACCTGCTCAATGTTCGTCTCATAGCATTCTTCTCCTAAATAATGTTCTTAATTTAGGCATTTATCTTCCCCATGTTTACTTCTTTGCTTTTATTAGGTCAATTTACTTCTTTGGGTTTAGCTTCCCCAGATCCCATAATCTCACATTTAATTCTAATTTTCTAAATTATAATCTTCTGATCTATTCTATTATTAATTCTCCCTTTTAATTTTATTTCCTGTTTATTTAAATATTATAATATATTTAGCATTATCTCTTCTTTTAACCTCAATAATGTTCACTTTTTTTCGTATCTATAAAATTAATTTCCCCTTTCATTAATTCCTAATCAAATCTTAACCCGTCTATCATTTCTGAAGAAATCTAAATTCCCCCTTTTTCGTAGACTTTATGGAAATAAATGAGAAACCTTACTCAGTTTTTCAACCACAACCATGATGGCATTATGTTGCTTCATTATCTTCTGCAATCTTGCAATAAAGTACATTGTTGTTATGCCCCATTTCCATTCTAGAAGTGGTAAAGGTTGTAGCAACCTGGCTGGGTCTTGATGCTTGTCCTTGACCCGCTGTCACTCCATGCACCTTGCAATGCATTCCGCAACATCCTTCATCATTATGGGCCAGTAATTTTGCTTTCTTTGTTGAAGCAACAATTTCATGGTAGCCAGGATGACCAAAATATGGCCTTCTATGAATTTCATCCATGATGGTGGCTCTAAACTCCGTGGAGTTCGGAATTTACATTTGGTTCTTGTAAATAAAAAGTCCTTCATCACTTAACTTATAGCCTTCATGCTTCTGCTCTAGTTTCTCATGCTGCAATTTGGCTCTCACCTGGACATAATGTTCATTAGTAGCAAGGGAATCCATCACTCTAGCCTTCAAATCAAATTTGCAAATTTTGATAGTTGCTATATGCATTACATGCATTTTCTTACCAAGGAATTTGCATCCTTGTTTTCTTTCCTGTTTATATGCTTGCTTTTAAAGTCAAACTCACAAAGGAATCCCAACTATCTCGCTTGGCATTCAACTTTGGTCTGTCAAATTGTGTCACCACATCTTCAATGCATGCACCACAACAAGAAGTTCTAGATCATGGGTAACATAGTTTGTCTCGTGTTCCTTTGGCTTTCATGCCTCATAATACACCACATGGTTATCCTGCATGAGTACTCCATTGCATCCTTCCCCACATGTATCAACAAAATCCCTTTTCGGATTTTCAATCTTCAAGATTGGACCACCGGTGAGGAGGTTTTTCTACCGTTGAAAGCTTTCCTCACATTTCTTGGTCCACTTGAATTTCTTTCCTTTCTTCTACAAAGAAGTTATTTGGTGTGTAATTTTAGAGAATCCCTCAATGAATCTTTGATAATAATTAATAGGACCCATTAAAGATCTCATATCTGTCACATTCCTTGGAGTGGGCCAGTTCATTATGGCCTCAATCTTTTTAGATCTAGAGATACTCCTTCTGAAATGATGCGACTTAAATGATGAATTTGCTCTTGGTAGAAGTCACATTTGTTGAGTTTTGTGTACAACTTGTGCTCTCTCAACACTTGTATAGCGATTCGCAAATGCTCTTCATGTTCTTCTTCAGAGTTTGAATAAGCAAAAACTTTTCCAAGAACCCATTGAAGACACTATTCATGAGACACATGAATGTTGTTGGTGCATGTGTGGCATTGAATGGCACCACTACAAACTCATAATGACCATATCTTGTTTTGAAGGTTGTTTTGTGAATGTATTCTTCCTTAGTTTTGGCTTGATGATATCCTAGTTTTTTATCGACTTTCAAAGACACTTTTGCCCCTCCCATTTGGCCGAATAAATTTTCAATTTGAGGCAATAGATACTTGTTCTTCTGTGTTACATTATTTTGCCACCTATAATAGGTACACAACCTAAGAGTTCCTTCTTTCTTTTTCACGAACACAATTGGTGCTCCCCATGGAGATACATTAGGTCGAATGTATTCTTTCTCAAGCAATTCTTGCAATTGCAATTTCAGCTCCATTAGCACGAGGGTACTCATCCTCTAAGGAGCCTTAGATACTGGCGGAATTCCAGGCACAATGTCAATAGATAAGTCAATATTTCTCCTTGGTGGTAGTCCTAGTACCTCACGAGGTAATACATCTCCAAACTCTTGCAATACTAGATAGTCTTCAAGATTTGGACCTTTATCCTTTATTGATTCCAATACATGGGTTGCATACAAATGACACCCCTTTCTAAAGCACTTATTTAGCTACAAGGTTGAAATCTACCTTATAGAGATCACCCTTTAAATACCTCTTATTGTTCTTGGGTTTACGTCTTCATCAATGCAATCAAATATTTTATTGTAGAAATCAAGCTTGCTTGTTGTGCTTCCAACATATCCATACCAATAAAGACATCATATGAACCAAGTGGCAAAACGTTCAAATTTTCTCAGCTGAAGCGTCCATTCTATTCTAGTGGACATCTCATCGCTTCACTAACCTTTTTCTTGGTTCCCATGGCTCATTGAATTAGCCATGGCTTGCTATGTTTACACTAGTTAAGAGCACATGAGTTGACAACTTTAGAAGTAACATAAGTATGACTAGATCTTGGATCAATCAAAATGGAGAAGGATTGCTTAGTATTCTAATTTCTTACCTTCAACTTCAACCATGCATGATTGGTGATTTTTTTTAGCGATCTTCTAGCGCAACATAGATCCTTTGAATAATCCTTGCTACATCATAATTATAAACAATTGTAGCCTCTTGAATGGTATGAACATTCTTGGTGTTCTTCTTTTGATGTGTGTAATGAACATATATGTATATATTAATAATAATAATAATAATTAAGGGACATGACTTAACTAAAGGAAATGACCATTCAACCAATGTGACCAGTCCATGTGTATATATATTGTCAAAGAGGTCATTGTAAATCATTTGGAGTAGTCTATTTATTCTACGTTTTGGACTTTCCAGTGGGTTTTGGTTGGAATCGAGTAAAGTTTTTTTGATAATCCAAATTTTGAAGTGTTCAAATTGTGTTTTTGAATCCATATATAGATTCAACGCCCTCAAATACCCCCATGGCACTTTGATTGTGCAATTTCCATAGCTAATATATGTGATTCTAAGATTTTTTACGAATTTCCAAGTGGATTCCGAACAAAACTAGACGGAAAATATACTCGAAAAAGGTTGAAAACGTAGAATATTTAGACTACACCAAATCATTGTATCATTCATATTCTTTTTCAATTATTTATTTATTATCCGATATGGATTTTTGTTATCTGTCCTTCTTTTGTTGGATATTTGTTAGTAAATGAATTGTTTTTCATCTCATTGAATTATAGCAATTTGATTAAATTGTGACTATTATGAAGAGTGGTGCCATATGATATACAAAATTTATTAAGGGATTGAATGATCAAAGAGTAAAGAAACCAACTACAAAAAATTAAAGTACTTCACAAGTTGATTATAAAATATTAGTCTAGTTTATATATTTCAGGGAAAATATTTCATAAATTGTACGGAATAATATTTCACTTTAATATATCAAGTGAATCCATTGAGTGCTATTGGAATTCAAAGATTGAGAAATACAATGAAACTACAGATAGAATCACAAGGAGCTTGAGGAAAAAATGAATAATAACCAAGAGCATCTAAGAGAAGAGATTAAACAAAAAAATGCCGAGTTGAAGCAAGAATTAAAACAATCTCATACATGAAATCACAACAGACATGAAGAATGAAAAGAGATTGGGCATGGATAACTGAAAATCAAGGTTACATGGGTATGCGTCCCTAAGGGTAGGAAACACGCTTCCACGCTCCGCACGTATTGGAGACTTGGAAATTCCATTGGAAACATCCCCCCACATCTCCGTTTGAAGGAAACTCAAGGAAACACATAAGGGGTCATTTCTTGGAAAAAAATGTTTCCCTCCTAAAATGGCATCCCCACGCTTCCTTTGACCATTTTTTACGAAAAAAAATAAAAATAAAAAATTAAATGATAAAGGGTCATGCCATCCACTATTTTTCGTCTCTAGCCTCAATTTAATTTTGTTGTTCAATATGGTAGTATTGCTGATTTTGTTTTATCAGTTATAGCTTATGTATGGCTGTAATCATTTTATTTCACTTGATGCATGCTTTAAACTCGTATTGATCTTTAGATTATAAAATTAAAGACTTTAATGACTTATGCTCCAATTTTCAATTTTTATGTATTCTAATATAAATTTTGTAAAGTTTTGTCATGTTTTTGGTAGGGTCCCCTATGTTGAAATCCCTGACGTCCCCTTTGACGTTTCTTAAAATTTGAGGGAAACTTTTATATAGGCTGCTCCCATGTTTCCCCGCTCTTGCGTTTCCTTGCTCCCTCATCCCCACTTCCTGGAAACTTGGCGGAACATTGTTGAAAATAGATATAATACAAGAAATCAACATTGAAATAAAAGACAATAGAATAAGGGACAAAGAAATTCCTTAAGGATAAGGAATCCTCCGCTAACACAAATCCTCCAAATATGTCTCCTCCACAACCAAGTTTTTCAAGCACCACCAGTCCACAACCAAGTTTTCTAGGTGCAACAAATCTTCAATCAAGCATGTTCCACAGTAGCTTACCAATTGTTAATGTCAACCAACCACCACTCTATTAAGCTCAACTAATGTTCAGACCAATGAGGTTAAAGCTAGAATTAACGAAATTTGCTAGAGATGAAAAACAAAATGTGGCTTGGATTAATAAGGTAGAAGAACTCTTTGACATACATAATGTTCCCTTCAATGAGGAAAAAGTAGTGTATTCTTTTGATGCAGCTTAAAGGTAATGCATATAATTGGTACATGTGGTGGAAGTTTGCTACTAAGGTGATCTATAATTGGGCCAAATTGGTACATGAAGAAGGAAAAAAGAAGGATAATAACTGTCGTAGATGTTGGAATTTGTGCAACTTCAGAAGCTATTTTTATTGTACTTGTATTGTACCTCCTTGTACCTTCTACGAGAGATTATACTGTTGTAATTATTCATTGTAAACCTTGGGGTGAAAAGAAAGCAAAAGAAAGAAATAAAAATAAAATTGTAAAATATATTTTTTATTGCTCCCCCAAGAGAAGTCGTCCCCAGTGATTTTCCTAGAGAAAATCAGTATAAATAGGAGGCGCCCCTCCTCATTATCTCATACATTCACAGCTACTCAACTTAGCAAGAAAGGTGCGCTCCAACTGTCTAGGAGAGCGTTTTATGGGGTTATATCTACGAGAGACATTTTCTCTTTTTCTTCTTTTCTTTGTCCCTAGAAGATCATTATCTCTATACAAAGGTTTGCTGGGTTTTTTCTTGATTGAGTTTCCTAGGATAAAACATTGGTGTTATTGTTTTGTGCTTTGTTCTTTTTCTAGTGATCCTATTGATTAGTTGCAACTAAGATATACTCTTATAATCTTGTGAAAATCTAACATGGTATCAGAGCAGTGCTAGAAGAAGCCATTCTTAGAACATTGCTGGAACATTATCGGAACCAGGGTTTCAATTTTCAAAGCCTTTACTCAACTTTTTGGCAAGAAAAGATCCTTGGGAATTTCGCTCTAAGGAGGGTGCATCTTTTGGTGAAGGTAGAACTCAATTCTGAGAGTTTTCAATTTTTGACGTAAGTTTGCAGTCGCAACAGAAATTATGGTTTCAGTTTTTGGCCTACTTCCTCCACAGTTTTGACTCGACTCTACCTTTTCTTAACTTGCCTCTCTAGGGCGCATTCACCTGTGGAGTCACTTTTCCAAAACTCCAACCTTCAATTTTGACCTAGTCTCTGCTAGGGTTTTAGATCTAGATCTGCAGTCAAGATGATTAGTATGAAGGTTGAAGATCGTCTAGAAGGGGCTTCCAACTTCATCCCATGGAAGTCTAGGGTTCTTCTTCTACTAGAAGAAAATGACCTATTACAGTTTGTAAATGCAAAGGTCCCAGAATCAGAAGCCGAAGAAGACAAACCTTGCTGGAGGAAGAATGATGCAAAAGCAAGAAGGATTTTGGTAGACTCAGTTAGAGACCACTTGGTAACTCAAATCTCAGAAAAGGCAACAACGACAGAGATGTTCAAAACCTTAAAGAAGCTATTTGAACATAGTAGCATCAATGTGACACTCACATTGAGGAATAAACTATTGAATATGAAGATGACGAAGTCCAAAAATATTGCCTCATATTTCATGAGGATCACCGAGCTCCGGGACAAGCTAAAGTCCAGTGGAGACAATCTTGAAGAAAAGGATCTCGTTATGACCACCATAAATAGTCTCCCACCATCCTGGGAGTATTTCATTCAAACTATAAGTGGTCGAACCAAGCTGCCCAAATTTGATAAGCTATGGGTAGAATGCACTCAGGAAGAGACGAGAATAGCAACACGCCAAAGACTTCATGGCGCTCAACCTAAGGAAAATCAAGCGTCTGTATCTCATGCCAAGAAAGGCAAGGGAAGGGGAAGGAAGTCCTTCAATCACAAGCACCAAGATAAGAGATCAAGTCCTCCCCCAGATCAAAAGAAACAAAAGAAGGATCTATCTCAGATCCAATGCTACAGGTGTAAGAAATACAGTCATCATGCCAGTAGTTGTTGAAGTTCTCACAAAAGGAACCATGAAGCTTCAACTGCTGATGTAGAAGAACATCATCACAAGAAACAAAAGAATGAAGATTGTACATAATTCTTCTTCATATCAGCTTTATCAGGTATTGTTCCCACCACTAGTGATACTTGTCTCATAGATAGTGGTGCATCTAGACACATGACAAGATATAAATAAAATCTCTCAAAAGTAGTTGAGAAAGATTCTCATCTCTGTGTTGTACTTGGAGATGATGCTAACTACACTATGAAGGCATTTGGGGCTACCTCCCTTTAGCTAGAGTCTAATGATACTCTACACTTAAGTGATGTGCTCTATGTACCTGGTATGTAAAGAAATCTTGTTTCCATCTCAGCCTTAGAATAAAAAGGATATAAAGTAGCATTTTCAGATGGAAAAGTACTTGCTTGGCAGAAGAACTCAAGCATGGATATAACCAAAGTAATTGGTATGAGAGAGGAGAGCTTGTATCGACTGAACACTTTAGCAGTCCAAGCCCTAGTCCATGACTCTTCAAGTATGGGTGAGCTATGGCACAGAAGACTAGCTCATTTAAATTACAGAGCTCTCCCAGCAGTGAAGAATATAGTTACAGTTATACCAGTGCTACAGGTAGACCATGATGGAACATGTAGAGGATGTGCACTTGGCAAGAATGCTAAGAAATCCTTCCCAGATAGTGAGAGCAAATCCAAAGAAATCTTTGATCTAGTGCACTCTGACTTATGCGGCCCAATGACAATTGCTTCATTGGGAGGATATCATTACTATGTAACATTCATCGATGACTACTCACGGAAGACTTGGATATACTTTCTCAAGACCAATAAATCCGAAGTACTCAACAAGTTCAAAGAATTCAAAGAATCCAAAGCATAAGTCGAAAATTTGTCAGGGAAGAGGATCAAGATCCTAAGATCAGATAATGGTGGAGAATACACCTTTACAAAATTCAATGATTTCTGCAAGGAAGCAGGAATTAAGAGGGAGCTCACAGTTCCCTACAACCCCCAACAAAACGGGGTTGTTGAAAGAAAGAACATAACAATTGTGGAGGCAGCCAAGGCCATGATACATGACCAGAGTCTACCTATGTTCTTATGGGCAGAAGCATTCAGAACAACTGTATATGTACATAACAGATGCCCACATAAGATAGTGAAGAACATGACTCCAGAAGAAGTTTTCACAGGGATAAAACCTGAAGTGAGTCACCTCCGAATCTTTGGCTGTCCAGTCTACATACATGTGCCCAAGGAGAAAAGGACAAAGTTAGAACCTTCAAGCAAGAAGGGAACTTTTGTGGGATACAATGAATCTTCAAAGGCCTACAAAATTTATATCCCAGGATCCAGACAGATTGAAGTTAGTAGGGATGTGACCTTTGAAGAAGAGATGGCTGTTAAGAAAGGCAAAGGATCATCCATGGAGATTGATGATGAGGAAATGGAGATGAGATAATCTTCCCTCTAGTTCAGAATGAGTTAGCAGAGAAAGATGAACCCATCGATCCCATTGATCTAGTCGCGACAGTTGATATTCCTAAAGATACGGCAACAAGCTGGAAAAGACCTAGATGGGCACAACGAACCTTACAAGATGTTGAAGGGCATGAAGCCCCACATGGTACTTTCTGAGAAAGTAAAAGACCTCAAAGGTTCTCCAGTTATGTGGCGTTAATGAGTCACATCATTGACTCAGAACCCACTAGTTATGAAGAAGCATCCAGACACCAAGTATGGGAGGATGCCATGCTGTAAGAATACCAATCCATCATGAAGAATGATGTGTGGGAGATTGTGCCTAGACCCGAGGAGAAGTCAGTAGTGACTTCCAGATGGTTATACAAGATCAAACATGGAGCAGATGGAAGGATTAAAAAATACAAGGCTAGATTTGTTGCCAGAGGGTTCTCTCAAAAAGAGGGAGTCGATTATGATGAGACATTTGCTCCTGTGGTTGGATATACTTCCATCAGATCGATCATCACTATTGCTTCAACTATGGGATGGAAGTTGCATCAAATGGATGTCAGGACAACTTTTCTCAATGGTATTATTGAGGAAGAAGTATATATTGAACAATCGGAAGGGTTTGTTGTCCATGGGAAGGAGTCTCATGTATGTAAGCTGAAAAAGACTCTATATGGACTCAAGCAAGTACCTCGCGCTTGGTATGGATGAATAAACAAATTTCTGGTGAGTCTAGGATTCTCCAAAAGTGATGCAGATCCCAACCTTTACTACAAGGTTGTGAATACTGAGCCATTGGTTTTGGTACTATATGTTGATGACCTGTTTCTCATTGGAAATGAGAAATATATCATATGGTGTAAGAAGAAACTCGCCTCTGAGTTCGAAATGAAGGATCTTGGATTGATGCATTACTTCTTGGGATTAGAAGTATGGTAGAGGCAGAAGGAGATTTTCCTAGGTCAAGGAAAATACACCATAGATATACTGCAGAGATTTAAAATGTTGGACTGCAAGTCCATAGCTACTCCGATGGATGCAAATTTGAAGAAGCTGAGAGATTCTACTTCAGATTCAAATTTGATCGATCCCACTATGTATCGCCCGCTGATTGGGTCCGTGATGTATCTGACGAACACAAGACTAGATATTTGTTTTGCTGTGAATACCCTCAGTCAGTTCATGTGCGAGCCAAGGCAGATTCACTGGACTGGTGCAAAACATGTGCTCAGATACTTACGTGGCGTTGTGGGATATGGTCTACGATATGACTTGAAATTGCAAGGGTTTACAGACTCTGATTCGGTCGGATGCACTGTAGATAGGAAGAGTGCTTTAGGATGTTGTTTCAGTTTGGGTTTTGCAGTAATTTCTTAGTGCAGTAGGAAGCATAACTCAATAGCTCTCAGTAGTGTAGAGGCCGAGTATATTGCTGCTAGCACAGTAGCCTGAGAAGCAGTATGGCTTCGTAAACTTCTTGCAGAATTGTTTGGCCAAATTCCAGAGCCAATCGTGATTCACTGTGATAACTAGAGTTGTGTGCAGATGTTAGTGAATCCTGATAAGTCGAAACACATAGAGATTCGATCTCACTTCATACGTGATATGGTGTAGAGAGGTACAGTTGAGTTACAGTATATTTCGACAGATGACCAAACTGCATATGTTCTCACTAAGCCTCTTCCCAGAGTGAAGTTTGAATACTTTCAAGGAAGACTTGGAGTAGAGGAGAACGTATCTCTCCTTGAGAGGGAGAGATGACTTACAGACATTTATCATGCTTTTTCCTAGGTACCTCTACTCGTCTAGGTTCTCAACCAGGTATGGGAGAAATCCCATCGGTAGATGAGACAGATAGGTAGTAGATGGTTGGGTTCATATAGGTGCCTCTACTTTTCCAGGTGCTCAGCTAGGTATGGGAGAAATCCCATCGGCAAATGAGACAAACAGGTAGTAGATGGTCGGGTTCACGCAGGTGCCTCTACTCGTCTAGGTGCTCAACCAGGTATGGGAGAAATCCCATCGATAGCTGAGTCGGACAGGAAGTAGATGGTCGTGTGATTACACAGGTACCTCTACTCGTTCAGGTCCTCAGCCAGGTATGGGAGTACCCCATCGGCAGATGAGACGAACAGGTAGTAGATGGTTGTGCACATTTGCTCATCCAAGTTCTCAAGCCAGCTATGGGAGGATCCCATCGGCAAATGAGACAAGCAAGTAGCAGATGGAACTACAAACGATAAAAGACCTTACAATGACATGTTGACGACCTTTAGTATGTATAGAGATGATCGAGACAGATGAGATGTACTAAAGAGACCTAGATGTTCATGATGCTGATAATGACCATATCTGAAGAATACTTTCCTCGTTGAGAGGGAGTGTTGGAATTTGTGCAACTTCAAAAGCTATTCTTATTGTACTTGTATTGTACTTCCTACGGGAGATTATACTGTTGTAATTATTCATTGTAAACCTTGGGGTGAAAAGCAAGCAAAAGAAAGAAATAAAAATAAAATTATAAAATATATTTTTTATTGCTCCCCCAAGAGAAGTCGGCTCTAGTGATTTTCCTAGTGGAAAATCAGTATAAATAGGGGGCGCCCCTCCTCATTATTTCACACATTCACAACTACTCAACTTAACAGTAAAGGTGCTCTCCACTAGTTAGGAGAGTGTTTTCTGGGGTTATATTTGCGAGAGACATTTTTTTCTCTCTTCTTCTCTTTGTTCTCAGAAGATCATTATCTCTATACGAAGGTTTGTTGGGTTTTTTCTCGATTGGGTTTCCCAGGATAAAAACAATGGTGTTATTGTTTTGTGCTTTGTTCTTTTTCTAGTGATCCTATTGATTAATTGCAATTAAGATATATTGTTATAATCTTGTGAAAATCTAACAATAGATGTGGTAAGATTTGGGTGCCAGTTCATTGGTGTGCATCTAATCACTTATGTCATTGCAGAACTATAAATGGAAGGGAAGTGAAGGTCTCTGTTGAAGGAGACATGTTAGACATTGACGAGGATGAAAAATCACCAAAGATATCATTGGCAATAGTCACATGCACTAGGCATACTCATAAGGAAGAATAATTGAGGGTTTGTAATAACATTAGAGGACAAAAAGAAGACATTCAACCATCTATAGTAAGATATACTTCACCTCATTTAAGGAACAATGGAAATAGCCAAAGCATTCTAGATGAAAAACCTCTGATATTGCTTGTTTCAATTATTGGAAAAATGGAATGAAAGACATTAAAACTCAAGGGAAGCATAAAGAATAAAAATATCACTATCCTTGTAGACTTTGGATATACACACAATTTTGTGGATATCAATCTCGCAAAACAACTAAACTTTTTGTATTCCTTGCGAAGGATGTCATTGGCATGGTTGTTCATGATCAACAGGTCAAGGGAATGGGGAGGTGCCATAAAGTTTCTATACAAGTACAAAGCTTGGAACTACAAACTTGATGTTATGCTTTACACTCAGTGGGATGGACATTGTATTAGGAGCAAAATGGTTTATGCAATTGTGCACCTATGCCACAAACCTCTAAGAGCAAATTTATGGAATTTAAATGTGAAGGGAAGAACTACAAAATTAGGACAATTTTTGAGCAGATGATCTTCTCTGTAGCCCCAACATTAATGGGTTCTCTTGGCCTCTTTCCCATTGATTTAGTTGGATGAACTCCACACTATGTTAGTTGATTTTTCTTAATTTTTATAATGAGGAGGTTTGAACCCTTTCTTTCTTTGGTTAAACTTTTCCTTCTTCTTGACTTCCATTACTTGTGGACCTTTGGCTTATGTTTACTCTGCACACAACAATACTTTTAAATGCCTTATCCAAGGTTTGTGGTCCATCAAACTCAATTCTATCTCTATAGGATTGAGGTAATCCATTGAGGAGACGTTGGATCTTTACTTTGTTATCTCATATGTACTTTGATATATCGTAGTAGCTCCAAGAATTTATTCACATATGGTCATCTATCCCAACTTTAGCTCATGGAATTCTTTAACTTTATCATCATAGTACTTGTTGGAGAGATACTTTTGCTAAAAATACTTCTTAAATTGCTCCCATACAATCTTTCTCTTGTTGATTTTCTTGACTTGTCTGTGATGTTCCTACTAGATTGATGCTCTACCATTGAAGTTGAATATGGCTACTTCGGATTTCATTTTCCTCGAGTAATTGTGGACTTGGAACTGCTTCCTCATCCCCAAAAGCTAAGCCTCAACTTCCTAACCAGAGTTTGCCTCACCATCAAAAGTAGGTGGTCTTGCTTTTTGGAATTCTTCTAGCAAATTATCTTTGAAAGGCCTCCTTCTTCCTTTTCTATGAGAAGAGGATCTTGCACTACTCGGTGAATCTTTAGAGGTAGATTATTCATTGTCAAAGGGCTCTATTGGTGTATAAGCCCCATCATTGGAGGTCTTTCCTTTGCTGCTTTGGGATCTCTTATGAGAACAACTCTTAGAGCTATCCTTGCTCCTACTAACATTGTTTGAATTATGTCCATGATGCATTTGTCAAACTTTGCAAAATGGCAACATTTAATCGATTTTATTCTTCTTGAATCTTTCTTAACCTTTCATTATCTGCTTTGCAATTTCAAGCTCTAACCTCAAGCTTCTCATGGTCTTTGCAATGTGTAGAGGGGTCTCTTTATTTATACGCCCATTGGATTTAGTCTCTGCCTTTTTTTTATGTAGATTTTTACCTATGATATTTGCTTCATAATCATAAGGGTTTTGTGCATCTTCTACGATGACAATTTTCTTAGCCCAACAAGACCAAGGCTCTGTTCCACTGTATTACTTTGCTGTAAGTCACCGCAATACTCATCAAGCATTATGTATAGCAACAACTTGTTAGTTGAACAATGCCAACAAAGTATCATTATAACATTTTTGTTCATTCCTACTTTCATGCCCACACTGGTTAGTGCTGTGATTTATTATTTATTATTTATTTTTATTGTAAGTACCCACGAGGGATTTGAACTCATGACCTTCCATTTACAACTTCTCATCTCAATTACTCATTACCAATTGCACTAACCCCTGTGGGCTGGTTAGTGCTGAAACTTGCCCTTGACATGATCATTACATTTCTTGTCCGTAACACTCCTAGTGCTATACATGAGCTTTAATACCACTTTGTCATGTTCCCATCCTCCTCTATAGCCTTATTAATGAAGCGGGGTATTTTTTTGTCTTTTTTCTTATCCTTTCCATTGGCTTGGGTCCCTTCAAATTCCTTACTGCATTTTTCCCTTCGAATGACCTTGCCTTAGCTTATTCTAAAGACCTTATACACATTGGGCCATCAACCCTTGTTCAAGTAACTCGTTGGGCTTGATCCAAAGATTTCCTTGACCCATCCTTCGAAAGTTAAACCTATTGGGTCTCTTCAAAAGAACATCCTTTGATAGGCCTTGATAGACCATTAGACCTCTTCAAAGGAACATCATTTGAAAGACCTTGATGGGCCATTAGGCCTCCTTGAATGATCAAACCTCTTTTGAAAGATTTTCCTGGTGGCAAAGCCATTGAGCTTGTTTGAAAGATCATTCCCCCTTTTGAAAGTTTTCCATCGTGCCTATTTATCTCCAACTAGCATGTGTGATTAAAGTTCAAAAGAAACAATGCTAGCCGAAGTGGAACTCAAGAGGGAGGCCAATGTCACCACACCGACCCTCTTCTGACTTTTGGTTGGCTCTTCTTCAACTCCAAGGGGGCTTCCCTAAGATAGGATTACTAGAGCTATAAACCATGAAGTACACGATAATGTGAAGAGTGGGTCTAGTAAAACATTTGTCTTTTTGTAGTATAGGAAATAAAATAGGTGATAGTAGAGGATGAAAGAGATCACTCCAAGGACTAGTGCCAATCCAATGAAGGGCAAATGGAGTCAAAGAATCACCAACTAATAGGATCTTGCTTAATATGTCACCGAGAGAGTAGAATCGCATGAGCTAATTCAAACCCTACTTGGTGAAATTGAAGGTGAACTAGGGTGTACAAGGGAAGCAGTCAAATGAAGAATCTCCTTCCTTTCAAGCTCTTGGGGTTACACTCTATAAATGAAGGCTTAAGGTTGCACAACCTGAATCAAGGTAAAGATACAACACATAACTCATGTATAAATAAAATTGCAAAGGATGAAATAAAGATTAACTTAAAACCCTTTTTCCAACTTGGTAGTATTATCCTTTCGATGGCCCAAGCAAAAACATAGAAATGACAGTGTAAACTCCCAATACAACTTACAACCGTGAAACTCGAAGCAAGATTAAAGCGCCACACATGAACAAGAAGGGAACCCTTACAACAAGATTTGCTCAAAGAAAAGATGTATCAATTAGGCGCAAGAGAGAGAGAGAGAGAGAGAGAGAGAGAGAGAGAGAGAGAGCTCCAAAAGTCCAACCCTTTTTTACAATGAAGAGCTCTTTGTTCTTATAGCAAATAAATAATGACTATATTTTCATGGAGAATGTTCCTTAGCCAAGTGTAGAAGAGGGAGAGATTACATGTATGAAAGGAGAAAAAGAGAGGACATGTGTGAGGGAGATGCATGTGTCAAACCTCACATGCATGAAGGAGATGCACCCAACATGGAGAGGCCACATGTGTGAAAGTAGGTACATGATTCAAGGGGTCATGTCACCATGGGGAATGCACACCCTTTATTTGGGGATTTTTCTTGCCAAATAAATCCAAGTGAAGTGCGACCTCCTTTTTTGAAGTAGGGGTTCTCCACTCTATAGACCATAGGTTTATTCCAAACAAAACCTTATTTCATGCCACACCAAAGGATTACATGATTTCCATGCCATCATTTATGAACATGACTTTGACCATAATGCAAAAATGAAAAAAATATGTCCGGATAAATTTGCTCCAAGGGACTCTAAGCCACGTGCAATTGATCATGTTGTGTCGGGATTTAGGATCTGAATGAAGTCATCATAGTCATCTGCTTCGAAAAGATCCACAATTGGATTACCCTCATACAACATGAGGGGTAATAATGCCATTGGGCTTCTTCAAAAGATCATTCCCTCTTTCGAAAGGTTGTCATTGGGCCCTTTCAAAACAACCCTGGCCTTGAAAGTGGTGGCCATTGTCCTTTGATTAATCATCTTTTGAAAGGCCCCAATAGATCATCGAGCCTCTTTGGAAGAACATCTTTCGAAAGGATTGACCATCATGCCTCTTTGAAAGATCAAATTTCTTTCGAAAGATTCACATATTTTCTTCGAAAGTTTGTCTTTTCAAAGGCCCTAATAGATTAGTGGGCCTCTTCGAAAGAACAAGTTTCAAAAGTCTCTGATAGACCATCAAGCCTTTTTGAAAGAATAACATTCGAAAGGCTCTGACAAACTATTGTGCCTCTCTGAATGGTTGATTCCTATCCAAAAAATAGAAATGAGGCCATCGGGCTTCTTCCAAATAAGACCTTGGTCATCCCACTTTGAAGATTTTTCCTAAAAAGTAAAAAGGATTTGGCCTATTCGAAATGATTTCGAACTAAGGTAGAACAACGATCGAAGGATCTCCCTTTAAATACACGGGGCCTGTTACCGGTTTAAATGGCAGTCCAAGCCATTGGCAAGCATACGAGGAGAAAGTGACCACTGTCACCTTAGTCACTTCTCCAAACTTCTTCAGAAGTTGAAACCTCCTAGGGAGAGCCCTAATGACAACTCTGCAAAAGGCACTTAGACAAAAATATATCTTGTAAATGTGTGAAGTTAGCGACCAGTGCCTAATGGAGTCAAAAAGATGATATGAATAATGCGGGTGCATTCATTCAATGGTGAGCCAATAGTAGTGCAAAAGTAATATGTAGGTATTAGCAGAAGTACATGCATTCCATAATTACCAAGCCATATAAAGTACACATGTATGCAAATGTCATAAGAATGAACTCATGCTCTTTTTGTTGTTGCTTTTTAGCTAATGCTGTAATTGATAGCCAGATCTTGTGAATTTCTATTATGCTATTGTTGATTACTGTCATAGGTCAAGTTCAAACTTGACGAACTACACATTATTAAATAATTGGTTCTCTGTGGCTGAGAAAAGAAGACTGTTATTCATAGCTCACCCTTTTTCAGTGCCCCTTGTGTATAATATTTGTTATATTTATTATAATTTTTCCCAATAACTGGAAATAAATTTGAAACTCCACATCATAAGTTTTTGTTCAGGTACCCCTTACTGAGTTTGAAAGCAATTTAAATTTTTTACATGATGTGATTTTTGACTATCTTTGGCATTGTGGATGTAAAAAGGAAACTGACTTGCCTCAGTTTTTGTTTTTATCAAATGGAAAATTTTGCAGAGAGAGAGATTAGCATTGTTGGAAGTTTCAGAATGTGGGGAAAAATCCGACTCTAAGCCAATAACATACTTTCAGTCCTGGCGAGTTGGTAAGAACTGCCAGTTTTGTAGTGCTGCAATATAAATACTGTACCTACGGGCCAATATATTTTGCACAAAGTTTTCTGAGATTATATGTGTGCAGTTATAACGTTCTTAGCTCATCTCAATACATGCAGGGCTGCTTATATTTGCTCTAGGAAATTGCCTCAATTTCATTTCCTTTGGATATGCTGCACAGGTTAGCAAATGTACTCACCAATTAAAGTGTTTTAAAACCATATGAAGTATGAGTGTAATTACTGTCAGTTTGCCTAATTAGTGACCTTAATTGTTGCTTTTCAGTCGCTCCTTGCAGCACTGGGGTCTGTGCAATTCATATCTAATGTGGCTTTTGCTTATTTCGTTCTGGAAGAGAAGGTCACAGGAAGGTAAACGACAGTCAAATTTGTAACACAGAAACATGTAGATGTTGAAACTGGAAATTTAATAATCCAAACGGAGAGAAGTCTACTTGCCTGTACAGCTACATTCTATAGTTTGATTGTGTAATTTAAAGGTATAGATCAAACTAGTGGAGATTACAGTATAATGACACTTTTACACAGGGTGCTTCTTGCCACTGCGCTTATTGTTTTTGGCAACATCTTCCTTGTTGGATTTGGTAACCATCAATCACCTGGTATTCTCTCAAGTCTGCTCATTCTTTTCCAAGTTTTTTTTTAAATATGTTTGTATTTTATTTAGTACTTCAAGGTCACGAGTGTTGGGCTTCTATGTGTAGTTTTTACACCTGAGCAGTTGATGGACAAATATACGAATCTCATATTTCTCTTATATTGCCTGGGTCTTTTGCTGATAGTTGCAGTCAATCACTCTCTTTACAGGTATTCTTTTTCCCAAGTAAGAAATATTTTGTGATTTGTGTGTTTGGTAGGATGGGTTTAATCTTTACCATGTTGGGATAATCTTTGCATGTGGCTACAACCCATTCATATATATCATTATGTACTTATAATTATGGTTACTGCCATATTTTATTTCTTTTTTTGTATTACTAGGTATGATTAAGGCCAACCTAGTCAATTTTGATATGTAGGCTCAATAACCCTCTCAGGTTGTGTGGCCTTGTCTTGTGGGCCCATAACCCCTTCTTGAAAGGACGCCTCACTTGAGTTGTGTATAAATACAGAATTCAAACTCTCATTTGTACTGTCTCATCTTGTGATATTCTTGATCTGAACTAGTGTTATAAGCCTAGGGGCACTTAATTTTGGTGTTCTCTTGTGATTGGCATTTTTCTCTTAGATGCACTTGTTTATTTCTGTTTCCAGCAGCTGTGCTTGGCTTTTGAGGCTATTTAAGAATATGAGTGAGATTGGTTCCATCGATTCTTTTGTTGACCCTTAAAAATCTCAATATGGTATCAAAGCAGGTGTGAACCTTATTCTCTCAATCCTTTAAGCTGATCAGAAAACTATTCGCTAGTGGCATTTTTGTTCCAATGCAGAACTAGGGTTTTCTTGCATCATCTCTTGCAGGGTTTCTCTAGGGGTCCTAGAGATATAAACTCAAATGTAGGGCTGCACATTCCTTCTAGGGTGTTCTTTAGCACTTTTTCACCCTTTTTTATAGACAACATCTTCATTGCTAGGGTTACCTAGGGCTTTGTACTGTTTGGATCTATAAAGGCAAATTTATGTAGTCCTTATTCTATAAGGAGCTTTCAGTCTGCACTATTAAGCCTATGGATACAAAGTGTTTGTTTCCCTGTCTGAGTGGGGTCCTATCATTCTTGGGTGGATCAAATGACTGCCTTACTTTGAATCATAAGTCTATGGATGTACTTGATGAGGCTGCTTTCTACTGAAGATGAAGATGGTGATGACCTTGTATGTTCAAAGAAGGATGAAGCTTTTGGTTTGATACTCTTTATGTTGAGCCTGATTTCATTCATCATACCAAGGATAACAAAGGTGCAAAGAAAATCTGGGATACCTTCAAAAATCTCTTTGGAACGGTGAAGACTACTGTTATCACGAATCTTGTAGTTGCCCTTTTTGAGATGAATCTGTCCAGGATGGTAGAGGAGAAGGCAACTAAAGTTGTGACCTCAGAGAGCCTGACTTCTAACGTAGGAATTAGATGTCACACCAGTCAGACTGCTCTTCTCTTTATGCTACTTCAAGGAGAATGGCAAAGGGGGAGACCCTAGTCTCGCCTCGTGGGAAAGACTGACAACCGGGAAACCGGGATATCAAATCTAGAAGTGATGCCTTAAAAGTAAGATAACCTGTAGAAGAAACTCTAGATCACTAGATGATAAGGAATTGAGACACTAGGGGATCTAGGGCAGAAATAGGGCACAAGATAGTAAATCTTAAGCACACGCTATAAACAAAGTACTTGCTATCCAAATATTTAATAATCAACTCAAGCAAGCCAAAGGCATTTCATGCGGAGAAAACTTCAAATTTAAAAGGGCACTTTAACTTCAATGGGATCGGTGCTTTGTAATTGGCCATATGGGGTTTATGATAAACCAATGGACTTGATGTATTATACACAATCAAAACTAACATTCTGAATTTGACTTGGAGAATGGTTTTAACTTTTAATGAATCCAAGTCTAGCATAATGTTATTTCAAATGCTAATCAAGTAACAATTAGAGTGCAAGTTTATACCCAAGTCACCATATCATGTTTATAAATCCATAGCGAAATTTGAATTTGCTAAGAGTTGGATCCAAAGAAATTTTTAATGGTGGTGGTCCAAAATGCTTGCCCAAAGACATAAAATTGAACTATGGAGGAAACTGAAGGCAAGAAGTCTATAATCTAATGCCAAAATTTGATTGCAGAAAACATATTTATGAAGAAAAGGTTGGTTACATAGTTCATTTGGCACTCAAGCAAAAGACTAGGGACAACGTAATCAGGCCACAAAGTAATCAATTCCCCACTACTGAATTAGACCTCACAAAGATGAAACCATTTATGCAAATGAGAACGAAATAGGGTCAAAATATTTTCGATCTGGATTTTGAAAGGATGCCCAAAGAAAAAAGAGTTTGAAACTATTGAAATCGATCCCTCAAATGTCGAATTAACCTTCAGTTTTGACATGAATTGAATCATTATTGGTCCATATGAGTTAGTAAACAAAATCGCGAGCTTGAGGTAAGACACCCAAGAGGAGCGCGAGCTCGAAACAAAGGAAGGGAGAATGCGATCTTCAAGTGTCCTGAATGAATGCAACAGAATGGTTTATGAAGAAATCATGGTCCATTAGGCAATCAGAATGAACTCGAGGAACTGAAAACACATTCAATGAAAGTCAACCCTTTGCCCACCACATAAATTCACATTCCTTTCTATTGAATTTGTTCTTCAAAATATTACAATCGGATTTATTAAATGAATACCCAGAGGATTGGCTATGATTTCATTTGACTCTTAGAGAAGCTCCTCCGGTAAATCGTGGCTTGAAGTTTATCGATCGACTTCTATGTTTGCTGTCCTGGGTGAAAACGATCACAATAAATGATTCTATTTGGAGAGAAACAAAATCGTTTTGTTGATTAAAGTTGCTGCTAACCCAAAATGAGACCCTCAAAACGATTGCAGAGACAAATTCGTATTATACTGACAGTAGCTTGAAACAAATTTGTAGAATTTGGTATTGACGCCTAGGGTTTAATAATGCCCAATGAGAAGTAATTGAAATGCCCAGGAAAAAATAATATTCTCCACACAAACGCAAGTTTTAAGATTTTTAATTTTTATTTATTTTGACAATGGATTGAAAGGTCAATAAGAGAAAAGTTATTGGACTTACCTGGACCAAGATGGTTAATGAGGCTCATGTCTCCTTTGTTCACAACTCCCAACTATATTAAGATTCATTTCCGGAACAAGCGATTTGTTTCCACAGAGTTGTGCTGCCCAAAACACGAAATAAATATGAAATGACAAGGCTATTGTTATGGCAAGAGAGTAAGAGTGGTCACTGTAGAAATAATGGAAAAATGCAAATCAAGTCCAACAACAACAAACTCCCTGATATAGAAGTCACCCAAGCCAAGGAAGGTCGTCCACTAGTTCGCCCAAGCTAGCTCGCGATCTTGCCAAAACAATCATTACGGTTTACCACATTACAGATTTCAAGAGAAGTGCCAAAGAAAATTTCTGCTATTAATCTTTCAAGAGCCAATGTCCGAGGTACAATCAGTGAGTTCATGAATATATAGAACTCAAAATACAAAAACCCTAGCTCCAAAAGGACGGAGGGCTAGGATTAATTCATAATCCATCTAAATCAACGATGGAGAGACTCTGATCTCACAACATGAGCTAACATCAAAAGAGGGGGCGGATTTTCCTCTAAGGCGCCTCAAGTACAACTTTATAACGTGATATAGTGATGAAATATGATATGGTAGGCTACCACCACCAACAAGTGTGCCCCCACAGGGAAGACGTCCCCTCCTAGGGGATAAATATCACATATGGTCCATCAAATGATAATACATGTCTAGCAAGGTCCATAAAGCATCCAACTGCAATAATAAAACATTCCAAATCATTTCCAAGACCCCTACTAGCCAAATTGATTTTCTTGGCTAGGCTATGCTCACTTTATAACTAAATTATTTTGCTGATAACATTGTTGGTGAATAAAATTCCCATAATATATCTTTCCTTTGCCCGGGACATTGATCTGACTGCATATAAGAAATCAGAGACCCAAAATCCACTAAAAGTGAGTACTAACACCCCATGTATCCGTAGAATAATCCATGAGTTCATACATGTCCAACATATAAAATATAACCATAATAATTGATAATAAATAAAAATATCCATGATCTGGAGCAAATAATGGCCAATTGAAGCATGGGATACTATATTGGGTACAAGTTGATGCCAAAAGCACAAAATTGAACCATTGGATCCAAAGTCACCTAGGGCCACTTGTTGACCATGGTCAAATTGGCTTTGACCAAGTCAAACTGATCAAAATAATAACTAAGCATTGAAATAACTGATCCTGTATGCACAAGGGACTAACAATGCTCCATTATCTATATTAGTAGCTCAACTAAAACATAAACAACAATATACAGTGGTGGTCATAACATAATAAGAGCTAGACTTGTATTAACATAGCTTCATAATTCATCTTGAAGTCCTAGGCATATGCTCAGTTACAAAATTTACTACTATGCTAAGATGGGTAAGGTGAATAAAACGAGGCTAGGATCAAAGGGATTGACTTGTTAGACCTTGACTATGTGATCTCTCAGAGCTACAACGGATAAAAGGGGAGTCACAGTGACAATAAACATGATAGAGGACATTAGGGAAGGGTGGTATCTCACAAATGGGTAGAATAGGAAGGCTATCTCTAGTAGACTCTAACAAGTATCCTTTTCACAATTTCACTGATTCAACTTTCAATACATTTCACATTTCACAAGATACTATCCAACCTCTAAGGGAAGGTACGGTGGATAGCCTTGCGGGCCCCAGATAATGACTCGACCCATCCTCGTTGCTAGCGGGTGTCCATTGCCCTAACGGAGTTGCCACCTTGTTGCCCTGTAGGGGCAAATGGCCTTCCATCATACAAAAAATGAGTGCTCATCCCTTGGCTACTGACTAGTTTATTCACATTTTTTTCATGTAGGCCTAGTGTTTAGAAACACAACTAATTGCAGCTTGCCTTGCATCCTTTAGATATAGCATTTATGCGTTTCGAAGCATTTCATTTCATTAAGGAAAACTTGATTTGAGGACTAATATAGACCTCACTCTCCAAAGCCGAGCCACAAACAAACTTGGAGTCCATCATGCATAGAGTTCAAAGTGGGGGAAGGCTCATCAATCTCACAAATCCAAGTCCTAAGTCAAGGGTGCACATCAATAATGGAAGTAAGCTGGATGGGTGGAGGAAGTGAAAGATGACACCAGCCATAGCAAGGGAGGCAATTAGGTTTGTATAAAGTGGGCTACACAAGCGAGCATATACTAGCCCCCAATGTCACCATAACCCATCTTCTCAACACCTTAGGTCAACTCCTAAGACCAAGGGGGAGTCCCTAATATTAGTGAATGATATTTGCAATCACTCCAACAACACAAATACCCTTCACAAGCAACTTCTTGGCTTAGACCAATGCAACACATTATTTTGATAGAACACAGAATCCAAGCAATACAACTTATTTTTATGTATCTGCAAAATTAGCAGAACGACATGGAGCCCATACTATTCTATGGACTTCTAAATGATGAATATGAAGGAATAATAACCAAAACAACTTCTTAATCAATTGGATTATTATCCCACCATATATAAGAATTAAGGCTTACATGTGGGAAATGATAAGTTTCAAGATCAAACCTACATAGAAATAGAAGCTCAAACTTGTTTAATTACTCATTAATTACTACAATGAGAAAGTGACCCAGACCCAGACTGCATCATTGAATACCAAATGAAAAATTGCTAAAGATTGAGCATTGGAAGGCATGATAGGAGCTCATTAGGCCTAATTGGTGGCTCCTTAGCTTTTTTATTATTATTAGTAAGAAGTACTTTTTTATGTAAGATTACAAAATTATACAAAATGATCAAGCAAATAGAGCATGTAAGTGTTCTCAGAATCATCCACCTATATGACTATAAGGATGGAGATTTGTACCCTAGCTATAGGCTTAATAGTACTAGAAAGGGAAATTTATAACCAAATGGAAAATATACGTAATGAGAGAAGCAAAAACTCTAGAAACAAGTCTAATTTGTAGACTTAGCCTGACAAAGAGAGTAAAAAAAACTATCTATCATAAGAAGGAAGTAATTGAACTACTTCACTAGCCTTTAGTATTGGCCCTACATTGCTTGAACTTTTCTTCTTGTGTAGTAGCTTAACTAGAAGGGCTTTAATCATGTGAGCTCCTAGCTTATTTAGGTAGCTCCTTAGAGAGTTGAGTGAGGGTCATTTCTAGATAGAACAACAAATCAATGATTGGCATCTTGAACTGCTTTTGAGCATGTAGGCTAGAAGTACCAAAGGATATTATATACCATGTCAAGAATACTTTTGAAGAGAGTGCGTTTTCCCTAAGTATTCATGGGGTTTTCCATAGGAAAGTTAGAGAGGGGAGGGTCCTCTATTTGCTTGGCTTTTGTAGCTAACTAGGCTTCCTCATCCATCTTGGTAACCTTAGAAAACGCTGTATTAGAATGAGTGTGTGAGAGCAAATATCTTTTGTTTGTTGTAGGCATTAAAGAAAGTTGAGATGCCTCTTTCAAAGATACCCTCATTTGGATCATTCTCACTAGAGTCCTCTTTGTCAAACATTGGGGGAGCACTAGGTTTTATGGGGTGCCCCATAGACCAACAAATATCCTTACCCTTGCTTGGTAGAGAAGGGGCTTGTTCTTCCTTATCTTTCTTACTTCTATCTCTTTGAAGCTCAAGGCTCTCCCATATGAGAATGGGGACCCGACCTTCCATCGATGTCTGAGGGTGAGCCGACTAGGGATTGAATAGAGAAAAGTAGAGGGCAAACCCAATATGAGATATAACAATTCCCCTCGGCAAATTACGCTAAGAGTTGATTGATGGCATGGCTATAGGTGGAAAGATAGAAGGCTCTAGACCACAATGAAGGAATTTGTAATTGTTGATCCCTCTTAGTGCTTGATATATCCGGTTTTAAGATAGATCTATGCTGGTCTATAGCCCAATCTAGAAATGATGAGCAACAATCTAGAGGTGATCATGAGTTGAGATGCCCTTTGAATTACGCATGATTAGAGAACCATGTTGAACCTATTGTAGGTTGCAGAGTGATAAAAACCACGATTATAGAGAGGGACGAAGGGAGTGTTTGAAATCGTTCTCCAACTAAGGTTGCATAATGTAACCCTCCCTAGCTATACTTGCTTCACCAACTGGCAACTTGTTTGTGCTGCAAGTGCTGTCATGGATGATATCCTCAACTTGTCCTATCACTCTATTTGGGGTGTTGCCTCCATAACTTAACGAAGTTGGAGGATCTCAAATCGCTAATGATAAACTCTATGTTTGTCATCAGGCTTGCCATCCTGTACAACATAGTTCCTATAATTCAGTTGGTTGGTAGATTCCATCTTGCACATTGTTATGTCCTTAAATGAGGTTATATTGGATTTCACCTAAGTCACACGACAAATGTGTGTACTCTTTATATATTGTGCGGGCATTGGTATGGTTTTGCACAAAAATGCGGATATAACATGCATCCTTAATAACATTGCCAATCTATGTCACCTTTGCAACAATAGATTTAATTGCTAAATTCAAGGAATGAACAATGCATGGTGTCCAAAATATTTGTGGATATTTAGTTTCCACAATCATGCCAACAACTTTACAAGCAGGTGCATTATTAGTGATGATTTGCACACAATTTTTATTTTATACTAGGGGAATTGACAACTGGGGATTGGGATGGTACTCGCGTGACACGGGGTCCAGGGATCTATTCCCGCTACCACTATACCCCTAGGTGCCCCACAACACTCCGCCAGCATGGGACACGGGTAATCTCGGGTGTGATTTGAACTTGTGACCTCCTTTACAACATATCAAACAATTCGCCAATGAGCCACACCTGTGCGGGAAAATTGTTAGGAGGACATGGGGGTGGGATTTGATCCCCACTTATGTGTCCACAGATCACGAGATCATTTAATACAATCTCTTTGGTTGGAACCACATGTTCGACCACTACCTCAAGGTGCCCCCGTGGCTCCAGGTAAGGCCCTCATTGGAATTGAACCTTGCCCACTGGTGAAAAACTCCCCGCTCTTCACCAATGGATCCAACCCCTTTGGGCTCACACAATTATCAACACCTACTTCTTCAATAACTTTAATGAACAACTCACCCATATATTGTGCATCCTTGTATTTTTCGAGAGCATCCATTGCTTTCAAGCAAACCGGTCCATTATGGGAAGACACCATGAAATTAATGAGTGGGTGGCGTGTTGTATCTGTGCATCCATAAAAAACAATACTAACATCAGATGAAATCCATGAGTTTTTGAGAGGTTGTAGGATTTTGTTCTCCTCCTTTGCCTTAACCAACAATGTGGTTCTAAGCTTCTCTGAGCTTGGAGGCACATACCCTCTTGGAGCCTTTTCAACTAAAGCTCGACACATCTCAATGAACAAAGGTGACCGTGCAACATTGAATGATATGAAGTTGAGATAGAAATGGAATGCAACGGTAAAATTTATCTTATCTCGAGTCTCTTTCAGATAAATTTTGTCCATTGGACCATAATTTTGGGCTGCCCTTTTTTTCGTTGGTTGAATTTCATCCCCACTCCCAAACTTTTTAGATGTATTCCTCAAGAATGGAAGAGGATCATCAGTTTTTGACATTTTTTTGCTTGCTGCTGCCACATCCCCCAACCCAAACTGCATCCTACTTTTTCAACTGCTTTCTTTGGCTGGCAGTGATCTCTCTGCATGGTCCAAGTCCACAAGAAAGGGCCAACAAATGGCCCTTAACTCTGAAATAAGTGCTCTTGAACTCACCCTTGCAGAAATTGCAAGACCAATGAACATTTCCTCCCCCAACCCTCTTTGATCTAGGATCATCTTTCTTTGTTACATACTTCCATAGGGGGTATTTTTTTTCCTGTGCTCGTTATTTTGCTACCTCAACAAGGTTATGTGAGGACCCTAAGGGCTTAGCAGCTTCCAAAACTTCACTTGAAACACTTGGAGCACTGCCACCAGCAGACACAGAGGAACCAAGAGATACATTTATGCTCTTTCTTCGAATTTGACCTTTGCCTGCTGCCTTGGAGGATTGAGCCATTTCTTTCCTTCACAAACTGAAAGGAGAAATCCAAACGCTGCTTGAAACGAGAAATCCACTACTCGGCAGTTAAAAACTTAAAACTTAAAAGTTAAAAGTTAATACTTAATTCATAAAACAAGTTACAATTTACAAACCTATTAAAAAAATGAATATCAATCTTTACTTAAAACTGATCTTACAATCCATCTGCTCATATAGAGTACTTTTAAGTTTTAACTTGTTAATTTTTTACATTTATTAAAAAAAAATTCACAAAACTTGCTCAGTACTCACCTGTATAATCTATCTGCTCAGTTCGTTCTACTTCTCTGTGTGTTCTGTTCGTTGTTACACAGAGCGTAGCTTCTGCATGTGGACCATGGTCTGTTTGTGTTGTTGTTACAACTCTTGTAGCTCCTGTGTCACACATGGCTTCAACAAATCAGTAAATCAATACTTTAGTGGGCTGGTAGCATGTTACTCTCACACTGGGGGCACCCTAATGACCAGAATTTCACTTCCCCACCGGCACGATAACTCTAGGCTCTCACTGGTCAGCAAACAAACCTCTTAGCGAACTCGGGGTCACGACCTCTTTTCTCCATGAGCATAAACCTCTCCCAAATTGCCAACAAAGATGGGCCGGAAAAGGGTGAAAACCCAATATTTTACGTGTGAGAGGCCCATTTTTTAAGGGACAGTGTCCATAAATTGGAAGACAATCATGGCATGTGTTGGACACGTGCCAGATCGTGTCTCGATTTCCAGACACGCAAAATTTCGTGTCTGACATGTATTAGGGCCTGTGTCATGTCTGACATATAAAATACGTGACATGGGGCCATTTTGGACGTTTCTTGTGACTTTTAGGATTTCACTAATAATTCTGTAAAAACTCATGCAAGCGAAGCCGTTCCTATAGATCTTTAAGAAAAATAGAGAGGACAATGGCACACACATAGCACACAAAGATTTACCCTAGAAACCCTTAAACGAATAAAACTAGCTTGACTTAGATCTGCATCTGTATCTTCTTCAGTATATTTACTTGACCATTCACAATACAATATTTAGCTATTCCACAACATCCAAAACTCTAATCCGTTAACTTAAATTAGATTACAACCATAATCTCTTAACTAGAATTAGATTACAGTGGGATGAAAACCATTCGCCAAAAAACACAAAAACTAGGGCAAAAATGGACCCATTTTTTTTGCGGGGCATTACCCTAAACCCCAATGGGTTGGGGCTAATGCCCCTCAAAAACTGTTCTGGTCAATGTGCAGTAAGGCTGACACAGTTATTGGATTTGCATCTCGCACAATCCACATGCAAAGACTATAACACATCTCCAACAAATTCTCCAACTCATATGAGCTGCCTTGAATCTCTTGCATGTGAGATTCCTACTTTTTTCCTTAAGGTCTTGCTTGGAAATACACACTTTAAGGCTTTCCCAATAAATACTTCTGGTCATTTTGAGTTGTCTTCGCATTCAAAAGTCTAAACTAGCAATTAAGTGCCTCATCCCTTGGTGCAGCTCTAACTTCCAAGGCTAAAATAAAGATGTTCTTTCTTTTCCTTGTCAAAATTGGATAATCTTCTTGCTTCTTTAGTTGATCTTTCCCTTTAATCTTCGGTCCCTTTTGCAATTGCTTTGCCTTGGGCCAGGGTATACTCCTTTGCTCTGTTCCTTTCCTTAGACATCTTTTACAGTAATTGCAAATCCTCACAGCGCAATTCCACTCTAAAGAAGGAACCCAGAGAAACAAGATTAGTTCCAGTAGCCTAAATATAGATGAAACAGCCAATTCATTGGCATGAGTAATAGATTCACTGCATAACTTATTTTCCAGGAAATAAATCCTGGGGCAAACCCCGAGGTATTTCCCCTCATTTTGGGGATGGTACCCAAGGTAAACCCTAGATTCTCCCCAGGTATTCCCCTCATTATGAGCTCCACATGTCACTTATGGGAATAGAACCTGGGTGGGGAGGATAGTACTCCATCCCAAAACCACTTGGGTTACACCCAATTGACAGATTCACTGCATAACTTATCTCCAGACTCCCATCGAAATCGAGGAGATGGCCATCGAAACTTACTAGATTGTAAATTCCAATTACAAGGGCAACAACTTACATGATACGAATACCCCATATCTTATCAGGAATACATTTTTCTTAGGCTGCACTCCTTAAGAAGATTACTTCATTTGCTAGAGAATTCTTCACCCTATTTCTCCTCCTAACCATAATTTTTAATTTAAAATTCTTTTTCTCCAAAAGAGACCTAAATAAATTAGTTCTAGATCCTATAGTTTAACTACTGTTTCTCAGATTCTTAAATAGAATATATATAAGACTTAACCTATTAAAGAGTCTCCCTCTATCACCAAAAGCCTGATATCAAGAGGAAGGAGCAATTTTAGGCTTCTGACGAGCCCGTTCATTTCTTCCTGATTATTAGTGGCCTTCCATAAACTTTAACAAAAATCTATTACGGCCACCCCCAAGTTATCTCCAATTATCCAACCACATTCAGCATTGCTGGGATTTCCGTTAGATGCTCTGTTAAAGTTCACTTTCCACGATCCTGGGTCTGGATGATGAGTCTCACGTAAGCTCAGACCCAGTATTTCTATTTTCCTCAGAATTTTGTCCTGTTATAGAAAAATAGTTTATGATTTGACTAATTTATTGACTACAGGTTTTACTGTAGTTGTAATGGATTACTTTGTTTATGTTTTGGACATGTATTACTTCCATAGCATATTGAAACAGATGATGTAATTTCTACTATTCTTTCTTGTGGCAAATTCAAGATTATTCGTTACTAAACATTTGAAAAAAACCCTCAAATAATAAATGCAGAAGGAACATCAGGTGGGATTTTTATTTGCTTTTGAAATTTTAACTATGGGATATGCTGTGTGTGATTCTATCTTTTTGGTTTATTTTTTTTTAAGAAGCATGAAGGAATGATTTCAAATGTTGCTTAATAATGCAGAAAAGGGGAAAGACTCATTTCAATATTTGGAAGACACAATGTCAGATCCTACTGGCATCAACTGCTTCCGCTCTCTTATGCGATTGTTTCTGGTGCTGTCGGATCTAATTCTGTTCTATTTGCCAAATCTTTGTATGTTACACTTGGTAAATTTAGCTGGATGAGCAGCTTTTCCTATTTATAATCTCAAAGATCTTGTATTTTATTCTCATTCTGATTTCTAATTCTTTCTTTTGATTCCTCACATTCATGCTCCGGTTCTCTATTTTGCAGATCCAGTTTACTTCGCTTGACCATGAGTGGTAATAGTCAGCTATATGGGTGGTTTACATATTCCATGCTCTTTTTATTTCTATGCACAGCAGGTTTTTGGGTAAGACTTGAAAGCATGTCAAATTGTTTAAAGGTTTCTTAATTTCATGTTGATTTTCTATTTCCATGTTAAATTAGAAGTGGCAAATGCTGTATGCTCATTTTCTAATAATTAAATCCTACTTGTATTATATGATGAATGCATTATAACAGGGTAATGAAATAGACTATGCATATAAAAGTCTATATATGAAACAAAGGCGAGGACAATGAAATAAGTTGGGATGAGGTTTTCATAGAATAAAGTTCAGTGATTCATGGACAGATTATCCAAAATAGTAATGGAGATGGTTGGACTGAATAAATTTTTTTTATGACATATTTGTTATGGTCACCTGTTGTCTTAAAATATAAGATTACATTTATGTAATAAAGTCACTTAACACAAATATAAGATTACATTAATGTAATAAAGTCACTTAAGTGACTTGAATAAAAGATAGGGTTTTAGTCACTGAAATTCTTTGTAAGAGTGAGGATCCCTATTGGAATGTTGGACTATACTGTGGTAATACTATCCTTGTTCATTGTGTTGTGTGATATTTAGCTCTCACGGATTCGGTGATGTAGCTAATTCTAGGCTTTCTAGTTTTCCGTAATAGCTGGAATTTCATCACATCGTGCCACCATTTCGTGATGGTTTTGCGATTCGTTTTTGACGTGAGTTGTTAATTCGAATTTTCCTGCAACCAGTTGATTTTAAAAGGGAGCCACAATCTGTCATATTCCATGACCAGCAGACTTGTCCGCCAAATTCAGCCACCGTTTTAAGCCAGCCGCATATTCTTTGCTCGGCCGCCAAGGAAAGACTGAGAAGACTGAGCCATCGGTATTGAAAATCGAGCAAGCAAAGAAATGGTTGCTCCGCTGTCTATTCGAGCCATCATACTGGAGCCATCCTCCATGCATTCGGCCGCCCGCCGAATTGTTGAACAGTTGCTAGCCACGAGTTACATTTTAAAGTTACCCGCCGTCGCAAGGAAATAGCAGCTTTCTAGAAAGTGAGAAGGCGCCGTCAAAAGCAAAGAACCAGCCGTAGCCACCACAATTTTTTTTTTGGTTTTATAAAGCCGCTGTTGCCCAACAACCGTCTTTTTTTCCGCCGTCTACGATTCTACATCTACAGCCACGGTTTTTTGGTTATCTTAGCCGCAGCCGTCCGTTGAAGGACACAAAGTCGCAGTTTTTTACGTTGTCATTAGCCGATTTTTTATTCGATCCTTACACCGTACAACACTTACACATCCCGTACAACACAACATACGTCCGTACAACTGTTATCCAGTCATCATAACTATCTGTACAATCTGTTTCTTTTGTTCACACCCAAAGTACAATAACACCATTCTCGATGCTCTCAATTTTCATCCTAGACTGTCTAATGGTGAAGGGATTTTGAGACGGATGATGGATCACACAACCTGTGCTGTTGGGTTTATCAAGAATAGAGAGAGATTTCCTGCAAGCATTTATAACCTGTGTTCCTAGGCTTTTTTGAAATTACTCGCTGCACAAATTTCAACATCCATTAGTTATTTTTGTCTTAGGGTAGAATACTATTTTGTCAGCAAGATCTTTGATAAATAAGTGGCAAAGCCATGCATTTCTTGGCTGTCCTTGCCATGTTCTATCAATTTATGGCAAAAATAAATCATGTATAAAATCTGGCTATCTAGAGAAATACATATGAATCTTTCATGTTTTAAGAGGCCCATACATTGAAGACAGGAAAGGGATCTGTTAAAAACTTCCAAAGAGAATGGTTGCCCGAAGAGTTCAGTAATTGTGGATCTAGGGAAAGATCCCTCATTGGTTGAGACATGCTTGTGGATTGCAGTCTACTAGTGAGGTTACATGGCATACATGTGGATTGATATCCAGTAATTGACTTCGAGAGCTTCATGATTCGGGAGTTTGGGGAAGTGGAATCGAGGAGCTTGGGAATTCAACTTAGGAACTACACCCTTCCGAGGGTTATGAGGCAGCTTGATGGAGCTTAACCTGGTCCAAAAACCTTGTTCAAAGAAGAAGCTTCCAACAGATGGTTTGTTTTCAGTTCAAGTGTTTTTTAGTATATCCATTTGATTTCAGTGTTAGGGTTTTGGTCACTCAAACTCTTTATAAGAGCGAGGACCCTCATTGTAATGTTCCAGACCGTATTGTCCCATAATACTATCATTGTTCATTGTCATGTGATATTGAGCTCTAGGGTTTCTCGTTTATCGTTTTTCGTAAGATATTTAATATAAAGGGATCTAATGTACAATAGTAACATACACAAGTATGGAACAATTAGATGTAAATTCTCCTTCGTGGGTTTCTTAAGTGCAAACTCCCACTGTCACTTGCTTATGTATGTGAATGATTTCATTGTTGCATATATCCTATGTTGCATTGGCCTCGGGGACGGGGGGACGAATTTCCGGGACGGCTAGAGCGTACCCCCAATTTTTTAGGGGACGACAGGTTGGGGATGAGAAATATATATATATATATATATATATATATATATGTATATATATATATTTTAAAAGTGGTTCACCATGGAAGCCCAATTTTACACCATGGTTACGTCCACTTGGGAAAATATCTTATACTCGCTAGGCAAGTATACATGAACTTGGGCATCATTAATCACGATAAACGGCTCACCAGCCTAATATTTCATTACTTACAAGGGCTCCCAAGGAGCAAACGTCCCCAGCGAGATTCGAACCCGAGTGGGGAGCACAATATCTCCCAACCACCTGAGCTATGCTCAATGGACGATATATATATATATATATATATATGAAATAAAATGTAGAACTAATTATAAAATTCAAATTACATAAGGAAATATAAAGTATTGTCCAATCATCATTGTCCATTATCAAAACGAAATAGTAAAGACTCAAGATACATGCCTAAGATCTAAAACTGAAAACTTTTAATAGTTCTAACTTCTAAATTAACTATTAAACAATAACTTAAAACTTGAAAGTCAAAACAATAACACAAATTTACAACATTGTATACATGAAAGATGAATCATTTCGAAATTTAAATAACAAATAAATTTATATTTGTAATGACATTTGTAAATACTAAATTATATTTTTATAAAACTATATTAGCATGTGCTGAGATTTACCAAAAAAAATAAAATGTAAGATATCAAATATGAAATACCTGTGCTTTGTAGCGTGTTGTGGTTGAGAGCCAGAGATTTGAGCCGTGCTCTTCAAGCTAAGAGGGACGCACATGGGATTGCAGGAAGGGGAGCTATATATAGGGGGGTCGTGCACGAGACTATAGACGGGAGCTGACCTAGCAAGTAGCGACACACAGAGTGATGGGTAGAACCATAGTGCAAAGGATTATGCAGGTGCTAGAGTGTTGGAGTGGTGGGTAAACCATAGCCTTATGCAGGTGTAGTGAGTTGGAGTGTAGGTTAGAAACGCAGGATAGAGTAGAGAGAATAGGGGGAGGTTTAGGTTAGGTTTTTAATTAAAAATTTTAATTTTTAATTGTGTAAGTTGAGGGACGTCCAGGAGTTCCCGATTGGTCTAGGGACGTTTTTGAGAAGTCCCCAATTTTGACGGGTACGTTTAGGGTACGGTTCATAAGTCTCAAAGTCCCCAACGGAGTCCCCGATGAATTGGGGATGTTTCCGAGGAGTTCCAAAGTCCTCGAAACGCAGAAACGCAAGAAACACCGAAAATTTTGGAGGGGACGGGTCCCCGCGCAACATAGCATATATCTAATTCCCAATGTTTGGTATCAGAGTTAGATTGGGAGTTACATTCTCACAAGAGTGCCCAATGCTGCATATGAAGGAGATTATTGATATTCTTGTGAGTTGTGAAAAAGTATGGCTGTTTGTTGTGTATAAACTATAAAGTTGAAGAACTAGAGTATATCTATGTATGATCAAGATCCATATCGCCAACTTGTCCTGGTTATTAAATAATGGCATAAGATTTTCAAGACTTCACTGTTTGAAAGGCAAATTTCTCATTTGTTGAAAGCTGAGTGGTCGAGTCAAGTGATACGCTGTCTATATCAGATCTGAACAATGCCTGTTTAACATAAGATCTAAGCAAACTCCATATTATTGACGACTTGAGGAGTAATAGCTTCAAGGAAAAATGAATGGAGGAGTTAATCTCCTAATTAATTCACATAACTGAGCCTAGAGGAGTTCACGGGTATGGTTGAATGACTGCTGCTTGTTGGAGATCTGCTGCAATAATTGTAATCTGGAAAAAAAGCTGAATTGCTTGGTCAAAGCCCTTCTCGACAGGTGACGTTGTTGTCTTCATTTGATAATTTTTGATAATTGTTAGAATTGTGTTCTTGGATGGAGTACTGAAGTGATACGCTCGGAGAAGGTTTTGAGTATGCTGGTCGTGTTGCTGCACAAGGCAACAGGGTTGCCACCAGAAAGAAAATAAGAGAAACTGGGTTAGTGTTGCTTGGCATAGAAAAGTGCTCTGTATATGTGTAGAAAGTGTTACCTCCTAGGTTCTCACTCAAATGTGAAAGTCCCAACCATACCTGTGAGAACCAAAGGGTGACTTTAGATAAGCTACCCATTGTCACCTCGGCAGCCTTATCTTTCTTTTCTTAAAGGTTGGCTCTGCTCTAGCTCAAGGGGGGAATTTCTAAGGCAATCTAAGTACAACAAAAAAATGGGAAAGGGGCCTAATGGACTTATTAGGGTAAATCCTGGTTTTAGGCTTTAACTGTAATATTTTAGTTTCCAGATTTGCACATGCAAATTTCAGCCAATAGAAAGGTGATAAAACAACAATATTTTATGGCTAAAAGACAAAGTTGATATCAAATAAGAAGCTGGAAATTACAGTTTTGTAAAACAGAAATATAAGTCCTATTTAGGATAGGTAATTGAGGGTCTTTAGGACTTAATTTTCAAATGACAATCTGAAAATATGGTTTTCTGATGGTAAATTTCAGATTATTAGAAGTGAAAATTACAGTTGATTTTTCTAATTTTTTTGTGTTGGTTGATACCTACGTTGATGATGGGGTGTATCGTAGGACATGAAGAAGATTTAAGAATGAGAGGAACCAGAAGAAAAGAAGTAGATCTGTCATGGAATGGATCCCTCTCTCCTGCCATCCGAGCCGAATAAAGAAAGTTGAGTATAGTTGATTGTTCCAAAAGGGACTTGGTGGGGACCGATGACATCTAGGAGATCTCATCCGTCTCCTAGGAGGGACATGGTCTCTGGCCATGTCACTGAAATCTCGTGGGACAAGGGAAGGTGCTATGGGTCTGCACTAATCTGGAGTTCGGGGCTGCATTGGTGTCAGTCTGTCTCTTAGTGCCCCTTGCTGAGGGTAGCATGGGGATGAAGGAGGTGATTTGCGAATCAAAACTTTCATACTTAGTTCACTTCAAAGGCAGCAACATTTGTCCTTCACCTTAACCTTGAAACTTAAACTTTATCATTCACAAGAATTAACATTCATACTCTAGCAGTAATCATCCATAAACATGCCTCACATTGAAGAGGACACCATTTTATTCATGACCTGCAACAAATACTATAGCAAAATCATAAATGTCTCCAAAGCTTACAAGCCATCACAGGTGGAGAAACCTCCAATATATAGAATTTTAGCTCAACAACCTCCACAATAATTTTTTTTTTCATCAACCATCACAGGTGGAGAAACCTCCAATATATAGAATTTTAGCTCAACAACCTCCACAATAATTTTTTTTTTTCCTAGATCTAACTTAGGGAGACATAAAATAACAATATCTTCTAGCTAACTAGAGAAGATGAGTCCAGACTCCAAACAATAAAATAGGTGGACTAATGGCACATGTACAATCTCCAACAAATAAAAGCTCAAGAAAAGAGGATGTCTCCTCATTCTAGGTGGCAGACCATGTCAAAATCCTCAAGAAAATATATATAATACTCCAAGAGAGGTGTGCTTCACTAGTAGGTAGGACCGTAGGATAAGCATGCAAAAAATAGTATGAGACCCTAACCTCCATACTTGTGACAGATGTCAATACGATATGGGGGATATCCCCCAATAACTTCCAATTCACATCACCAGAAAGGAGCTCCAAAAATTATGCCAAGGATAAGAGTGACCCATACACGTGGTCTCTCAAAAGACGTCCTAATAAGATGATAAACAATGTGGAAAATAGCGCCTCAATGTGGCATGTGTGGCATCCCAAGGTTGTAGACCCTCCACATGGCTAGCAAATCTATACAAATATGTGCTAGGAGGTGGATCCAAGGTAGAGGATGTCAATAAAATAATGCCATGGTCCTTGTGTCTAGTCAACCATCTGTCAACAACCTATAAGATATAATAGGATGACCTCATCCCAAGAGTAGAATAACAATAAACAAGAGTGGCACCTCAACATATGTGCCAAGGAAATGAGTGCTTCTCCTCAATCGCATGATCAACCATTGTCAAGTGTGAACATGGGAAAATAACCCAAATTCTCAAGAGGAGAAGCATCTAAATGGCCAAAGAGGGGTCAAATTGTGCCTAGGTAGTCAAAACATCATGAGCATGCGTGCAGTAAAGGTAGTGCTCCCTCTAGGACCAAGTTACCTGATATAATAAGATGAAATATACCTCAAATACATCACCATGAGCTAGGGTGCTCTCACTAGGAGGTTATGACCACATACAAACATCCAAGGGGTAAATAAGCTAGGCATTCTAATAAAATGGTGTAACCATGGTAATCTGCCTTCAATATGTGAAATAAAACCCCATGTACTAGGAAAAGTCACCCTCCTAGGCAAATCTGTATCACACCACCATATACATCATGTTGATCCTTGGATAACCATCATGAAATCATTTAGAGAAATGTACCTGTGCCTAATGCTCTAAACAAATATCTGCCAACCATGCTAAGATGAAATCCAGAGATAATAAGGTGCAGTAGGACAGATCACCTAGGAAAACATTCATCAACTGTGTCCAGCCATGTCCCATTGAGAAATGATCATGTGAAGTGCTCATAATGTATCAACTATACCATAATATCACATCAAGGTACAGCCATTGCTCTGGATCACTGGTCAATTAGTAGTGCTCCTACTGAACTCTAGGGGCATATGCAAATACATCTGCACCACCATTCTCTTCCAGACATCACAATGCCCAATCATTGAGGTAGTTGGTTAGTCGACGTTCCTAACTATTAGGTAACAAGTATGTCGTACCATAAGGTAATGCTAATGAAAGTGTGTGCATTTATAAATACCCCCTTTATATGTCCAATGGTCAATCAGTGCCATCAAGTATGTATGTCTCGTGCAACTGAATCATGATGAAAATCATGGATGTGACCTCATGCAACATGAGGGGTAATATATAAGATAGGATAATTTTATTAATATCCAAGCAATGACCACAAAGGTAGGTCAATGGGACTAATAGATACAATGAGGGAGTGCGAAGGCAGCTCCTAGAAAATGCTGAAGGAAAAAGTAATGGGAAGAAAAGTAAATCACTAGGTCTAGCTGGCACCAAAATATGTATATACAACAGTGTCATAGGTGCGGGGATACAAAGTGAGAATGTCTGAGACTAGAAACATCTCGGTGCTAGTAAAGAGAGAGAGAGAGAGAGAGAGAGAGATCTGAAGATGAAGGCAATGATGTCAAGGTCTCCTCAGCATGATGACAGAGTATTTTTGTGTTTATACAAAAAAGTGTGGTATGTTTGCAGCTGTGATCGTGATGATCTGTTGTGTATTGAGCTGATAAGGATCAAATCTGGAAAGTGCGAGATCTAATATGTGGTAAAAAGAAAGTATGCAGCCCAAGGAGGACATCAGAGTTTGTGAAAATGGAGGTCTTTGCAGAAAGCGTAATTGCAGAGTTTCCATTTAGGAACTGTTTGATCAAGATGTACATGAGTCACTTTGAGGTAAAGTCTCTTCTGCTGTGAACATGACAGATTTATCTTCGACATTGGTTGGTCCTTGCAAACAACAAGAAAAGTTGTTCAATGCATTTGGAAGTTGTTATACTTTGAGGAAAGAGAAAGGTACGGTTTATGTTTTGCTTTTGCATTATTGCTTCTATATCCCATATGGGAAGCATGAAATTTGATTTGGCATTTTATATACAAAATTAACCTTACCATTTGCCACCAAGTGGAAGTGGAATAACTTAAGCTGTGAAGACAAGGACAAAAGGACTTTGACTGTAAGTATGAAAGGAAGCATATAGATTTTGTTTTCAAAGGGGTCAAAAGAAATTGAGGAATAAATGGAGCATTTAAGTCCTTGTGATGAAGACACCATTGTATTATTTACCAAAGTAAAAGTAAATGCCTATTGTTTAATCGAGTGATTATTACTGCCATTGTGTTGTACATGGCATTGGCAAGAGTGTCGAGAGCTTTAAATTTTTTTCTAGTCAAGTCAAGTAAATAATTTTGAGACTGCTTAGAGTCACATCCAAGTCACCAATCATGGAAATAAAAATGGTTGAGAATCAATCGATTTATGGAGTCAAAGTTGGTAAGATTCAAAGCTGAAGCCCAAGTTGAGTCAGAGTCTAGTTAAGTTGAAGTTGAAGTTGAACTCAGGCTGAGAGTATTAACCAAAGTAAAGTCTAAGCTAAGTGAGTCAAAGTCATTGAAATTTCCAAAGTTAAAGGTCAAGTCAAGTGTAAGTGAGGCAAAACATGACATTAGTGCATCAATTAAGTTTGCCAAACCAAGGTCATAGGTGTCTTGTTGGACCTTGATCAACTCCAACAAGAAACTTTTTTGTGTAGGTATGTATTTTAGTGGAAGAATCAGATGAAGAGCATAGAAGAAGAAGACGAAGTTGAATTTAACTATTTTTTTACTTCTCCACTTTCTTGGAAAGGTCTTGATTCCTCTCCCAGTGGATAGTTGGATGATTAGGGAAAGTTGCAAATCTTTATGGCACACAATTTAGCGTCACAGCTTTCTATCGGATTTCTGTGGAAATATCAGTGTAAGTCTACTTTTCATGAGGAACCATCCCCTCTTAACCTAAGTCACCAGATTTGGCGATTTTTCGCCATAAAAATTGAAAATCGCCGATTTTCTATGCCTAGCAAACTAATTCATTGAAATCTGACGATTTTGAAGGCCAATAACCCATGCAGCCCACAGGTAAACCTTAGCCGACGCCCAAACTACCTCTGCGTTGACTTATTGCTTATTGTGCGAGTCTAGAATGAGTCATCGTCGAGAATCATGTCGTGAGTGAAGAGTAGAGTGTGGAGGCCGCCATCATTTTGTGAGTCGCAAAGGGAGCCTCGAGTCTGCAGTGGTTGAGGCCATGATGGGCAAGGCATCGTTTACTTCACAATTGAAGCGGTGTTGATGTCAGCGGTTCAAGATATTAGATGAAGCCTAACACGAGGATGGATGCCGCATACAACAGCATAAATGTAAATGTTTTTTATTAATAAATACAAATGATATTCTCTTTGGATTAAGTAATAGAAATGTTATTTGAATCTAAATAAATAAATAAAATTTAAAAAAAATTCAATTTATTTTATATTAATTTATTTATTTTAAAAATAAAAAAAATTATTTTAAATTAAAAAAATAATTACAATAAAAAAATAATATTGTTCATTTATTTTTGTTTATTAAAATTATTGATATGATATGATTTTTTTGTTACTTGAGTGCAACTTAGTTTAATACTCTATGTTAATATTTACATTCAAAGGTGAAAGGATGTTATGAGATTTGGTAACAATATAAGTTTTCTGGTTGTATGCTAAATAGTTTAAATATCTTTTAAAGTCTAGGTTTTATAGTCATTCAAACTTAATGTCGAATATTATCGCCAATTTTTTTATTGCCAAATTTTTGTCGAATTTTAAGGTCTCCGAATTTGAACACAAACTCGAACCAGGTGACTTAGCTCTTAACCTAGGGGATTTGGGGCTCTTTAAGGAGTAGTTGGGTTTGGTTGTTAAAATCAACTTCAGTTCTTTCTATAGATATGTTGTCTTCCTCTCTACCAGGGCACAGGCTCATACACTTACATATCTGGCCTTTTTAATATGGAAATTTCCTTGTCATCCCATTGTTAGATTGTTGTAACTCTCTTTGTTCCGTGATGTAACTCTTTGTTCCATGAAATAATATATGATGCATTTCTTCAAAAAGGTTTGCTTATAATCTTCCATTAACCTTTGCATCCTTGTGATCCTGCTATTGATTGTTGTTGTTCTCATTTTATTGTAACCTTGGAATACATTCCCTGACCTAGCAGCTAAGATTTTCCTCGTCAGTTCTTTGTAAAAAGGAGAACAGGTGGCATTAAATATGTACTTGTTTGCCATGAAAAATAAGCAATTGCATGTACACTTTTTGCAAATTCTCATTTATGGCAGACCTCTCTGAAGTAGAAGACCCCCCTTGTGTTTCCACAGACCGAAAGGTACCTTTTCATTCAGATTGCTGTGCCTATCATTCATTTGGGAGGGATTTCTAATGCTACAATGTTTAAAGGCGGGGGTGCTGTCCATGTTTGTGTCTACATTTGTGCTTGTGGCAGCCATGTGAATCCTGGTCATTTCTATTCATTTTTCAAGTGAACATGCACACACCTTCACTCCATTGCCAGGTACGCCCAAGGTCCATTAGGTGATGGTAAACCCTGGTTTAGCTTCCCTTAACAGTATGGCTGTAAAGAGTGCATGACCATTCCGCACAACAGCCACAGTATTTTTTTCTTGTTCTTGGTGATGCTTTTCACAAATTGTAACTAGGGCGTTTTAGGATTTATGCTCGAGGCTTGGGTTCCAGTTTTTTTACTCTCTGGCGGTCCCATTTCACAGAGCTGTTTGGCTATTTCTCAGTGTTCCACCAAGTTTCCAGGACACGGGAGCGGGGAAACGCACATTGGGGATGTGTAGAGACACCCCCAAATTTTGAGGGGCGGGGGGGCATCGGGGTCCCTAACATAGGGGGCCCATCTCTAAATTTATTGAAAAATAAAAAAATATGAATCCCAACATATGAACATATCAATTCCTAATCCCATGAACATTTACACACTAAATTGAAATTCATCATTGTGCAATGTAAAAATGATAATCAATTCGTGAATCTTAATGGCTATGTTAAAAACTAAAAAATATGCTAAAACATTCACAATTATTATTTCTATTAATAAAATATTAAAAACACAGCTCAAACATGCTCAAAAAATTAAAAAACTAAAACATACTGACATGAAAAATTGAATGTTTTTATTAATAAGTAATAATATTTTAAATATTTAATAGTAAAGACTAAGATTGCACAGTCCAGACCCGTGACCCTTAAGGCCACATTGCACACTGCACACTACATAGTCTAAAATTTAAATGGCAAAGTTCCTAGGTTCCAAACTCCAAACATGAAAGTTGAAACAACTCCACAAATCCACACTGCAAATGACTCAACAGTGCTCACAATGCTCACGAGACACACTCAAACGACCGTCCACAATCAAATGGCTGTCCACGGGCCAGGGAAAGATGTTTCCATAGATGCTAGTGCTCACGGGCCTGTCCAATCTCCAGAGAAAGATGTTGTCCACGGGCGAGAGCTCACGGGTCCTAGTGCTCATGGGCCAGAGAAAGATGCTCACGGTTCTGTCCAAACTCCATATAGAAAGATGCTCATGTGTTTGTTTAAGACTCCAAACTCCACGGCTGCTCACAATGCACAGTGCTCACGGGCTTGTCCAAACAACATAACATTCACAGTGTTGATGCTCTCGGGCTAGGGAAAGAACTCCAAATGAAAATGCAGCCGCCGCTTCTAGACGGAGCCCCCCATTTTCGAGAGGGGGCGTGTAGAAGCCCCCCAATCAACGAACCTTCAAAAGCTGCGTTTCCCCAAGTTTCCCAGAAAAGGGGGCACAAGGAAACTTTTTGCATGGAGCCTCCCAGCCCCCGAGGTGTGGTAAACATAGTGGGCGAGTCCCCGTGGAACATTGCTATCTCTCTATATGGCGAGGATTTTTAACTTTTCTCCAAAGATAAAAATGCAGCAGGTACATTAAAAAAAGCTTGTATTTCCCATTGAAATAGTCTTCAAAATACCAAGAGAATACTAAGAACCTGTGAATCCCTGACTGTGAGATATTCTTCAAAAAACTACTTGTCTGCTTCCAACACCACAAACTTCCAAATCTCCAGATAAGCTGTTTCCACAACATTAATATGGTTGGCATCGATGATCCAACGGAGCAAAGGTGGAAAAATGACAAAAGAAGGCTTGTTGATTTTTTCTAGTCTTAGCAAACCCAAATCAACTCTCCTCTTTCCCCCAAATAAAGTGAAATCAGCGAAACAACAGGGTGAGCTGTCTTACTGAAAAACAAAAACTAGCTATTATTTTCTTTTAGTGTTTTTTAATTAAGCTTTTACAATCATTGCCAAGCTGGTCCCTTTCTGGGCCCACAACTGGCTGACTTGCGGAAACAGGTTTGTTTCAGTGTGTTTCTGGGGCCTAGCAGGCACGGAACATCTTGGTTCCCTGTGGCTTCTCAAGGAATGTTTGGGTGTTCCTCAATAGGCTAAACCTCTCAGGGAAGCTCCCTGTGACTCAGGAATCCCATGTTATGGTTCCTCTCGGGGTGGGATGGGTCCCCATGCTACACAGGTATAGATATATGACATTTTGATTTTATTATTCTTTCTTAAATAATGCATTATGGTGGATTTCCTTATGCTTAGAAGTCAGGATGTTTGAAAAATAATCTTTACCTTTTAGAAAATATATTATCACTGGAGATTGCACCCAAAATTTTCTGAATGTGTGAGAAAGCTGATGACTTTTTGCTGTGTCTAATTTGATACCTGATGGCCTTACTCCTATTTTCCAATGCAGATGGCTAGGTTGAATGATGGATTAGCTTTATTCGATGCAATTCTTATTGTACCAATGTTCCAGATTGCATGGACATTCTTTTCTATTTTTACAGGATTTATATATTTTCAGGAGTATCAGGTCAGTAGTGACCTTTTTGCATAAATCAAGAAATTCTATGGTGAAACAAATTTGTGAATGTTTCCTAGGTTCCCATGTAGTTTTAACAAGGATATCGTACCTTTTCTTTCAACAGGTTTTTAATTTGTTGAGGACATCAATGTTTCTAATTGGCATAAGTTTGATATTTGCTGGCATTTTCTTGCTAGCACCTGATGATTCCAAAGCACCTGATGATTCCAAAGGTATTTTAGTCACCGATATGGGTAATGTCACTGCTTTAGTTCGAATATACCTCTTCTTGTTTTCAATTCTTCAGGTATAGCAATGTCTAACATGACTGGAGTGGGCAAGTTCACAAAAAATATATCAACAGTGTGCAAATCAAGAGTCATAAATTGAAACACCTGTTGAATGGATAGAACATTAGGCTTATTAACCAATTCCAGAGTTTGCTTGATAGTCCAGCTCAATTGCATTCTATTTATTATTAACAATACACACAAGAAAAGCTCTTTCAATGGCAAACATATATTTAAATACTTTCTGCATAAATATTCTACATTCAAGAACATACTCTCTAGACGTCTACACTGACCAATGTAGTTTCTACATGACACGTATTGACCAATATATGTGCATATGTGCTTTTCGTGAGGGTAGACTTTCAGAATTCCTGAATCAGTGGTTGATCAAGCTAGTCTGTAGCTTAGTGTTCTCTCTGCTGAAATCTGTAGTGCTGATTTGTTCCAATATTTTGAAGTATGCTTAGGCAGATTTTTCTTTGAAACATTTCAGTGGGTCTTTTAACCATCCTCTCTAAAAGATATTTATATATGACTGAACATACATGCAATTACTTGTATTCACTATGGTGTTTGTCTTAGCGCTGTCAAAATGCTGCAAGGAAAATCACGTATAGGTTCAAATATGAAATACTATTTACTTTTTTCTTTTCCTGGTTACATTTTATGATTTTAGTCAAACAAAAGCAATACAAAGTGTTGATTTATATCCTATCAAATTGTGCCATTTTTCTATTATTTTATAGGGTGCATACCTATTACAGTTCACACATATATATGGAGTGAATAATAAATGCCACATATATTAATGATGGTGCAATGAATACATTCATGGTTGCCCGAGGTAGGATACCCAACATATAAGTATCACTCTAGCATCTATATCATCTCAATACAAGGGTGAATTTTATGGATATTTTTGCATCTGTAGAAATCTTGGCAAATCTTTATAATTTTTAACTTTACAATGATTTTTTTTAATAGAAAATAGGAAATCTTTCAATAAAATAATTTCATCGTATAGAAGTTTGGTAATATTCATTTTGAATTGGCAAGTACTTTTTCTGAAAATTTGCAAAAAAATAGCAAACGGTGTATAATAGTCCCTAAAATCACTTCTCAGTAAATCATTATAGAGCATCCTAAGTTAGTTATGGTGGTCTAAGCCCCTAACCCCTAACCGTAATACCTAATATTACATTGGTCACATGTCTCTAACTTTATGAAACTCTAGAAAGCTTCCTATTACAAAGTTTGGGAATTAACTGTCACTCAAGAGGTTGACGCTTCCATATACTCCATCCTGGGGTGCATCACCTGTTGATGCAAGTTTTTGATCCTTGTCAACATATACGGGTCAGCTAGGATACAATCCTCAAAACAAGACCCTCACCCTTCATTGGCAAACCCTTGAGTGTGCAATACTCGTTTTGGATTCGTTTTAGGTGTTTGTAGTTTTTTTAACTAGTTTTCTATTTTAATTTGTAGCAAGTAAAGTGTAAGAATTTAATCCTAGTACTAGGAGAAATTTAAAATAGAAAAAGGAATTGAAACAAATACTGGTTCAAATCCAAAAGTATGGATTGTTGATAACGTTCATCTTACACAATATCAAAAGAGAATAAGATGTGCAAAAAAGCTAAACACAATTTAAATCTATCATTATAATTTATTTCATTACCCAGTTATCAGAAAATATAAGATGGAAGTAGTTGCAAAGAAATAGTTCAAAAGCACAAACTTACAGTGAAACTAAAGGTGCCATACATAGAATGAAGGCCGCTCACATTCATAAACAACTTCAGGTTTGTTAAATCAGCGTGCTAATAGACACCTCAGCCTTAGTAACAAGATAGCTTGCTTGCCAAAATTGAGAACCCCTTCTCAAAACGAGTTCATACTTTCATACAAAATAGAGATCATAAAATTGAATTGATACAACTTCCCAACTCTTCGTTTTCCTTTGACTAGTAAAATTTTTTAATTATGATCATCCCTGAGTTCTTCTACATAGTGGTGTTGTTTTAAGTGTGTCCGAATCACACATAATCGGTGTTGAAGCTTCCTATGCCCTTTATTCAACGTTGAGATAAACATGTAGAGAGGAGGGCCTTTTCCCTGATTGGTGTCTCAATGCAACTCTTCACTGCAACTTTGTTTATGCATGATCCTGGCTCTAAGGAATGCTTTCAAATAAGTGAAACACTCTAAACGAAAGGCTGGAGTGAGCTGGAGGGAGGGTGTTATACCCCATCTAACCCCTAAAATACTGTAAAATCCCTCAACGCCCTCCTCAAAGTATAAAAAAGGTATGGCGTGGAGGATGTCTTCCTTTGAGGAGATAAGGCCAGGGAGAGTAGGACCCACTGACTGAAGGGCCAAGAAGGTGTCCTAAGTGGCTATGAAGAGAGACCAATGTATCACGGCTGAAGCAAAGGCCACTAGAGCACATAAACAGGATATGGAGCCATGCGACCCAGTGGTCAACCCTTAGGGGCCCTGGACACCAACCCTAAGGTTAAAAACCCCAACAAAGGGTAGTCAGCAATAGTACCCCTAAGGAGGGACCAAAGTGCCCAACCATGACCACCATTGCTCTATAACACCCCTCCTGGTCGAAAAAATTGGCTTTCTCTCCCTAGGGTCCACCTGAAGTAGCGCTGGGTACAGGTGCAACGTAACACTATCCAAACTTTGTGTACTTGCAGATCTGATTTTCAACTTATGTTCTCAACTTCTAATGATAATTGAGTCGTTTCTAGAACTGGTTATTCATGCTGGTTTTACATAAAAGTGAGCAGATTTTGTTAAGTGATTTGACAAACATAAAGAAGCTAAGTGTTCAGATTTATGGCTGTAATAAATTTGCTGCAATGAACAATTTTCAGATCTGTCGTGTTGGGAATTGTGCCCAAAGGGCTGGAAAATATTTTCCTTGAAGTATATTTGTTTGGTGTTTATTTTCTTAGGATGCCTTGTGTATTTGGTTGGATAGAAGTGAAATATCATTGTTCCATGGGGACATGTCCCACAGGGTCGGGGATGCGTCCCCTACGCTCTCCACGTCCTAGAGATGGGGGGACTCTTGGCGAAACATTTCCTCCCCTTGCCCCCCTGAGATTTTTTTTTTGGGTTTTCGATTATTTTTACTTTTTACAATCCCTACTTAGTGCTACTTCAAAAATAAATCAATGTATTTATTGTTCACATTGCACAATCATGAATATACGTTCCCTTGTCCCCCATGGATTTCCCCAAAATTTGGGGGTGTCTCCACATGTCCCAAATGTGCGTTTCCTTGCTCCCGCGTTCCCACGTCCCAGAAACTTGGGGGAACATTGTGAAATATATATTGCTATAAATAATAATTTATATTTCAGATTCATCCCTAAGATTGATAGTTCATAAGAAACAAATCTAGGGAACCTGAAGGTTGAGGTGACATTTCTGAATTTGCATTAAGAGGTGATTTCTGGAATTTCAACAAGTGTGCCTCCCTTGCGTTGATCCCAAGGCTTGCATACACTCAATCTAAGCTCTCCTATTGTAAGTAAAAAGTAAACAAAGGGGCTAGGATACCATACGCCGTTCACATACCACAAAGCACCCTCCTAGCTAGGTAAATATCACTTTCAAAGCAATCAAAAGCTAACTTCATACCTAACTTTTAAATGATATAGACAAGCTCCATAACTTGTAATTGATAGGCTGTAAAACCCACACATACTTGTTGCCATAAGATAAGATAATTTTATTAATGTTCGACAAATGACCATAAATAGGCCAATGGGACTACTAAGTACATTTATGTGAGTACAAAATGGGAGTGCTAAAACAACTAATGCAAAATCATGATATAAACAACAAATCTATCATATGTAAAAAAGAATCCAAAACCTATTTCCTAATAGCATGGAGAAGTGAAACAAAGAGATAATGAGAAACATGCAAGTGTCACAGAGAACCGAAGGTCAAAAACCATTGGCCTTTCAAGGGGGAGATGTCTCGCCTCAGGGGTGATCTACCCTAAATCCATCTATCCTAACATGCAACTCCCAAGGGAAGAAACTCCTGATAGATAAATGGTCAGATGATCTATAAGAGTCGACAGATAAGGTATTATGAGATATGTCTTGTTGTTTGGACATAGAATCTCATGGCCTAGGCCTGGATGTAGTACCCTCACTACTAGTGTTGTTCGAACTATTCTAGGGGTTGAGGCAACATGACCACAAGTTTCTAGCTAATTGGGCGTCAATGGCCTCCCGAGGTTGCATAGATTTGATGTCTGGTGTAGTGCTATTATCTGCTTGCCTCTTGGTGCCTTCGATTGCTAGAAGCATCGAAAATAAATTTGTAAAAGACTGGATCGGGTCTAGATGGGCTTGAAAAGGGTTGACCAAGAGAGATATGAATCCAAGGACCTCTCTCATGTACAAGGCCAAGCATATATGGTCAAGGAAACATAAGAACTTGTATAAAGAGTTATGGGACTCCTTAAAAATGCAGTAAAATCATTCTCTAATCTTGTAATAAATCGACTACCTGAAGATGAAGTGCTCCCATGTCTCGGTCTCTTGAAGGTGGCATAGTTGGTATATCTTGCCTCTTCTGGTGATGTGGCGGTTAGATTCTACTTGAAGACGATAAGAACCAACCCAGAATTGCCCAAGGGGCATCCATAGAGCACGAACCTAGTGCCAAAGCATGTAGGGGGGGAAACAATGAGGACATCTTTTAGGTCTAGAAAGTGCTCTGTGTAGAAGGCCATCTTAGGGCTTATCCCACTCGGAGGATCAATTGATGTAACCTAAATGAATTTTTTGTTGATTTCCTCTCTGATATTCCCATTCAACTCCTGCTTATTTGGAAGGAGTCGATCAAGGGCAGCAAGGATATTTGAATGGGGGGAGGCAATTGATTGAAATATTGACTATCTGAAGTAAACAAGAGGCCTCCACAAATCAACAATGAGTTCGACTAGAGGTATTAGAAGTGGTTATGGCCTTTGAAAGAAGAGTGGTAGGTAGGGTAGGGGTCATTGCTTGCTAAAGAGTTTGCAGATTGTAGAACTTAGTTTAGTGTAAGAGGGAAACCAATCCAAAGATGGTTTTGATCCTAAAGGGAGGAGCCACAAACTTTGCCACAACAATGGCTCGAGAAATGGCCCTCTTACATCTGATGATGCAATGAAGCATGAGAACTTGAACTCTCTTTGTCATGGTCTAGTTTGATGCCAACAAACTAGATCCCCAAACATCTGAACCATTAAGCACTGTGGGTCTTATGGGGCTATCCATGAGGTCCATCTTGGATTAATATCTTGAAAATGGTTTTGGAAGCACTGCCAATCAAGAAGTTAAAGGGAGTCATAGGCCCATAACCCTTATTGATTTTGGGATAGAGAACTTTCCTCAATCCAAATTTGGGCTCTGAAAATTAAATACTTAGGTAAGTGTAAAAAATGGTGATATTCTCTGCTTGCTAGAAATAAAAATGTTACTTTGATAGAACACACTTTGTCTTGTTGAAGATCATAACTTTGGTTTTTCCCAGGGTGCCCGTCAACTCAAAAAGATATCAAAATTTGGATAATGCATCAAGTTTTCTCTATAACCTTCTTGGGGTTGAAGACAAGAGCACAATGCCATCCACAAAGAGGAGGATGGAGGTTAAAACTTGATGAAGAAGACATCCATCCCCTGGTTGAATATGATCCTAGAGAAAGACTCCAACTCATCCATGCATATAACAAACAAAGTAGGTGAATGGGGGAAACCTTGTTTCATCCAAATGGTGCTCCTTTTAAAATCTGAAACTGTGCGCTATGTGGAGTTGGCCAAGAATAGACTCATAAAGGTGCATGATAGCCATGATACAAATATCCGAGATGGCAATATCTTTAAGACTCTAAAATAGAGCCTCCATTGGGTGTGAGTCAAATTCCTTTCAAAATTAAAATAGGCAGCAAAAGACTTTTGAAGAGCAATGTCTTGCCTCCTCAATAGTGGCTCGGATTATGAGGATATGGTCGATAGTATGGTGCTCTTGCTTGAAACATGCCTGGCCTCTAGCTCGAATATGTCTCCTCTCAAGTTCCCTAGATAGCCGAAGATGGAGGGCTATGGCATATAATTTGGAGAAAGTATGGCCCACCATGATTGTTTGCTAATTATTGGGATGAGAGTTGGATCCCTATTTGTGAGTTGGCTAAATAGTGTGGTGGGATTAGGCCTGTGGAAAACCCAAATGAACAACATAGTTAAGCAAATCAATGATGTAATCAAGAAGTCTTGGTCTACCATGTTTGAACTTTGGAAAGCTCGACTTGGAACCCGTCATCATTTATCGCTTTGCTAGTGTTCATCTCCCAGATGGCCTCATATATGTTTGTGTGGAAGAACACGAGGCTATCTAGGAACATGATATAGGACAATCATATGAGTGAACATAGAATGGGGGTTGAGATCGGATGGGAGGATGGAGTGGGAAAAGTTGATGCACCAAAAGGTTTTAGGGGTATGACACAATGCAGCTCACAATTCACATCTCTTGTGAGAGATGAAGAGATGTTTCTTGTAGTGCAGAAGACCACAATATGATTTGCTTGGGATGGTGGGCTGCAGAATTATGGAGAAGAGTGTGACGAATCTGTCTTTGATGGGTTTTACAACTGTCATCTTATCATTGATTCATTAGATTGAATTCGTGGTAGGTGGTGTGGGAGGGAGGATTGGTAACGTGAGGGTAGGAGTTGATGGCCACATCCCAAATGGTAGATGAGAGATGAACGTACTTGGAGGAGACAAACATGAGGGATGAGAAACAAGATAGGGGAGGAAGCGATTTTCAGAGGTGAGAGAGACATATGATTCTCTGAAATTGAACTTTGTAAAAATACCACATGTGCAACTTTGAAAAATATTTTGCAAGACACAAACAAACAGAATTTTAGTAAAAATTTGACGTGGATGAGGCTTGAAAGTTGCCATAAATAAAGTCTCTTTTTAGAATCATATTATGTGCAAGTTGACACTAAATACCTTATTTTTGTTTCTCCTCAGACTCCAGTTTTAGGCACATAAAACCTATATTATTTTATTCTACAAGTTCTATAAGAGAAGAAGACAATTTAGTGAAGTTTTTCTCTCTTCATCTATAATTTTGAAATGGTATCCCCTGTGGCTTATGGCAGTCAAGAGAAGTGAGAGATGATATTGGTAAATAACATCTACTTGATGACAACAGTGAAAGCAGGGCAATTACTTCCTATTATAACTTGTAAAGCCATAATCAAACTGTGCTTGTTCCAAAGAGATAGATTTGAAATTGCTTTCATGTTTTCTAAAACCAAACAATCTAATAAATTTTGGATAAATTCATTTTTTTTTTCTAGGCTATTAGATTCTTCGAGAATGATGTGACTACAAAAAGTTGTCTAGTTCTATTAATAAATTCGTCTACTTTTTTTTCTTTTCATTAAATTTCCTTTGTTACAATGCATATTTTTGTAGGGTCTGGGTCAAAGCTGCCCTCTCCATCAGTGCAGGAGTCTTCACCTTTGATGCACACTTTTGATAGGTAAATTCTTCTAATGTTAAACTTATTGTAGCTTGATCAGTTTTGTGGATCAAGATAAATATATCTTATATGATTACAAATGCAGATCATATGAGGAGTCTCTAGATCAAATCAGTGCAAAAGATGGAAGGTCCTTGGTGCAGACTCTTCTTACAAATGCCAAAATGTTTGTAGGAAAGGCAAAGGTGATTTCTGATTATTTTTAAGGAATGCTACCTATGCCACTGTTTTTATTCTTCCATGCTTCTTTGTTTACATGGGATGTTGGTAATTTTGTTTCGTATCAGTTCCTTTTGACTTGTTTTCTCTGTAGTTTTAAGACTCTTAAAATATTATTGATGTTATACACATCCTTGAGTCCATTTATTTTAATTTCCACATTTTTTCTGATATCCTCACTTGATAAGAACAGCTGGAACTTCTGAAAATACGTTAAAATGCGGTTTTTGAGTCATGACACTGAGGATTTTCAATGCTTGGAGGGGATGTTGATGCTAGTAGCTGTCAAGCAAAATCCTACAGAGAAGATGAGATAGGTTGGATAATGGCCAAGGCCAAAAAGAAACTACTTCCCACAAGTTAGCATTGCTGAACCTCCTAATATCTATGGAATATCAGGAGGGCTGGTTGTATCAGAAATTGCAAATACAATAGCAAAAACTTCAGACTAGCAATAGATAGAAAACAATTCGACTTAAAGGTGTATTCTACATTGTCTCAATGGGAGACACCATTCATATCATATTCCCCAACATCTATTTATTAAATATGACTTAATTAATATTAAGTCTTGACAACTTAAACTTCATAACATGGATTTGTGACTTAAAAATCCTAAGTTACAAGTATGACTATTGTCAAATATCTAATTTATCACTCCCCCTTAATGGTCATGCTGTACACAACTGCTTGTTACAAAACACAACCAGCTTATCTCAGCCAAGCTAATTGTGGAAACTGTCTGCAAACAGCCTTTGAGTAGAACAACTGATCAACAACAGAGTAAGGTTCAAAATTTCCTATTATGTCGTCTTCTCTAATCACCATGTACCTCCCTTTGATGCTGTCAGAACATGAGACAAAACTAATACTTGCAAAACCTATGTTAGACTTTTGGGTTACTCTGAAAGTGTTTACACCATGTTTGGGTGTGCTCCATGAGATTTGGGGTACATGGTGTGTGGCTAGCCCTTGATGGCTCGAGATGGATTGTAGCATGAGAGATGGTTTGTGATGGATATGCACAATTGAGATAGCTTACTCAGTGGATGCTAGACCTTAGGATGGTGTTGGCTTAGCTTTCTTCCCTTGGGCATTGGAGTTCTTTCGGTAGTTTAGTGGATTCCCTTCATTGAGGCCTCACAGAGTAGCCACTTACTTGGAGAGTGCCCTTTGGCGGATGTGGAGTGTTTTGCATCATGGAGGGCTTCAAGCCCTAGTTGGCATGTGGTAGCTTGGGTTCCTGTTCGGAGGATTGGAAATGGCTCAGGGGTGGCCGACTTAGTAGAGTACTTTCTTTTGAGGACAAACGGAGTCCATGGAGGCTTGTGATGGAGTGTTGTGGACTTGCCTTGCATAGCTACATACCTTGGAGTCATTATTATGCGTATTATCACCATTGGAGCTTGACACTTATATTCTTGAGTGGATGTCTCACTTGTGTGGCCTACAAGGGTTCATGTAGGTTGCTTGTAAGGGTTTAGGCCCGCATAGTATTGTTGGCTTCCCTTACCTCTCATATAAATAGAGGAAGGCATGAGTTCTTTTATACACAATCATCACATCATCACTTGTACACTTCTCTTTGTACCTGTCTTCTAGGAGAGATTTGCTAGGGTTTCATCATGAACTTCTTGGTTGGAGTTTGCTCTTGTGGAGGAGACATTGGTGATGATCTTGGATTTCTCTCTCTTGGATCTTCACTTGTACCTATTTATCTCACTTTCTCGAGGTGGTAGGGTTTCTTTGCATTCTGGAGCATCTTGGAGTTCTAGGGTTAGGGTTTTATCCTTGGAGATTGTAGATTAGGGTTTTGAGATAAAACCCTGGGGTGGATTTGTGAAGAAGAAGAGGAGGATGTCTTGCCTTGGAGATAATGCTGGAGAGATTCTTGCACTCAGATCTTTTTGGTTGATCTAGGGTTTAATGATTTACCCTAGCTAGGGACTTTTGGATGGTTGGATTTTTTGTACTACCCTTGAGAGAAAGCTATGGTTGTAATTGTACTTCATCTTGAGCTTATATATATGAAGTTTCCAGCAGTCCATATCTTGTGCCATTTGCAGATCTGAATTTCCAGCTATATGTTCTTTATGCTTTGCTATTGCTATTTAGTATTTACAGTGATTTATGTCATGCTGATTTGACATGAGTAAAATATAAATTTTTAAAGTGATTTAACATCTAAAGGAAGGATATAACGGGCTGCATTTACTGCTGTTAAAGTACATTTTCAGATCCAGTTGTTGGCTGATAAGTTGCATTAGAAGAGCTGAAAACTTATGTCTTGGTTTGATATCCTTTCTCCTTGAATTGCTGTGAAGTTTGGGTCTGTTAGAAGTGAATTATTGTGATGTTTCCACTGCTGTTTTCCACTTTAATTTACAGCAGTCCTAAATGATGAAAATCTAGGGCTAATATCCAAAAAACCTTCTATGAAGAAGGTGAAATTTCAGTTTTCCATTAATTGCCCGAGTGCATGAAATTTCCAGAACATATATCTGACATGGTTGATAGTATGGAACCTACTCATCAACCATTTAATCATTCACTATCTCATTAACTGGTTTGAAGTCAATTATGGATGAAATAAATAGCCCTTCAACCATTGCTGTAAAGTTTGGTGTTGTACAATAAAATCACCTCTTCTATACCTTGGTAGCACAACACACTGATGTTGAGAAATCACGGTTTCTGAGCCTTCCATTACCTATAAAGAACCCAGCATATCCACTCAACCCCTAGCTGAAATTCACCACTCTAAATTTTGCAATTTTACCAACCGATTTTACATTGATGTTTTGTGGACACTGGGCACCATTCCCACATAGCAGAGAGGGAAACTTTAACTCCAAAGGGCACCTCCAAATTATGGAGAATATCCCTATCTATCTTTCGTATGTTCCCAAGGGCGACTCAACCGTGTTTGTTTGTCATCCACACAAATCAATCAAGAATTAGAGTTGGGATTGCTAACTACTGCTCCAGACACAATGCATAACACATCCAAACATAGTAGAGCTCCATCAAATGAATTTTTGAGAAAGTTCAGTAGAAAGGACAGAGTCATCAACAAAATGATTACTGAGCACCTCACATCCAATAAGAATAGATATACCTTAGATGCAACCTTGAGCTCTCACATCATGGAGAAGATAGATCAAGGCATCAACAATAATGACATAAACCTTGCCAGATAAATTAAATCCAGACAAATCTCTCCAACAAAATACCATTAACAGAAACAAAAAACCTGAAGAAAACAGTCTTCACCATAAACACAAACCACAAACTCAAACCAAGCCAAGTAAGCATGTCTGTGATAAATGACTGGTCCACCCTGCCCAAAGGCCTTGTCAAAATCAATTTTGAGTAAAAGAACCTGTGGTCCTGACACCTTGGGCCATTCAACACTCTTCCATGCAGTCAAAACTGTGTAAAGAATAAATCTATTTTTACCATGTTAGCAAATTTGGACTTCCAGAGTCCAGAATTTAAATCTGGATATGGCTAGATCCAGGCCAAATCTGTACCCTGTTTGGAAATGTTGGATGCTCTACTTGGTATATGTATCTGGCTTGCTGGATACATAAGTTACACAGGTCCTCCAGAAAACAAAAAAGTCAATTTTCACAAGAACCATAAAAATAATACTAAAAAAAACACCAACTTATGTGGGGCCCTAAAAACCTAACAGAATGAAATTTAGTGTGCACTCTATGGCATCTAGATTTATTATTAATTTATTTATGACTCCCTTTGCACAACTTTAATTATTGTACTATATTGTTATATAAAAAATGATATAACATAACATAAATTAATAATAAATAATAATAAATAATAAATAATAATTATTAAATAAGAAATAATTAATTAAATAATTAATGAAAAGTCAAAAGACATGACTTATATTGAAAGGTGCAAAATGGCTTATAAAGTTTAAGGCAATGTAATTGTAAAAATATCGTTATCTTATCATCTATATAATACATTTATTTTCCTCTCGTGGAGTATCTGCATTATTTGCACTGGGTATTTGTGTAAGAAACGATTTTTTCGTTTCATTGGTATGAGAGCCCCTTCTTGGGCATTCCGTTGATACTGGCTTTTGGCCAAATAATTATTTAGGGAGTTTCTCCAAATCGGGTCCTTGACCAACTTCAGGTTTTGTTTTCACCATTGAAGTTCAAAATTCAGTTGAAACAATTATTAGTATTATAATTTTTTTATCCCATCTTCATACATTTAAAAAAAACTATTAAAACTATATAATAATAATAATTTATTGTTTTATAATAATAATTATTATTGTAGTTACTATTCTGAAAGGAAAATATTTTGGAAAAAGGGAAGAGAAGAAATACCAAAAGGTCAAAAGAGCGGAAATCAAGTCTTGGAAGGTATTGAAGAGTCATCGAAGCCAATTGCAGAATTGTTGAAGAAATTATGGATTCCATACATAAATCCAAAATTTGGGCTAAGTTCTTATTGCGAAATGGAATTCCAATATCTGACATTTTTTTAAGAATGAAAATCGCCCCTGTCCAATATGTGGTAAATATTTTATTATGAAAGATGAACAAAGTAACTCATAGTTGCAATCACAGAAACTGGAAAGCGGATTAAGATACTACAAAGAAAAAAAAAAGTTACAATTTAAAAATGAGAAAGAGAAGTGTTTTAATGATTTAATAAATACCAAATTGAAAGATCGTATTCGGGAGTCCACCAAACTAAGGAATTTGAAATTGCGAGAAACAAATTCTACAAGGACATACAAGAACGAGATGAAGAGCGTTAAGTTTTCTTCTCAAATAGAACAAATGATCGCTGAAAGAATAACAAGCACATCAAAACAAAAAGAGAACACAAAGATTTATCTTGGGAAACCCTCGTGGGGAAGAAAACCCAACAAAACTTCTTCTATATAGACTTCACCCAAGTACAGTGTAAGACCCAAAGAATAACACTAGGCTGCTTCCTCTCCTCCAGATGGATTGTTTATTCTCTCTCTATCGCAACTGCTTGAGTTTTGTGTGTGTCCAAATGAGGAAGGCGCCTCCCCTATTTATACTGATTAGTGGAGAGGCCTAATAACCCAACAGGGCCGATTTCTCCTCCTAATCAGGGCTGACTTGCCTTGGGAGACTCAAAATTACATTTTAATAATACTTTTGTGGATACTACTGACCCGACTTACAACGGAGGTTTTACCTTAAGACTTTACATGACTCACTACATCAATAACATCCCTAATCGAAGGAACAACATCTCCGAAATGGGTAATAACAATAATAATATGAAATACAATATCTTCCGCAGTTACATTTCTTTAACAAAGAGATCTCTTGTCTAAGAGATCATAATAAAAAATTGTTGCTTCAAACCAAGAATACGAAGGATACAATATAATGCAATCACTCCAACAAAAATTACTAGGAAAAGACGAAGAAAATTCCTCCCTGAAGAAGTTTAATTAAGAGCTAGAGGAACAAATCGAAAAGTTAAAAGAGGACACATAATCGCAAGACGGAAGGTTTGAGAAGATTCCGAATAATAATAATCTATTAGAGAACAAATTAGTTCAAATTAAAAAGGAAATCAATCCAGGGCCGACTTACTTTGGGAGACTCAAAATTACATTTTAATAATACTTTTGTGGGTACATCGAAGGTTTTACCTCAAGACTTTACATGGCCAATTACATTAGTAACATCCCTAATCGAAGGAACAACATCTCTGAAAGAGGTAATAACAATAATAATACAAAATAGAATATCTTCTGCAGTTACATTTCTTTAACAAAGAGATCTCTTGTCTAAGAGATCATAATCAGAAATTGCTGCTTCAAATCAAGAATGCGAAGGATAAAACATAGTGCAATCAAAAGATAGAAAAGAATATTCAAGATCTCCAACAAAAATTACTAGGAAAAGACGAAGAAAATTCCTCCCTAAAGAAGGTTAATCAAGAACTAGAGGAACAAATAGAGAAGTTAAAAGAGGACAAACAGTCGCAAGATGGAAGGTTCGAGAAGATTCATAATAATAATAATCCATTAGAGAACAAATTAGCTCAAATTAAAAAGGAAATCAATCCAGCAGAAAAATCAAGAACTCCTTATCAACACCCAAATTACAAAAAACATTTTGATCAACGACATGGTCAAAATGAACAGAAACAGAGGAGTTATAATTTTAGAAGCGAAAGTGTAACAAACTTA
>LPNX010636590.1:0-194061 GCA_001517045.1 Pseudotsuga menziesii | reverse complement strand
TATCTATTCTATCATCAATTTATATATTATTATGGCTTATTTAATATTCCAAGTCTTTTGGTAATATTATTTGTGTAAGCGAATAATTATTCGCTTCAAGTGATATCAGAGCCTCGTTGGCTAGATTTCGGCCTTTGGCCATATTTTTGGTTTTTAGCCATCACCCAAGGTTTCCCTGAATTTTTGGGTTTCACATTATTTACACCTTGTGTAGATTTGGGTTTCCCAAAAAAATAGGACTTTGTCCTTAAAAAATAAAAAAAATAAAAAAAAGGGTAAAAGTAACTCTCCCCAAAAAAAGAGAGTTAAAAAAAAGTGAAGAAAAAAGTAAAAACAAAAAAAAACTAAAAGAACGAGGAAAAAAAAGGTTAAAAAAGAAAAGATAAAAAAAAAGAGGGTAAAAGTGAAACCACACCTGGTTTCTTAAAGTGGGTTTGGGTTTGAATATAAAAAGTGCATAATAATAACTATAAAGAAGCAAGTGAGATTTGAACCTAGGTGGGGATGGTAACACTTATTCCTCCCAACCACCCAATCTACTTGCATTTTACAAAAGTATTAGAAAAAAATAAAAGTCAAGAACTAGAATTTGGAAGGTTATATATTATTTTATATAACTTAAGTTTAAAAATAATAATAATAATAATTGTTTTATTAAAAAAATAATTAGTTTTGGAAAAAAGAAAGGTTATTTGACCTAACAAGAAATAGTCGAAGAAAGTTTTTTCCAAAAGAGACATATTGAGAATTATTAAAGCTTTTGTATCTACCCTTCTAGAAGAAACGAAGACAAAAGTGAAGTAGAAACATAGTGACAAACAATGGTTACTACATATTCGGAAATGAAGGCACAACTACAAACAACAGTGGACGAGTTAGAACTATACAAGCCGATCAATAAAAGTCTACAAGCTGAGGGTGAAACGAAAAAGTGGTTGAAAGAGTGGAAAGATGATGAGAATCACCGCTTATGGAATCAGAATCGACAGCTAGAACGAACCATAAGAGATAACAAGAAAATTTTATCTGATCAAGATAAAGAAATATCATGTTTAAAAATTCATAATCAAAACCTAGAAGACCAGATCAAAAAGTCAAAAAATGACAACAAATCATCATATGGATGCGATAATGAATTAGAAGAAGAAATAAAGCATCTAAACAAACTCATCATGGAAAAAGATGCTGAATTGGCGCAAGTCCGGATGAGGTTAGAAAATCAAGGAGCAGAGTTACGTCATCATAAACAGCAAAAAGAAAAACTCCAGCAGTAGTATGACGACAGTAAGAAGACACATAAGTTAGAACTGACAAAAGTCAACAAGGTTTTATCAAGCCATTCCGAAGAAATTTTTAGATTAAGTAATCATAACAAGACACTAGTCACAAAAATTAAGAAGTTGAAAAGTAGTCGGAAGATAGAACAATCTATGGAAGACATTGAAGGAAAACTTCTAGACAAACAGGAAGAAAATTGTTGTATCAGAAGGAATAATGAAGACCTTAAGGAACAACTTAAGAAGTCTGAAGATGACAAAAAATCACATGTAGAAGTGATTAAGAAGTTTCAAAATGATAACATGCAGTTAGAAAACAAGTTGGAAAAGATACAGAATGAAACCTTAAAACCTCAAGAGACGAAAACACAACTTTCTACTCAGATCAATGCTAAAAAAATGACACTCGTAAAAGACAATGACATTGTGAAAATTCCATATCGACACCCCAACCATAAAAACAGAGATTCTAAAAAGTGGGAAATGTCGAAAGATAGCGGTACCAATGTGATCAAATCTCTTAACGATAGATCAGTATGGAATGCCAACAGTCCACAACAAATCGATTTGGGATGGATTGATTCATCCACATATCGGAAGTTGTGCTCAACTCTTAGTAGTTCGTATCGACACGTTTCATCAGCGGTGACACCACAAAAGATGATGCAAAAACATTATAAGACTTTAAGGACAAAGCCTTTCTAAGGGAGTGGCAATGTAACAAACTTAAATAATAACAACAATATATATATATATATATATGAATTATTAATATTAATACATATTGATATTCATAATTAATAATTAATAAATAGTTATTAGTCAACTATTCTAAAATGACGCATCCTTTCATGGATGGTATCCAAAGTGCCTTTCCAATTTATATATATATGGCACTCACTTTGTAATCTATCATCATATCTATTTTATCATCAATTTATATATTATTATGGCTTATTTAATATTCCAAGTCTTTTGGTAATATTATTTGTGTAAGCGAATAATTATTCGCATTAGAAAGAACACAAAATCTGCAACCTAAGCAGAAAACGAGAAGATTTATCCAACAAGGCGATCAACAATCATCTCCGATGAAGATAGATCTCGGATGGACCACATCACAGACGATGCGACATTTTTTTTTGGAATTCGTAACTCGTATCGTCTCATTTTGTCAAATGTCGCAAGTACAAAAAGAAAAGACCGAGAGATGACATTACAAGCAAGAAATCAGACGTATGCTTTGTCTTCAATAAGCTTTGAGGACAAAGCTCCCTTTAAGGGGAAGGCAATGAAAACAATAATATAACATAATAATAAATAATAAATAATAAATAATAATTATTAAATAAGAAATAATTAATGAAAAGTCAAAAGACATGACTTATATTGAAAATGTGCAAAATGGCTTATAAACCCCAAGGCAATGTAATTGTAAAAATACCATTATCTTATCAATCATATAATACATTATTTTTCCTCTCATGGAGTATCTGCATTATTTGCATTGGTATTTGTGTAAAACGATTTTGTCGTTTCATATATATTAATTAGTAGCAATATTATACACTAAATAGCAGGCTGCAGATGTATGTTGCTTTAGTAATGGCTGTACTTTGCACATTTAATGATAACAATATGAAACTTTTAATGACAGATAGGTCTCTTATTAGTTGCCGGCTGTTCTCTTCTTTTATTGAAGACCATACTGTTCTTAATGCAGGCCATACTCTATAAATGCAAGCCATACTACTGCATAAGTAATTGGCTAACCTGCCTTAGTTAGTCAGCTGATCTGAATTTATTATTGGGTAAACCTACAGAATTGTCATTTAGACTTAGTATCAATAGAGTTAAAGGCTGCCTTATTTTCCATCAATCATTTTTCTTTCTCCTCATAATAAATACATGGATTGCAGAATTATTTTTTTAATTGATTGGTAATTCTAACATTAATTGTAGCATTCATTACATTGCTATTTATAGCATTAATTCATCGTTAGAAGTGGTTGTTCATTATCTAAAATCAGTCTTCACTAATATTTACGGGAACCCTCTTTTTTCTTAAATTTTCAAAAATTTGAATGATTTTGATTCAAGTTTTTTTTTACCACACAAAATCTTGCCTGCTTTGACCTGCATCTGGATCGTAACTGTTCAAAAGACATGACAGGTTCCAATCTGTTTCCATGCAACTTAGACTTTTAAAACCCCACATTTTCTTGTTTCTTGAAATTTTAAAGTTGTCATTTATGAAGTCTATATCCGTTTTAGAAACTTTTAATTTATGTGTTTCTCATGCAACATAGCCTATAGCCATTTAAAGAACTAGCATGAAGTTCCCTTGTCAAATGGGCCATGGTCAAGCATTTGATTCCACTAAGAACATGCTGTCATGCTGATTCGGCCATTTTTTTGGTGCTATCCTTTGATATCTTACCATTAACTAAGTCTAGGCATTTTGTCCTATGCAATGTGCATTAGGAAGATGAACACAGGAGCAAGTCTTTGATGATTTTGGTGTAATAGAAATTTGAAACCCCTTGGTGACCACTTTAGCCAAAAGTTACTGGCCCACAAGGATCTTGCCTGAAAGAGTATTTGCCAACCAAAGCAAAGAAAAATTATCATGTAGTTTTCTAGAATTTTGATGTCTTTTGGTGCCTTTATTAGGACATGTCTTGGGACAAGTTTTAGCAATTCTACATTTCATTAACAACATTGAGAATTAGTAGGTTGTGATGGGGACATGTGCCATGTGCAAAGGAGATGTTGTGATTGATCCTTGCATCCTTGTAGAAATCCTTGAAGTCATTTGAGGTGTACTTTCCCCCATTGTTTGACCTCAAGACTTTGATCTTCTTTCCTGTCAAGTTCTCCACTTGAGCCTTAAACCCCATAACCAACCAAAGACCTCATCCTTGATCTTCATAAAGTAGATCCATGTTTTCCTAGAAAAGTCATTAATGAACGTCACATAGTATGATGCTCCTTGCACAGATAATATGGACATCATCCCACACACATCTAAATGAATAAGATCCAAGATCCCCTTGGACCTACTCTCATTGCTTGGGAAAGCAGTGTTGAGATTCTTGCCAAGTGCACACCCTCTACATACTCCCTACTGCTCAACATTGAACTATGGAAAACTAGTGACATTCTTTCTCAGAATTAGCAACACCTTGTAATGCAAGTGTCTCATCCTCATGTGCCAAAGCTTGCACAGGTTGTCACTGTCATGTACGAAAGCTTGAACAAGCTTCCCTTGCAACTTGTATAAGTTGCCCTTTCTAATCCCAATCCCCACTGTTGTGTCAACGATAGACCCCTCTCGATGTATGAGTACTTTCCCTCTCCTAAAGATAACAAAAAAACCCCTGTCCTCCATAACTGAGATTGAGAGCAAGTTCTTCTTCAATCCTGGTACAAATAATACATCCTAGGAATCAAATGAACCACCTTACTCAAGGTGGAACAAAACCGTCCCCTCACCCTTCATTGCATACTTGGTATCATCACTAAGCTCCACATGGATCCTCGAGTTTGACTTTGTCAATCTGCTAAATAGCTTCCGTGCTTCTTTTATATGGTGAGATGCACCATTTTCCAAGTAGCATGCACCCCTAGCATCTGTGCTGGTAGAAAGGCAAGAAACTAGTGAGAAATAACTCTCAAACTTCGTAGCAAACTCACTCAATTGAGTCTCTATAGATGTTGCTATCTGCTGCGATTTTCCTTTTCGTTTCTTCTTCTCCGGACATTGAGATGCATAGTGTCCATTCTTTTGGCACATAAAAGACTCGATTTTACTCAAGTCTTTCTTCTTTCCCAACTATGAGACTTCCCCCTCACTGTTACCCTTCTTGACAGAACTCTTTCCTTTGCTCTTCCTTGCCTTGTTGACAAGGGCCAAGTTCTCTTAGCCATTGCCTTGCTTGCGCGACTTGGATTCCTTTCGAGTCTCCTCTTGGATGCAATCATCCCATAGCCTCTCCCAGGTGGGTAGTTTCTCTCGAGCACATAGTTTTTTTATGAATGGTTCCCAATGCTTGGTGAATCTATTCAATGCCACTTAGACAAGTTCCGCATCTTGTTATTGTCTCCCTAATGGTTGCAAGTTGATCACTTATCTAAGTGATCTTCATAAGTTAGCTAGTAACATTGTCAGATCTTAACATCCGGACATCCTTGAGTTTATCTCTCAGAATCATCTTCCTTTTCATATTAAACATATCTCTAGTCGACGTCTTCTCTGCAATGTGAGGAATTAGGTGATCCCTTATAGCATCTAGATTCATGCTTTGGGCTTTGATGCTCTTCTTCTCATGAGCTGCCAAATCTGCTAGATCTGTTAGTGCATGAACAATCTTCTCAACAATCTCCCAAAAGTCCCGTTCCTTCAAAAGCAAAGTTACCATCTCTTTCCATGACAAGAAGTTAGATCCCCCATCTAACTTGTCTTCAAATCTAAGATTGGATCCTGCCATAACTAGATCTGCACAAAATAACTGTCGTGTGCTCATTCCTTCAAGTACCCACCAAGATCTACTGCTGTAGATTTCAAATCTACTTTCCTTTTAGAGCGTGAGCTCTGATACCACGTTAAATTTTACTTATTCCAAGCTTAGCTAAAATATTTCCTAGTGATTTTCCTTGCTAAAAATGATTTTGATAGTTGACTGAATAAATTATGCTGTTGGAATATTTAACAAAAGTCTAGATAGCAGAAGCGATTTCAATGGAAACAGATTTACACAAGAAAATAACACACAAAATTTTTTCCCTTTAAATAAGCTTTTCATTCATTAATTTCCAAAGCTTACAAGGGCTCTCTTATTGAGAAAGTAGTTCGAGAAAATACAACAATCAAACCTGGCAAAATGCCCTTCTTCCAACTTGCAAATCTGCCCGACAAGCGCTAGTTGTACGACTTGTACGAACTGTACGACCTTGACTGCACCAACGAGTCTGACCTATGAATTGTTGGCCCACGACTCTGCCTGCTTAGTCGCACCCCGCAAATTGGTAGCGTGCATCTTTGTCCGTATGACTTCTTTGGCTGGCTTTAGTATGAACTGTACGAACAATGATTTACTTGGACCTTTGTCTGACTGGTATGATCCCCTTGAAATATTTCTTTGCCTGCTGTAAACCCTCTCTTTGCCAAATCTAGAAAGAAGAAAGTGCTTCTCTTCTTCAACTTAATGCTTGAGTTTCTCTTGTGATAATGGTGTCTCCCTCTTGTGGCATTCTGTTCTCACCTTGGCTTCCTTTTATACTATTGGGATTAGATCTCTCTCACTTGAGATCAATGGTTATGATTAACTAACTTAAATCACTAATGCCAAAAACTTAGGCATTTCTCCAAATTAACCTTAATTAATCTAAAAAGACATTCACTTTACTAATTGACTTTAATAAAGTAAATTTCCAAAGTTCTTGAGAGGTATTAGTGATGATCTCCACGAGATAGACATAAACCCAGGTGAAGACACCTGCCCAAGCTACAAATATCAACATAATCCACCCCTATGCTTGGGCATGTTAAGCTCCTAATTTAGAATAACTCTGCATGTATCTTGTTGGTAATGCTTACCTAGGTGTCATTCTAGTATTCAAAATGCCTAGAAACATTGAAACTAGTATGAAATACCTTGGAAATGTCGTCGTTCGTATTGTATGGCATTTCACAATTTGGAAATGTGATACGATATGACCAACGACCTTTCCAAGGCGTTTTACAATTTCCAACCATGTTTCAGGGGTTGTTTTGGATGTTTGTAGGCTGACTTAAGCATCCACGAGGGGTGTGGATTTCATAGGCAGCCTCAAAACACTGAATGAATGGTTGATGGATACATCTAATTAGTTTCTAAACCTACTTAATTAATTTTTAGATAGGTTGGGATCATAGAAGCCTAATGATCTTGTGAAAATTTTTGGTAACCCCAACCCCGTTTCAGTTTTAGTGTTGCATGTTGAAATTTAAGGTTAGGTTTTAGATTTAACAGAAATAAATATACTTCAATGCATAAACAAAACAATGTTAGATTTAAAATAGTACTTATTTCAATAAATTTGATCTGCAATCAAATTAAACATAATTTTCATCTCTTTCAACTTTAACGCTCTGCTGGTCATTGTGTTAAGGTTGATCCAACTTTAACACTCTGATGGTCACTGCGTTAAAGTTGGTCCTTGAGAAAATTCACCAATTTCCATGTATAGTAACAAAATAGTAAATAATATAAATAATGTACAGAAGATAACAATACTAAAGAATCATAACCATTATTTGAATCAACCTTATACTCGGATACTTTTAAGTTTGATCTTGTCACCGAAGGGACAAGTCAATATGGTTAAACACGTTATGTGTACCTTGAGAGAGAGAGTTCAGGTAGAAGTAAACAAACCTCAGATTCTTTAATCAAATTAGCAGCTCAGTCATACTCAGTACAGTCACGCTAAGCAGAGATACACAATCATACAAAGCAGTGACACACAGTCAAAGATAAACTTCACACTGGGCAATGTTTCATAGTCATATTGAGTAAGGACAAAACTTTTACACTGCAAGGGAGTGCAACCACATTGCTACAACAAGAGAGAAGATCACGATGCTAGGGAAAGCAGCGATAAGCCACTGGATAGCAGCAGAGAAGACCAAAATGTAGTTATGCTGAAGTAACACGCATATATAGATATAGTCACCGTGGAGAATGCTGGAAGGTTCACACAGAAGGTAGGTCACACGTGAGTGGCGAAGGAGGCACAGGGTATCCTAGTCACACGAGAGAAGGCTCACACGCAGAGAGTAGCGAAGGAGTCACAGGGTATACCAGTCACACGGGAGAAGGATCACACGCAGAGAGCAGCGAAGGAGCCACAGGTGATCCCAGTCACGCAGGAGCCGCGTGGAGTAGAACAGTCGCGAGAAAGAGAGACATGCGGGAGTCACGGTCAGTAGCAGAATAGTCACACGGGGAGCCATCCCAGTCATGCAAGAGCCGCCCGGAGCAAAGAAGCTGCGAGAAAGAGAGACACGTGAGAGTCACAGTTAGCAACAAAACAATCACGTGGGAGATGGATCACACGGGGAGCTAGCCCAGTCATGCAAGAGCCGTGCATAGTAGAGTAGTCGCAAGAAAGAGAGACACACGGGAGTCATGGTCAGTAGCAGAACAATCACGCGAGAGATGTATCACATGGGGATCTAGCCCAGCCACGTAGGAGCCGCGTAGAGCAGAGCAGTCGCGAGAAAGAGAGACACGTGTGAGCCACAGTCAACAACAGAACAGTCACACGGGAGATGGATCACACGGGAAGCTAGCCCAGTCACGTTGGAGCCGTGCGGAGCAAAGCATTCGCGAGAAAGAGAGACATGCGGGAGCCACGACTAGCAACAGAACAATCACGCGGGAGATGGATCACACGGGGAGCTAGCCTAGTAACGTAGGAGCCGTGCGGAGCAGAGCAGTTGTGAGAAAGAGAGACACACGGATGCAACAAGAGAAATCCCAGTCACGTAGATGCAGCGAGAGAAAGCCCAGTCACGCGGATGCAAGGTGATTCACGTGGATGCAACAAGAAACCCAGTCACCTAAATAGATACAAGTCACATAGATGGATACCTTTAAATAAACCAACGTGAATCTAACACTTAGGTTTACTTAGGAATAAAGCGGTCCAAAAAAAACATAAAATTAAATGGTTCAAAGATAAAATAAAAAGGTCCAGAGGTCTTTATTAATAAAGCCTTAAAGGTTTTATTAATAAGACCATAAAGTAAACATTTAATGATTTTATTATAAAGTCATAAAGAGAACTTAGGTTGGTGTACCAAAAGAATCCATAAGGTAAGAGTCATCATAACAAGGATACACACACAATAAGAATGCTAGGACCAAGTAAGATAAAGGACCATGAGTCGACAAGGGGGCCACAAATCCACAAGATCAAGGTGAACCATAATTTATCTATAGGACTAACAAGACCAAAGATTTTGATCTTTTCTCTCTCTCAAGGTACATAATTTTATTTTTTTTGTCATCATCGTATAAGGGAAAGTTCCAAACTGGATGGTACAATCCTTTGGTCCTCAATACTGCTCCTAAGTGTTGGGTGCTAGGGACATGGTCAAGGGGTGGCCAGTCCCTTGAGAAGCAGCGTAACAATAACCGATTAGAGTGTGGATATCACACATCATTATTTTCCATTCTTAAAGAATGACTTTCGACCCTAGGACAAGTTTCAGTCCCAGTCTAAATCACGTTGATCAACCCTAGGACCTTGACTGGGTCCTCCATTCTTCCGGAGAATGGTCCTCAGTACTAAGCTGAGCTTCAGTCCTAGACTGAAAGTTGATCAACTACCTGTAGGACTTACTTGGACATTGTGTCCTTGGTCCCAGACCAAAATATGTCTCTACCTCTACCTGCAGGATCTACTTGGACATTGCATCCCTGGTCCCAGACCAAAATACCTTAGAGGCACATAGGGGCCCTAGCCACATGCTAGGGGCTTTGCCACGGCATCAACCTGCTTGGTCCTAGACCAAGAACCCCAAGAGACTATTGAGAGCCATAGGGTACCTTTTAGGGTCTTACTCTGCACTAGTTAAATGACTAGGGTACCATCCTCGCTGAGAATGGGTCTTGCAGCTGCACTAACATTAACACTGCATATGGTTTAATGCCCAAACCCCATCATGCATGTACATAAAAAATTTAAATTTTTTACTGAAAGCATGAAACACACGAGATTTATTTTCATTTTTTTTAATCACTCTGAAAATTTATAACAACCCTAATCTCTTACTCAGAAATTTTAAATCAGGCAACACACATGAAATTAAACACTCAGATTTTTTACTAAATTTAGTCCAGGGAAAACATGTTCTTCAGAGAGTTTTTATTTCTTCAGACATTCATTCAACAAAATACAATAGTACCTATCTCTTTTTCATCTTGAAAAATGTGCTAGAACTACACTCTGAAAACTTGCTGTACGAAACCCTCAATTTTGCCACACGTGTGGCTGTACAAACGGCTTGATTTTTGTGCACAGACTGCCTCGAAATTTGTGCTGTACGGACAACAATAAATGTTGTACCTACCTCGAAAATCATGCTGTACGGATTTCAATATCTGCCTCGAACATCATGCATTCTCTCACCTTGATTTTTGTGCTGTACGGACCGTACGACCATCATTACATGATGTACGGTTTTGCTGCATTAATTGTTGTACGCCTGCATTGGGATTTGTGCCATTTTGTTGGTACTAGTGTCTCAAAATTCGTGCCCTCTTTTCTCTTCCTAGTTTTGGAATTTTGTGCAAGGGTTTACTCTCTGGTTCTTCTCTTCTTTCTTGCTCATCTCTCCAAGCCCTTTTTGTTTGAATAACTTCCACCTCCAAATCAATGGCTTAGATTAAAATCCAACTAAACAAGATCTAGGGCCCATCTCATTTCCTCATTAAAATCACTTTTAATTAAGAAATGAGAATTTAATGCACACCCTCTTTTAAACTATAAAGTCACTTTAAAATCATAACTCAAACTTTCATTAAAAATGCAGTTTTCCACCAAGTTTTCGGGACGGGGGAACGCGGGAGCGGGGAAACGCACATTGGGGACGTGCAAAGGCAACCCCAAATTTTGGGGAATTTTGGGGAGCAGGGGGGGCGTCGGGGTCTTCAAATTTTAACATGGGGGGGGCATCTCTAAAATTATTAAAAAAAAAATTAGTAAATACATGCTAAATTTTAAAAACAGAGCAAAAATTTTTAAAAACAGAGCTACAGTCACAGACTGTCACACTCACAGGCTTCAATCTTCAAAAGCAATGTTTTGAGCATATTTAAAATTTGGATTTGAAACTCAAGGACGTGACAAGGCTATTACAGGTTGACTTGAGAGCCTTCTAATGATTTATCATGAGATAACTGTGATCTTTTGGATGTCCTGTCTTAGGCATGAAAAGTATTTTTTTTTCATGTTTCCACTAGTTTCGGAATGGTGAAAACTTCTGAATCTGAAAGGAAAGATGTCAATGGAAGAAGAGTAATCAATGGCCTAGCCTTAAGTGCTTTTCTTAGTTCAGAGATTTATGGTATTTAAAATTTTCAAGGAATCATCTCTACTGTTCTGAGTCCTCCATAATTTAGCAAGGAGAAATGCATCGTAATGAACTACACTAGATCTGTCTTATTATTTATATGTAGGAGGGTAGTAGGCATGAGGAAATGCCAAAATGTGGGCAGTTATTAATTTTAGAAAAAAGTTCATATAAGGTGGATAAGACTGCAATTGTATAATTTGAGTAGACATGTATAACTTAATGGAATTTAAAACAAGTTCCATGATCAACCCAATAACACTCCACAAGCAAATGAGAGAGACACCAAGATTATGTGGTGGGTATTGAAAAATATCCTAAAGAATTCAAAAACAGAGTTAAAAAATTAAAAAACAGAGTTAAAATTTCAAAGAAAAAGTTGAAAACTTTAAAATTTTAAATTTAAAATACCTCCACACTGCACAGTGGAGAGGAAGAGCAGTCCACGACCCACAAAAATTGGTAAATCGTGCTTCGTTACCCACTAGCAGCGTCCACTCCACGGCCACTAACGTCCACTCCAATCTCTCCACGGGCCACTGCTGAAATAGTCCACGGGCCACTGCTGATTCACTCCTTGTTTGTTGATTTCATTATTTCATATTTATGTGACAAAGACCTGGCATCTATTCCGTTGAGACTCCAGAAGTGTATGTTATGAACCCAATAGTGAAGAGAACTCTGTAGGTTCAGACATTCGTGTTAGACTGCTGAAACAGTCCACGGGTCGGGCCACTGCTGAAACAGTCCACGGGTCAGTGAAACTCCACGGAATGCTCACACGGGCCACTGCTGAAACAATCCACGGGTCAGTGAAACTCCACGGAATGCTCACGAGCCACTGCTGAAACTCCACAGAATGCTCACGGGCTGAGACTCCACCAACTGCTCAGCTCAACTCGCAGGCATTACACTCAGGACTGTGCTCACGGGCCCTTCATGGGTGAAAGGTCGGACTGTGAAATGGGAAAATGCCAAAATGGAGGCCGCGCAGGATAGTTTATGGTCACGGAGAAAAAGAGAATAGGGTAGAAACCACGATTTAGGTTAGTATATATATATATATATATATATTTTTAACTAAATTTCATTTTTAATTTTTTTGTGTTTTTTAATTAAAAAAAAATTAAAAGTTTGGGGGGGCGTGTAAAAGCCCCCCATCAAGGAACGTCAAAAAAGTGCGTTTCCCCACGTTTCTGAGAAAAGGGGGCGCTGGGAAATGTTTCCCATGGAGCCTCCCAGCCCCCGGGGCATGGGGGGCGCAGGGGGCGTGCCCTCGACCCTGGGAGACGCGTCCCCGTGGAACACTGTAAAAATGTCACTTTATAAAATAAAGTCAATCTCACCTTTTTAAATGAGCTAGGGACCACTTTTAAAGTGTCCTTGTCCACCCCAGGGCATGAATGGACAAACACTTCCTAGGTAAAAATTCAACGTCTTGTCAATGTGCATTTGAACCTATACCTTGTGTCTTGTAGGGGTGAAGAATATACAAGTGGGCCTCATAAATACTGGCATGTGGATCTAGAATGCCTAAACTTGAAACTCTTTCTTGCTGCTCTTGATGTTGGTGGTGATGCAAGTGGAAATGGGATTGCCTCCTATTTCAATCCATGCTTTGGTTTTGCTGAACAAGCATCTTGCTCTATTTTTGTTGATGAGGATGAAGATGAAATGGATATATAACTGTATGTCTTTACCTCATGTTTTATTTCAGCACATATTGCCTTATATTAAAGGTTGATTTTGGATTTATAGTCTCATCCTAAGGCGCATGACATGAGGACACGAGACATGGAGGATATAGAAATACAAGTATCTGACATGGGACACGTCATATACCCCAGAAATAGGACACTGGGACANTATATATATATATATATATATATATATATATATATATAAACTAGTTCGCCATCCCCAATTTAAAATTACACAAATATAGAAATGAAATATAGACATAAAGATCCATTTTTTTCGAAACTAGAACATTTACAAAACATTGATACAACTAGTTAATAAATCAATGATGATCAAACACTCAAGAAATTAGAATATTCGATAAATGTCATAAAATAGAAGTTTAGAGCTTAGAACTTAGAAGTTAGAACCATAAACTATAGTTTTCTCATAAGTCCGATCTTTGCTATGGCAGCTACACTTCCAAACCATGCAGAGATCAAATACATATAGCTTTTTAATTAAAAGAGTGCAGAATTTCAAATATCCATATCCATATTTTCTAAGACATGCAATATAACTTGTTACCTCGTCATCAATGGTATCGTGAATAAATTTAGCAATCAACACTAACATAGGAATTGATGACGTAATGATTGGTGCACTTGATTTATACCTTAGACGAGCACTCTGGCTCATCTGCAGTGAGAACATCTTCCAATATAAAGTAAAAATTAGAAATATAAAGATTGCAGTATTTACAAGCGCCTTTGACTGTAGCATTCGTTGTTACTCTGCAAATACCTAGGTACTGTTATTCCCACTAAACCGTACATGTAGGCAAAAGGAGCTATCCAAGTAATAGCACATATTCACTGTGGGAAACATAGATATTAAACCTTAGTAGATTGTAAACTTATAAATCTTCGACCTTGATGAAAAGAATGACGTTTTCTAAGTTTCATGACAATCAATAGGCATCAACTAGCATATTACAAACACATAGTTTTGAAAGCATCGACTAGCTTACAACAACCACGTAACCCTGAATTGGCTTGTTGAATGAAAAATCACAAGAAATACCTTATATTTGTGGGAGTTAACACCTGTTTCCCATCAGACATAGGGGACACATCTAGGGTATGTGTTCAACATGTGCCAAACATGTGTTCTAGCATGTTTGTGTTTGACACGTGGGATGTGGACACAGATTTCCAATAGGGCGTGCCTTGTTTCTTAGGTTTGATCTATAAAGGCTACTTTTGGATTTTGCATCATGTAATCATTGATGGGAGTTTGCTTCTAAAATGCCATTTAGTTGTATCTTTCTTATTTTCTTGCAAGATGACGTGTTATTTAAAAAAACCGTATATATAAATATATATGTTGTATTTTTTATATATCACATTTTCCCCACTATACCCATTTTGTGGAACCACGTTTCTAGGTTTCTAGGTGGAAACTAGTACACATTTCAACATTTTGTACAAGTTAGCTTCGCTTCCTTCAATTCGTCTCATTTTTTTAGAGGCCCCATCAAACTTAACGTGTATAAATGAGTTAGGATTTTTTTAGAGTTTCCAAGGATGTTAGTTTTTAGGTTACTCTGAAACTGTTTACCCATGTTTGGGGTGCTGCATGAGATTTGGGGTACGTGGTGTATGTTTAGCCTTTTGATGGTTGAAGATGGATTGACACTTTTGGGAGATGTTCTGTGATGGATTTGCATAGTTGAGATAGCTTGCTTAGTAGATGCTTGACCTTTGTTGATTATTGACTCAATGTTCTTCCCTTAGATGTTGGAGATCTCATGGTAGTTTGATGGATTCCCTTCGTTGGGGCCCCATGTAGGAGTCACTTGCTAGGAGAATGCCTGACATGGGATGGGGAGTGTTATGAGTCATGGAGGAGGGCATTGGGCCCTAGTTGGCATGTGGCATCTTGGATTCCTATTCAGAGAATTGGAAATGGCTTGGCAATGCTTGACGCTTTGATAGTGTTCTTGCAAAGGCAATTGACTCTGTGGAGTACATTGGTTAGGCGGATTGATGGAGTTCGTGGAGGCTTGTGATGGAGTGGTGTAAACGAGCCTTTTGTAGATACATCACCTTGGAGCCATTATTGTGCATGATATCACCTAGGAGCATGACAAATGTACTTTGGAGTGTAGCATCTCAATTGTTTTGGCTTACAAGTGCTTGTTATAGGTTGTTTGTATGGGTTAAGGTACTCATTATTGAGGCCTTTATTTTTTCTCATATAGATAGAGGAAGGGAAAAGTCTTTCCATTAATCATCTTAGTGTTCATTCTTATATCACTCTTGTGTGAGATGTGACCTAGAGAAAAGTGCGCACCAGCCTCTCTCTAATGTCTTCTTTAGCACTTGATCTTTCTCTCCTTTGAGTAATTAGGGTTTCTTGGGATTCTTGGAGTATGTTTGAGTTCTAGGGTTAGGGTTTACCCTTGGAGATTGAAGATTAGGGTTTTTGATAAAACCCTAGGGTGGATCTTGGAGAAGAAGAGAACAAGAGGACATCTTGCCTTGGAGGATGTGTTGGAGTGACTCTAGCATATTGAATCACCTTGGTTGCTAGGGTTTTGTTGATTTACCCTAGCTAGGAATTTGGATTTTTGGGAGGATTTGTTCTAGCCTTTAGACAAGGCTATGGTATATACATGTACTTCATCTTGAGCATATAAATGAAGTTTCCAGCGGTCCTATAATTATGCAATTTCCAGATTTGAATTTCAGCTTTATATGTTCTACTTCTTCATTCATTGTTATTTACAGTTTATGTCTTGCCGATTTAACATAAGTAAAAGGACAAGTTGTTAAGTGATTTGACATCCATTGGAAAAAGATAAGGGGTGGATTTTACTACTGTCATACTGCTAGTGTACTGCTGTAAAGTGCATTTTCAGATCTTGTTATTGGCTGATAAGTTGCCCTAGAAGGGATGAAACTTTTCTTTGTGTTTAGTATCTTCTCCTTGAATTGCCAAGTAGTTTGGGTCTGTTTGGAAGTGAAATATTGTATCCTTTCTGCTGGTGTTTTTGTACTTTGTTTTACAGCAGCCCTAAGGCTGAAAATTCTAGGGCCAAGATCCAGGAAACCTTCAAAGTTGAAGGCGAACTTTCTGAATTGCATTGAATTGTCAATTGTCGGCAGAATTTCAACAAAGGATTCTAATGGTGTCTGGCATTTTTGAACACTAGAGGGCTCTCCTTCAGTCTTGCCAAACAGTCTTTGTTTCACAAAGAACAATTCTTTTGTTGTAGAAAATAAGTTGTACTTTCTTGTTTTAGAATTTACATGTTTAAGAGGCTGCTGGTTATGTCGAATCCAAAGAAAAGATTGAGCTGCCTTCTAAAGTTTTGGACTTCGAACATGGAATCTACCTTGGAAATGTTTAATATCGAATATCTTCTGATTGAAAAAAAGCTATACTATAAATTCTTGCCAAAGCAGATCTTTGTTTTCCAAATAATGGTTGGAGAACATTTCCAAAATGCTTTGAGAGTCGATTTAAATGAAAAAATAAGAAATTTCTTGTTACAACACTTTTTATGGCTATAGCAGCAAACAAACAATGCTACAATAAAACATTGTTTTCCTTTAATGGATAACAATGAACATCTGCCTAGTCAACTAGTTATTTAGAAAACCTATAGCCTCTCTAGGAGACAATGGAAGGCAAAACTATGGACTTGTACATATTGATTGCCATATTTAGGCTTAGGTTACGTACTTTAGTTTGATCATTATGCATGTCTGCTACCAATTTCCATAGTTGGTAGCTAACTTCTGAGTCCTGACACAGTTAGTCTTATTCGAAACAAATGTATTGCTTTTCATTTTCCTCTTTACTTTAATGAGGGCATGTACATGTCATTTTATGGAGTTCAAAAGATGCCACCTATACATTTACTCAGGAATTGTAAGACTTTCATTTCTTGGTCCTGCCCTTGTCAGCCAAGGATCCTGGACCAAATTCATCTTTTCTACCCATTTCTTACATGAAATTGCGGAATCATGTTTTCCCAAGTAAAATCCATTTAAAAAAATTCCTGGATGGAATGCATTTGTTCTTTCTCGTAACGGATACTATGATAAAGTTGGAATAATGCATGTATTGTTTTTGTTGCCTATGCATTACAATGTGATATTGCACTTTGATATTGGATTGGGCTCTGAAAATCCTTATTCTCCTTTAGTTTGCTCTTTGTAAAGGGAGAAACTTTGCTAACTTGTGGCACATATGATACATTATCTTAATATTTCTATTCGAAAATCAAGATTCTTTTGTAAGGAGTGTAGCTACTTTTTCAACAAAGGGAAGGTATCATTGCTTAACTTCTATTTCTCTGGATGTCAATGTAGACTGCATGCACACTCTCTCTGGGATTAGGCCAAGATCAAATCCATGCTTCATCAGTGCTTGTGATGCCTATGGTACCTTCTCGTATGAATGGATTTCGAGTTAACGCTCTTAATCCAATCAAACTTCATTCTGTGGCAAATGCTTTGTGGATTGACATCATAGAAAAGGATGACGATTTGGACCCCCCTGATGCAAGTATCTTGCGTTGAAACAACTGTAAGTGATAATGTATGTTCAAACATATGTAATTGATAATGATGGAAATTTCTTATCATTTGTTACTTATTTTGCACAAGATATATAATATTGATTGATCCAATTTTTTTTTAATAACACCAGGAATCGCAGGAACTGTTCCACAAGAATCACATGAGCATATATGTAGTGAAGAATTTAATTTTTTGTACAATTCTTTCCCTCAACTATAAGGGTCTTCTCAACATTGGTGTATTATTTGTATATGTGGTCCTTCAATAAAGTTATTTAGTTCTAACTTCTCACGGGTAGCATATTATATTAGAATCATTGTCAAAGTATTTCCATTATAAATGCCTCTCAGCTTTGAGATCATTCAAAGGAGCTGGCATCTGTGCAAGTCTCTGGAATATGCAGTTGACAACATGTCAGTTTAAATATGAAGTTGCTTATTTGCTTTAGAGGAAAAATGTTCTCTAATCATGCAAGAAGGTTGAAAATGAATATCTTTGGGTCCAAGAGAACTTTGTAATGTTCCATCTCTCTCCAGACCATGGTCTGATATACAGCTGCTTCTGTAATGTGTAACTCTTTTTTAGAGCAAATTTGGTAATGAACGTTACAAATTTTATTCATTCTTAAAATATAATCTCTTGAAACTCAAAGATGTCTTGAGAATTATGTTGTGCAGTAAAGAGACAATTTTGTACAGAATTTCTTTATATTTCTAATAATTTTTCTTTCAGTCCATGTTTGTCATGAAATGAGCTCAGAATATCAAGCTAATCTGGGAGTCCTGAAGCTTAATGGGACATCAGAACTATACCAGCCAAAATAAGAGAATGACAATGGAGATCCCAAAGAGGAAGCGTTTGTCTATATCACTCATATACTATCTCTACATGGTATCCATATATGGAATTGTTTTTATTATTGTTTAACTGCTTTGGCAGAACTGAAAATTGTCAAGTGTCTTTGGTGTTCAATTTGGGTTAAATATAAATCAGTGGCAATAGTACTAACATATTGATGACTTCAATTATTGAGAAATGTGTAGCTTCATGTTAAATAAATTTTCTTCTTTCTACAGAGACATGAAGGTGGCATTACAAATTAAACATCATGTATGTTGTAATATCAATACTGATATTCTACTTGTTGAATTTTAGCTAGCAGAAATACATAAAAAATTTGCAGATTAACTTAAACAGATAACAAGTGCAGTAAAATAACATTCATCACATCAGCACAATGGACACAAGAGTTTTTCACCGGGGAAACCTTCAAAGGACAAAAATTCCAAAAAGCATTAGTAGTTCATCTCGTAAATGAGATGACTTAGGAAATTCTTCAAAAAGTTCCTCAAACCCAAATCTGGGTTTGACCACAGTTACAGTGAATTTTTCTCAGAAATAATCAGAGCAAGGGTTTCAAACCCTAGGTACTCAGATTATCAGATCTGCTCAGAAATAACAAAGACTGTCAAAAAGAAACAGTCTGCCCAACATTTATCAGATCTGCTCGAACAAATTAGGGTTTTCTTGGAAACCAAAAATTCACTGCCCAGAAATTAAAACAGGCTGCCCAGAATTAATTTTTACCTGCCCGAATCTCTATCAGCTGCTTGGATCTCTGTCAAAGTCTGCCTGTTGACTTCGGCCCTACCCGAAATGCTTTTTATCTCTGCCTGTGATGACCTGAATGATGTACAGTCAACCCGTGACTGTTTTTGCAGCCCTTCTGCTGCTGCTGAAGTGGTGGGAAGCCCCACGTTGACTGGGCCGAGGCTTTAAAGCATGCTCGAACCCTCTTGGGGTCTGCAATTTAGCAACTCGAGGTCTGTACAAACAACCTGGGTCTGCTATTTAGCAACCCGTGGCTGTAGCTGGCTGCTGTAGCTTTTGTGGGGGCTCCAAACCCTACTGTGGGTGTTGGCAGAGTTGCCCAAGGAGCTGAGGAGGCTTCTGTGGAGGAAACACTAGCTGCTCGAAAGGAGGATGGCTTCCGTGAAGGATCAGGGCTGCCACAGAGAAAAAAAGACAGAGGCTGCCCAAAAAAATATGAAGTCTGTTCTGGATTTGTAGGAGGTTGCCTTGAAATTGCTGAAGATGAGTTTGCTGATAAAACCCTAGCTGAGGGTTAGTTGAGAAAGATGGATGCCCTAGCTGGGGCAAAAACATAAAAACAATCTTCAATGGAATCTTCAGTTTGGGCAACTTCACCTGTGAGAGCAAAATAGTGTGTAATAATGAGAAGACTTGATCTTTTATAGCCTCTAGTCACCTGTAAGTGGACCAAAATTAAGAAAGATAAAATAATAATATTTTATTCTTTTCTTAATTTCACTTTTACCTTCTTACCAAAAAGGTCCTTTATGTATTTTTGACTTTTACCAAAAGTCTTTATTTATTTTTGACTTTCATCTATGGTCCCTTTTCCTGTCGTCCAAAAGTCCTTATGTATTTTTGGCTTTTGACTTTAGCCTTTTTCCAAGTGCCCCTATGGCCATTACCTGTGGTCTTTTGATTCCAAAAGTACATCATCATAAACCAAGAGAGTTACTAATGCTTTTATCTCACACTCCGTGTGACACCTAGATCTGGTACTAGGGTAACTTAACCAAGGGTAGCTAATCCTTTGGGAAGTATTCAAAGCCCTTAGATCAAGGGTCAGAGTGTCATACATGCCTAGACCCAGTCTAGGGCTTACAGTGCCTTCCTAGTAACAGACCAGGTGACTCAGCCATGGGCTGCATAATTTGACCCTAGGTACTTGGTAACAGACCAAGCGCCTCCATTCTCCAAGAGAATGACTACTCAAAACTAAGCTGAGTCTACTAGTATTAGACTGGTCCACACCGTGGTCCCGGACCAGATGTCTACCATTCAACAGAATTGTCACTCAACACTGAGTTGAGTCTACCCAGGGCAGAGCTGGGTCTATATCATGGTCCCAGACCAGATATCTACCATTCAATAGAATGGTCACTCAACACTGGGTTGAGTCTACACCGTGGTCCCGGACCATGTGTCTCCATTTTCCGAAGAGAATGGCTCTCGATGCTGCTCAGAAAAATCAACACTACTACTCTACTATTATAGGATTGGCTAGTACACTCAAGTGGGTACAAAATACATAATTTTATTGTGCATGCAATGAGCTGTATCAAAGGCCCCAAAATATAACAAACTGGAGAATTTATAGGGTGGAAATTTCAGAAAGAAATGGTACACTTACCACTGATAATCAAGCTGATGATACTCCAGAGATAAGTTGCATACATATAGTGTTGGACAGATGAGGTACTGGTGCTCCCTTCCTTCAGTTGACGCCCAACTACAAAGGAGGCTTTTCCCTAGTTAAAGGTGACGTTTTTGGTGAAGGAGGTGTCTGATACAGGTGAAACTTTGTAGGACTGATGGTCTCCCCTTCCTGAAGAGAATGGCCGGAGCATGCAGAGGATCTAACCTCTCCAAGACCCCTAGCAAATTGATCTACTTGTTTGGTGCTCACGCCCTAGCCTCACAGATCTGTCGATACTGCTCTGGATGAGCAAACTGATGACTAATAATCATGGAGTGACCCTGCTGATAAAGATGAAGCTAACATGCAGAAGATAAACTAGGATTCAGAGACCCAGCGAATACTTCTGGGGTTTTCTAGCAATTCCCTAGCTGCACGCATGAACTTGCAAACAATCATTCGGTGGATGCTGAATCGTTGGATATGGATGAATACGATGAATACTGTTGATAAACTTGGATGGTCTATCCTGAAAGAGACTAGGGCAGATAGTTGCACTGTTATACCCTCGTTAGTTAAAGACGCCGTCTTCAACCCCAATTGCTGCGGCTGCACGCTGTGGTGCTGCTCAAAACTCCAAATCAACAATAATAATAATAGATACCTCTTTTAGTCCAATGACCCTTCTTAAATAGATGAGCATGCGCTTTTGAAGGTTTGCATGTCACTTTTAGGGTTTATGCTTTACTTTTGCATGCATGCAATTCTAATTTTATGTTGCCTTTAAGCCTAAAGAAATAAGGCTTCCTTTATCAAATTGATGCCATTAATACTGAATGAGTGTCCCGATCTGTTCTAAGTATCAAATGTCCTCAGGCAATTCCCTTTCATGTAGTACCCGCTCGAACATATGGGAATTAAGTAGGTTAGCGGGTGTTTTGGTGCTTAATTAGAAGATGACATTACACATGCATTTACGATTTCAAGGATATTTACTATGCTCAGATGCAAGCAAGTCATGCATGTGATTCATGAACATGACATTAGCTCCGTTTCAACCAAAGGATGACATTGGATCAATCAGTACAAATTTAGTCAAGTACAAGCATGAAGATAGGATTTCTCAAATATAATGTCTGATAGCATTAACGTCACCAAGGACCCAGGAGTGAGGACATAGAACAGGCTTGGTCACCTTAGTATGTAAGTGGGCTATAATTCCAATATCTATCTTTACTTGATTAACATATATAAGTTTATAACTAATTTTACTTGCAAGTTTTGCGATATATTATTTCATAATTGGTTCTCAAAAGTGTGACTCACATTCTTCTTTTATCTTGCTCATTCATTCATAACACAACAGTGCATCCTTTCACAACCAATGACTTAACCTGGCAGGCTTATGTTCAGTTAAAATTTTTTCTTTACAACGTTGATGTTTATAACTAACATACTGGTAAACTATGGTCGATCACTCTACGGAGCTAGTCCATCTCCATATTTTCTAAGCCATGTTTTCTGTAAGGTAAGTTTTTAAATTTCATTAATATCTTCAAAATATATCTGGTTACGTGTTATTGTTATTTGAACTCCTAGAAGTAATCTAAACAACTCTTATTTAGTAAGCTGCAAAATACTAGGACCACAAGGAGTGAAACATTGGGGATGCCATGAGCAAAACATCAGGACTGCTACGAGCGGAATCATAAGTGGCTAAACTGCAATGATAACAAGTGCCCAAGTGTCTGGGGCACAACTCACAAACTACTGTTAGCACGTGGGGGCCTAATAAACAGAAATTTATGTTCAAGCCTCTAGCTTTGCGAGCCTCAAAATAAAAGAATTATCTAGTAAGGTACATGCTAGTAAAAGGTTTTATGTAATAGTACTCTTAGTTGTGATAAATACATATATATTTCATATGTCTCTGTAGTGAGGGCGCATATTATATTTATATAAACTTTACATACCCATTGATATGTATGCATATCATTCCACCTTATGTAAGGAAATCTATTCCAGGTTTTTGGCTTGAGCAAACTTCGCATTGATATGTATGCATATCATTCCACCTTCTGTAGGGAAATCTATCCCAGGTTTTTTGCTTAAGCAAACTTCTGAAGGTGTAGTATGTTATATACTTTAGGTTTTTTTCGCTGTAGCAAACTTCTGGAGGTGTAGTATGTTATAGACATTAAACAATAATAAAAATAATAAACAAATGTGATTAAAATGTAAAAAATATATATAAAGCTGTGATAAAGCTTATTGCGTCGAGAGGCGCTCTACAATCCAGTATGGGGAAGATCTTGTAACGTTATGTGACTTTACATAACGTTACATAAAGTCGGCCATAAAAAAATAAAAATTTTAATTATCTTCCAAAATAAATGCCGGGCACAAAAACAACTTAATATGGGGGAGTTGTTGTAATGTTCCTACCTAACAAAACAATACAAAATAAAAAATTTTAATTATCCTCCAAAATAAATGTCGGGCACAAAAACAACTTAATATGGGGGAGATGTTGGGTGTTCCTACCTATCAAAACAATAAAAAATAAAAAATTTAATTATCTGCCAAAAAAATGTCGGTTAGAAAAACAACACAATATGGGAGAGATGTTGTAATGTCCCTACCTAACAAAATAATAAAAAATAAAAAATTGAATTATCCACAAAAAAATGTTGGTAGTACACATGGTTTTAAAACCATGTGCAAGGCCTCATAAACAACCCATGGTTTTATTGTACATGGTTTAGGGGGACCTTGCAAATGGTTTTAAAACCATGTGCAAGGCCTCCCAAACAACCCATGGTTTTATTGTACATGGTTTAGGAGGTCATTGCAAATGGTTTTAGGATCATGTGCAAGGCTTTCTAAACAACCCATGGTTTTAGGAGGGCATTGCACATGGTTTTAAAACCAGCATATATCCATTTAAAAGAGGCTCTACCAAGCATCAAGAGAGATCACATATCTCAAGGTGTAAACTTTTTTTTAGAGTGGAAGTGTTGAGGGAATGTGTAAATCCAATGTTTAGGGTTTTAGTTTTTCTAATTTACATTGTTTTATATATATCCAATTCTAAACTTGACATGTTGTTTTTAATAACATTTTATTATTTTTCATAAATAACACGTGTCAACTCTAGGATGAGCACGGAAGGAGTTATACATCTCTCCCATAGTGGGTTGTAGAATGCACATCTTTGGTGCAATCATGTATGGGGGAGATGTAATGTTCTTTCCTAAAAATATAAAAAATAATAAAAAATATTATATGTAATTCATAAATAGTATTAATATTAATAGTAAATATTATGACCTTAAATAAAAATATGTGTCTTAGACCAAGGCTGATAGTTGAGAGCAATACTTAAGAAAAGGTTTGCACCTCCAAAGATTTGATCCCCTCCCCACTTGAACCTAGAATTTAGATTTATGCTGATATAAACATAACCATCTATTGTAATTTTAACTTACACTTGAATCTATGTTGGTATAAGCATAACCATCGATTGTAATTGTAACTTACACTTGGATCTATGCTGGTACAAGCATCTATTGTAATTGAAACTTACACATTTAATAAAAATTACATTTATTTTTTATTTTGGATATTTTTTTTTATTGCAGTACTAAAAATTACATTTATTTATTTATTTGAGATATATATATAATTTTTTTGGCAGCGGTATCATTTATTTATTTATTTTAGATATATATATAATTTTTTTTTGCAGCGGTATCAGGATGCTCGCTGCACCAGATGCTCTCGTCCGTACAACGCAACGTCGTCACTCTCCTCTGCTCCACATTCGCCGCCTCAGCTCTCATATCCACGCCACACTCAAACAACACCAAACATCAACCCTACCAACGCGCTCTACTCTACCTCTTCCCCATGCACTCAACCTCCACCAGCGCTACCTTCAGCGCTCCCTAACCCCCCTCGATCCGCTCTCATATCCCAAGATCGCACCACTCCTCACTCGCTCCAGCCTGCACCATTCTCGGCATCCCTCGCGCGCCAGCGTTGCTCGACCTCATCTCCTCTCATCCCGACCCGCTCCTGGTACACACCGTTGCCCCGTCGCCTCCTCGCGCCCTTCCGCCAGCTACCTCACACTCGTCCACCACTGCGTTTTCCTCTTCACACACTCTCTCCACCCGCACCCCCAACGCTTCTCCGTCCGCTGCCAACTCCAAGCCACTCTTCCTGCCTGCGCCGGTCTTCCTACTCCTGTGACCCCTCTTCATTCCGACTCCCGCCTCCATCCCTCATCCCCCTCCCTTCTATCCTCACGCGACACTTCTAATCCCTTCCACCGCTGTCCTGCGCTCTGTGCTCCTCCTCCGCCCACGTTCCTCTCCCTCTGCCATCGCTGCCACGAAAACCCTTTTAAAACTAAAAAAATAATAATATAATAATAAAATTTATATATAAAATTTTATTAATAATAATAAAATTTATTATTATTATTATTACTAATTACAATTTAGAAACCTTATTCATCGATGAGATGATGGAAGAAATTTATGGAGTTAAGTATTTTTCGAAGTTAGATTTGAGGTCACAGTATTACCAATCACGGTTAGATTAGAAGTCGTTATTAAATTGAGCACAAAGATCTTTGGACCAACACACAACTCAGAAGATAGATTAGACAATTTTACTCGGAAATTGAAGAATGAAACAGTGCAAAAATGGCTTGCAACTGTGAATGCTTTCATTAATAAAAAATAATTGGATAATAATTACAATGTAATACACTGGTATTAATAACCAGCCAATTCGAATGCATGAGAGAGGAATTCGAATCGATTGACTCTACCTAACTACATGGATAACTGGACATGTCTAAATCATTATCGGAGCTCAACCAGTTAGCCCTAGTTGCCTCAATCAGTGCACCAGTCAGTTATGATCAGTTAACTAGCCTAACTAAATGTGGTAGGTGAGGAATTGCACCTTCGCACATGCAATCAATCAATGACTGGTGCTAACTGAATGTAACTGGATGTAATTGACTTCTAACTAGGCTTAACTAGGCACTAATTGAACTCAATTGAAGGAGGTTGGTTTCAACACTCCCATTGGATCCTAAATTGTAGGGATTGGTCTAGGAGGCTCCTAAAATGATGCATGCAAGTGTAGTCAGTGGCAGTTAGCCTCAACTAGTGTTCCCCACACTCTAGTAACTGGTACATGTGGCCCAATTAGGCCATGTGGATTCAATGATGCTAGTGACTAAATATAGACTGAAAGACTCCTAATTTAGACATGATTGACCAAATTGGACAAGGGAGGATTATAATCCTAACACCCCTCTTGAATGCTAACTTGGACAATTTGTGGGCTCCGGTAACTAAGACCATAGATCACCCATTACAGCTAAAGCAAAGTAATCGCTTAATATAAGGAACCGGGAAAAAACCACATGGGAGAAAAGCCCTCCTCAACCTAAGGATGTAGAATCAGGATCAATTTGGTTCTTCTGTGCATAGGTATCTTGAGGCCTGGCATGTGAACTTCTCCATCATTATGTATGGAGGAATCTTTCTCTTTGGAAGAAGAATAATATGCTCAACTAAATCAAAAATTTAGACAGCCACTGGATGAAAATTGGACCCATGTAGAGCAACTGAAATCAACCGATAAGAGAGAAAATGTGCTTGGGGATTTGAACCATGTGAAGAACACTCAAGTCACTGATATGTTGCAGCATTGAATAGCAAACCATGAGTGGTAAAATCAGCTCCAAGTGTTAGGAGCAAGTGTCCAGGTAGATGCAGAATGTCTTCCTCTTTACTAGTTCTGTGAGGAGATGAGCATGTGACCAAAGGTAGAGAAGCCTTGGGAATGTGGAGAGCAAATGCTTGAGCTCCTTAATCTGATATAGCTTCAGAAATAACTAATGATTCACAAAATAAAATATCAATAACCTCATAAGAGGAAACTAACACCAAATCCACAACAACAAATTTGAAGAAGACTTGTAGTACTTGATTTTTCACATCGAGATTGGCGAGAGCAGCTACAAGCATGACTGAATGCTTTTGGAATCTAAAATTTGAGCCAAATAAGATTAGATCATAAGATTCAAATAAGATCATATCATATCCAAATAAGTTCATATCAGATCCAAAAGTGTGGAATGAAATCAAATCCCCAGCAACAATTTTGAAGGAGACTTGTGGTACTTGTTTCTTCACACCAAAATTGATGAGAACAACTACACGCAGTACTGAAATTTCATGAACCTAAAATCTTGAGCCAAGTAATATCAGATCAGATCCAAATAAAATCATATCATATCCAATAAAGTTCATATCGGATCCAAAAGTATAGTCCACCGAGATGATAGATGCACAATTTTCTCCTTTTTCAAAATTCTGAATATTGGTGCATGCAATCCTGTAGGAATTTGCTAGAAGATCTAGATCAAGGAGAACGAATGGATCACTCCTACAATTTGATATTTTTTCCAAAATATCCAAGGTATTACTTATCTGCACACCAGCATCAACATTAAAGGGAGAGAAATCAAATTCCTCTTCACTTTCGGAAGCAATCATTGGCGAATTTTGCACAAAATTTAATGGAGAATCACTGGAAAATGTTTGCATAGAAGTGCAATAGTGTTTTTCTTCAATATCAGAGATTCAAATATCTTCTTCTGTATCAGACATCTGAGAATATGAGATATCAGAGATCTCACAAATTTCCGGAGCATCAGGAGAAGGAGTCACTGCAAGGAGACTTTCTTCAATTCAAATTGACTATGTAGAAGATTCTGCTACTTCTTCATCTTGAACAACTTCAACAGAGAAAGTAGAGGCTGAGAATTTTGGATCAAGAACTCTTGTGGTGCTGGGTGTGCTCTCCAAAGTGCTATTATGATTCTCACTATGCTTGCCAAAGGTTTTGTCCAATTTTGTCCAGAGATCCTTTGGGTATTCAACAGATTTAGTGAGGTAGCGCAACCTAGGAGAAATGGACAAACTTATTTCTCCAAAGGATGCATCACCATCATTTAGCCAGTCATTCTCATTATCATAAGACTCTTTACCAAGTCCAATAGATACCTCATAGAGAGCTTGTCTCTTGAGAGATGCAATCATCTTCAACTTCCATTTTGAATAGCTTGTGAATGGGGTGAGAAGAGGAACATATGAATCCATTTGAAGTTGTACCTACAAAAACACAAAAAGGGGCACCGTAAGGTCGGACAGCCTGCACTTTTCAAGTTTTCTTTACACCCAACTTAGTTAATCAAGCAAATTTGATCAACAATTCCTTTGCATAGGATTTCTGTGGTAAACTTGTCGCTTCTGGTGCAGAGCTGGAAGGAGCAATATTGCTCAAAACAAAATTTGATCCAGCATGAGATCTGTAGAAAGGAGAAGTGCCTTGTCCTATCGAGGCTCTGATACCATATTAAATTGAGCACATAGATATGTGGACCAACACACAAATCACAAGATAGATCAGACAATTTTACTCAGAAATTGAAGAATGAAACAGTGCAAAAATGGCTTGCAACTGTGAATACTTTCATTGGATAATAGCTACAATATAATACATTGGTATTAATAACCAGTCAATTCGAATGTATCAGAGAGGAATTCGAATTGATTGACTCTACCTAACTACATGGATAACTGGACATGTCTAAATCATTATTGGAACTCAACTAGTTAGCGTTAGTTGCCTCAATCAGTGCACCAGTCAGTTAGAATCAGTTAGCTAGCCTAACTGAATGTAGTAGGTGAGGGATTGCGCCTTCCCACATGCAATCAATCAATGACTGGTGCTAATTGAATGTAAGTGGATGTAACTGACTTTTAACTAGGCTTAACTAGTCACTAATTGAACTCAACTGAAGGAGGTTGGTTTCGACACTCCTAGTGGCTCCTAAATTGTAGGGATTGGTCTAGGAGGCTCCTAAACTGATGCATGCAAGTGCAGTCAGTGGAAGTTAGCCTCAACTAGTGTTCCCCACACTCTAGTAACTGGTGCATGTAGCCCAATTAGGCCATGTGGACCCAATGATGCTAGTGACTAAATATAGACTTAAAGACTCCTAATTTAGACATGATTGACCAAATTGGACAAGGGAGGATTATAATCCTAACAGACGTAGCAAAAAATGTTTTTCGAACTCATGAGGGCCATTTTGAGTTCAAAGGAATGCACTTTAGATTAACTAACACTTGAACCACTTTTCAAGCCACAATGAACAAATTGTTCCAACCATATTCGTGAAAGTTCGTATTAGTGTTTTTTGATTATATCCTTGCATGTAGAAAAACGTGGAGAGAGAATACCTGACAAAGTTCATATAGTGTTTTTTGATGATACCCTGACATATAGCAAAATGTGGAGAGAGAATACCTGACACTTAAATCAAGTACTCACAATCTTGGAAGAACATCATTATTTTGCAAAAATGACAAAATGCACTTTTGGAAAAGAAGAGTTGGGCTATCTAGGCCATATAATATCGAATGAAGGAGTCAAAGTTTATCCAAGTAAGATCAAGGCAATCACTAAGTGGCCCAAACCAAATAACATTTTGAAATTAAGATGATTTCTAGGCTTGATGAGATATTATCGAAGATTTGTGAAGAATTACGCCCATAAGACTGCCCCTCTAACAGATCTATTGAAGAAAAAATCATTTCGATGGAATGATGAAGCTGAAAAATGTTTTGAGGCATTGAAAAACATTATGTCATCAACACCAGTATTAGCAACACCAGATTTCACAAACCCCTTTGTGGTTGAATGCGATGCTTCAGGAATTAGGATAGGAATAGTCTTGATGCAAGGTCACCCAATATCATTCGAAATATAGAAGCTCAACAAGAGAGAGTCTAAAGTCCACATATGACATGGAAATGCTTGCCATTGTACATGCTTTGGCAAAATGGCAACAATACCTTATAGGGAGCAAAATCTTGATAAGTACAAACCATAATAGTTGTCAATATATCCTACAACAAAAAACATTGTTTATTGAACAACATAAACTGATAGAAAAAATTGCTACATTTGACATGAAGATACTACATAAGAGAGGAAAGAACAATGTAGTTGTTGATGCCTTTTTTCGAAAACATGAAGAAGTCAAGGCTTATGCGATCTTAGTTGCAGTTCTAGACTAATTGGATGAAATCCAAGGTGAATATGCCAAGCACCTAGACACCTGTGCCTTAATCAATGATCCTAATCAAGATCCAAAACTCGAATGGAGAAATGACATCCTTTGGTATAAAGGAAGAATCTAGTTAAGCCCAACATCCAGATTTAAGACCAAGGTGTTGATAGAATCTCATGATTCCCTAGCTATAGGACATGTAGGATTTTTCAAAACTTACTACAATGCCATACAATCATTCTTTTGGAAGGGGATGTATAAAGACATTGAGAAGTATGTAGCCATGTGTGACACTTGTTAAAGGAACACAAACACAAAATGTCGTGACTCCAGAGCTACTCCACCCATTTCACATTCTAAACCAGAAGTGGAAGGAAATCTCCATGGATTTTATTGAAGGGTTACCCTTATCCGAAGGCAAGGACAAAATCTTCGTGGTAGTGGATCGATTTATGAAATATGCACGTTTTATGGGTATTAAGAAAACAAACTCCACTAAACAAATCACTGAAGCATTATATAAAAATATTTACAAATTACATGGATTTCCAAAAATCATTGTTAGTGACAAAGATTCCAAATTCACAAGCAATTTTTGGAAGTAATTTTGCAAACAAATTGGGATCACGCTTAACATTGAGCTCAGTCTATCATCCCCAAATAGATGGACAAACATAAGTTGTCAACAAATGTCCAGAGACTTATCTTCATAGTTTTGTCACTAACAAGCAGGACAAATGGTTAGCGTGGTTACATCTTGCAAAATGGTGGTATAACTCCATTATCATACGTCAGCCAAAATGACAAATTTTCAAGCATTGTATAATTATGAGCATCCAAGATGGAAGGAAATTGCTCAAAGTGATGCAAAAGTACCAGCTGTAAAAAGTCAACTTGAAAAAAAATCAGAGAGTAATGCAAGTACTCAAGGATAATTTAACTCTGACACAAAATCGTATGAAGCAACAAGCATATCAACATAGAACAGAAAGAGAGTTTGAAGTAGCAGATTGGATATTTGCAAGACTTCAACCACACAAGCAATTGTCACTTAAGTAACAATGAAAGAATAAACTAGCCCCCAAGTTTTATGGACCATATTAAATTATCTGAAAGATTAGCACTGTAGCATATGAATTGAAGTTATCAGATAAGAGTCGAATTCACAATGTTTTTCATGTTTCGAATCTTAAAAAAATACTGGGAGAACATCAAACTTCTCAGACGACACTTCCTACCTTGGACGAAGAAGGGAAAGTTATTTTAGAACCAAAAGTTGTCATCGATATCAGAGAAAGAAGATTACGTTCTCGAATAATCAAAGAGTACCTTATTAAGTGGAAGAATTGTCCAAAAGAAGATGCTTCATGGGAAACAAAGAAGTAACTTCAACAACATCCTTCATTGCCCAAATTTGAGGACAAAGCATTTTAAAAGATGAGGGAAATGCTATATACATTAAATAATAAGAAATAATAATAATAAACAATAATGATTGAGAAGTATATATATATATAATTGTGACCTTACGAACAGTCACTCAGCACGCTCGATAAGGCTTATATAAGCCAAATATCTATTGTAACTTGCATATCATCATACATTTTTTTAATAAAAATTACATTTATTTTTTACCTCGATATAGTAAGATACATGCTAGTAAAAGTTTTAAAACATCTCAACAAATAACCAACTAGCACATATTATGTAATAGTACTCTTAGTTGTGATAATTACATATATATTACATATGTATCTGTATTAAGGGCACATACTATATTTGTATAAAATTTACACCCATTGATATGTATGCATATCATTCCACCTTCTAAAGGGCACTCTATCCCAGTTTTTTTGTTGTAGAAAACATCTGAAGGTGTAGTACATACTACATACTCAAGTAGTATATTCTTGGTGGCTTCCTAAAAACAACCTGCTATGTGGTACCAATACTAGTGCACCTTTAGATGTTTCCCCATGGAGAGAGGGTCATTTTTTTCAGACCAGGAGGGGTGTTATCCAACATTTTTTGAGTGGAGGTTATGGTTGGACCTTTTGGTTCTTCCTTTAGGAGTACTATGGCTTAATGGCATTGATGACTACCCTTTTGTTGGGGTTTTTAAACCCTGGGGTTGGTGTCTGGGGCTCCTAGGGGTGGGTCTCTGGGTCACATGACCCCCTACTTGTTTCATAATGACTCCAGGTGAAAGTTCCTTCAGCTATGAGGCTATTGCCTTTCTTCCAAGTCACCTTAAGTACCCTCCTGAATCCTCTATAGCTCAATGCTCTCTCTCCTTGGGCCTTCTTCTAGAGGATGACGCCAACTTCTCACTAGGTCATATTGCTATTTTTTTTTTCGGGGGCTGAGGGATTGTCAACACTCTTGGGGTTGGATGGGGCATGAATCCCTCCCCCCTGCTCACTCATCCTTCAGTTCATAGTGATTTGCTCTTTTTTTAGCTATTTTAGTCATTTTTGGGTGAACTTTGGGGAAAATGCCTCAAGTTACCTACACACTGGATTATTTTATATTATTTTTGTTATATTTATAAGTTGACATTTTACAATTTCAAATTGACATTTTAAAGGCATGTTGGCCTGGTTATATTTGTAAAGTGAGTGTGAGAAGCCTATAAATAATCCTCTCACTTCATTTGAACATAAGACTTGGGTCAAATATGGTACTTTTACTTTTTCTCTTGTTATATAGGTTAATGATGTGAGGCACACCTCTTGGAGAGATTTCTCTTTGGCTTGTGAAGTGGATGGTGGATGAATGCTAGTGTTTCTTTGCTTATACATGTTGATGCTAGAATAGTTGGAAAAACTAATGCACAAAGGTGATATAGGGTTTATGATTTTCTCATCTTTGTTAAATCTTGGTAAGAATATCTCTACTCTTTGTTGATTGGTGCTAGGCTAGTGCATTCTACTTGTAGATTAGGGTTTGATTATGAAGGTTTTGTCAATTTTGTATGGTTGGAAGACGTTCTCTCGAAGAAGTCTTCTTTGTGAAGAGCCTTGGATCTCTACTTTTCCTTTGTTAGGTTCTCCCAACGAACACTTGGGGTTGTGGATTGATGCCCTAACTTTGCAAACCTATAGGAACTCTTCTCGTAGGGACGCTAAACATCTATCCCTTATGCCTTGGGATTGAGAAAATGAATCATATCCCTCTTCTCGTCACCTTTTATCTCAAAATTTGCATGCATTTACCTGTGTAAAAATTGCATTTCATGGTAGAATTATGGTTAAATTTAGGTATGTAATTTACATAAAAAATATAAAAATCTAGAAAAAAATTATTTTTTTAATATTTATTTTTGGGCCCTCCTATAATTTTGCCCCTCCTAAAATTTCGAGGTCTCCCTAAAATCTCGAGCTACCCTCCTAAGAATTCGAGATGGCCTTCTAAGTCCTAAAAAGCCTAAAATGGAATTGTAAAGGTGCCTAAAACTCTAAAAGTTCATAAAATTCCAAAAACCTTAAATTTTGGCATTTGGTCTTCTCCTTCACTACCCTAGCCAATGCCCTTTCTTTTTATCCCTAAAAATCCCTAGGGTGTCACCCTTCTTGGCTTGCTGCAAAACCCTATGACTATGCATTTCCCTTTTGTCTCTATCCTAAAACCCCAACACTCCTTTTACTTTTCCCTTCATTTAGGCACCTTCCCAGACCAAGATTGCAGCCTTAGGGGCCCCTTTGAGGTGAACTTTTAAGTCTCAGTTCCCTGCTACTCACTAAATTAGACCTGCAAAAATGAATCAACAGAGGTTAGTACACAAGTTTTTTTGATGCTCCATTGGATCTTACTATTATGGTTATGAATTTTTTAACTTGATGCTCACAGTAGCTGATACCTGCAATTAAAACGTATATCTTACAATACCATTGAATACAGATATATAAGGTATGATTTACTTGCAACGCTTAAAACAAGCAATCACATGTTTGTCACACTAACTAAAATATGCTAACCTAAGTGTATGTCTTAAAACCACCGTTAAGATTATGATATAAGGCATAATTAAATGCTATTGTGGCTAATATTATAGTTAACATTTTGGAATGGTTGGACGCTAATACAAATAAATGCTACATGGCTACTCTTAATTACTCTTGATTTCATCCACTATTTGACACTATTTCAATCATCTAATCGACAAGCGTTTACTGTATTTTACACATGCCTAACAACTACTACAAAACTACTAATAACTGTCGTACACTACTTGGTGGAAGTTTGATTCCTAATTGGTGATATCTGCATATGTTCCATACAATCTCTAACACATTGGTTACAATACTGTATAAATACACTAGGGAATGGTGATGCTAGAATGCTCAAATTGGAATGCTGTTGTCATTACTGATATAATGCCTAATTTAAATGTCCTTATGGTCATGATGTTTTGAATGTCCAACTCTAAGCAAGAAGTGCCTTAGTGCTAAATATTGTTATTGCTTGTACTGACTGACTTACACTAGGACAAAGTCAAGGGAAGGTACCATCATTTATAGCAATGGTTGTATGAACTCATGCTGTTTATTTTGCATATATGTGTGACTCTACCCAAAGGCATTGATCTATGCTCGAGGTTGTGGAAGGAATTTGGTGTAACTATTGGAAGGTAATTGGTAAAAGGGCTCTCCTCTTGGAGGTTAAGATTCTCTGAAGAAGTTCAGAGAAGAGTGATTGAGGTGACATTGGGTCACAACTTCCTACATATGTTCATTGGGCACTAGTCTTTCTAGTTTGTCCGAAAACCCTACATGACAAACAAAACCCACTGAGCACTTCTCACCAACCCCAAACCAACGCCCTAGTTTTGAAGGGTTGGATTTCCTCATATCTGCAACATGTTATAATGGCACTAGAGTTTCGTTTGCATCATTGCATGATCAAGGAAATGTAGCAATCAAGTAAATGATTGTTTTTCCAATGGACAACACCATGTTATTTGAAGTTTTATTTTCCTACTTCCAAACCTCTTCACGGATATCTTAAATCCATGACTATGCACACTATAATACTACAAGCAAATAAGATAATATTTAGTGCATAAGTGGCACAAGATGATAGGCCACTTGATCATAATTCAGAACAAAAACACAATGAACACCCACACAAACACAACATATGACGATGACACCAATAATGTCTTATTAATTTATGAAGTAAAATTTATGAAGGTTGATTATAATCCAGATTCAAATACTCCGTTTCAATCGATCTCATTTCTTTTAAATGTGGTTGCAAATTACTTTGGCCAGAAGAACTTAGTCTGGAACCCCCCTCTTCTGGAACTCGCTATACTTTTCTAGTCTTCTTCATCGCTTCAAATTCTTGCTTAAAATTTATTGTCATCGCTTCAAATTCTTGCTTAAAATTTATTGTAGAAGACTCTAGGTGCTTCCTTTATTTAGTTATTAACATTCAATGCTTTGTATGCAACCTCCTTGGTGTATCATGCCATCTGGCGCTTTCACCAGCTGCTATAAATTTTGCATTAATTGCTCCAATCACTTTTTCGACTGCCTAGATTTTGGTGCCCCAACTTCTTCTAGTTGCCGTGAACTAGAGTCGGATGGTGTGGCCTGACTAATCCTTGTTGGTTCCTTTTCCCATCGCTCAATATTTCAAACTCTTTCCACTTTTCCAGTTGGTCGGTTCTAACTGCCATCACTTTCGTTGGTTTGACCCGTCGTCGATCCTAAACTATCTACCTGTTATGGCGTTGACCTTCCTACTGTTGACTCCATTTTGAATCGACTAGTACATCGATTGGTCTTCCAACTCAACCACGACTTAGTTGACTCCTTGAATGTCCCTCCTTGACTTTCTGGGATTCAACCACCTTTTGTTCTTGCCTGGAGGTCGTCGACTCTCCTCTATAAGGATTCATTCGCCTATCTTCGACTGGTCATTTTGGGGCCAGATGCCTCTACATCATTCTCCTCAAGTACGAAATAACTACACCCCAATTCTTCTGCTTCATTTGAGCTTGTAGTCTTTTATATTCTTCTTATGAAATCCATGTCACCTCCTCCAAACTTATATCCCTTCATCAGATCAAATATTATTTTTTAATCTGACTTCTTGTTGACTAATGTTCGCTTTTCAAGAACTTCATCGATCTCTTTTGTCCATCATTTCAACATTTTATATTTCCAGTACATGGTTGATTCGCTCCCACTCATCAATCCCTTGTCATATTCATATAAGTCTAACTTCTCTGGTAGTTCCAATACATGAGCATTATAATTTTTTTTCCTAATATCCGACATGTACCGATTTTCTTTCGCTTCGATTTTTTATACTTTTCCCTTGGGAATATTCTCTTTCAGAGATATACATAATCTAAGTACCCTTTTTCTGATGCTTGTAGTCTTCTTTTCTGGTCTACCATCAATTTATATCCGAAATTACTTTTCTTACCTTCTCATGCAGTATCTTCATGTGCTTGGAAAATGACTTTGCATCTATGCTCTTCTACGTCCCGGCTGGTAACTTCATTATGTCGACCACTCCATGCAGAATTCTCTCTTAAATGATTTGGAGTGAACTCAATCCCGTCGACTTGTTTATATAATTTTTGTACATGAATTATTCCTGAGTAAGTACATTCTTCCATTGTTACAGTTGGTCGGCAGTCATACATCTCAACAAATTTCCCAAGTTTCTGTTCACGACTCCAGTCTGCCAATCAATATGTGGATGGTATACAAAAATAAACTGCAACTTTGTATCTAGCTTCTTCCACAGGGTTCTTCTGAAATTCCCCATGAGTTAGTGTCTCTTTATGAATTTATGCTCTTCGACAATCCATGCATCCTTCCAATATTTTTGAAAAATGAAACAACAATGCCAATGCCATCACTTGGATTCTTGCAAAGAATGAAGTGCTCCATCTTTGAAATCTTGTCGACAACCACAAATATGGGGTCATTACCTTGACAACCACAAATATGGGGTCATTACCTTCTCAAGTATTAGGAAATCCCAACACAAAATCTAGGCTAATATGCTCCCACGAAACCTCCGGTACACTGAAGGGTGTATAAAGTCTTGTATTTTGGATTCTGGCCTTAGATTTTGACCTTAGCATGATGACATACCCGACAATGTCATATCCACTTCTTTACATCTGTCACCAATCTTAGACAATAATATTTCAAATATTCAAGGACAATACAATTAAGGAAATACATGAACAATATGAAGTAAGCAAAGCTATGTTATAAACACTTACAAAAGTAAGGAGCACGCATCAAACAACCCTTTCGACAAGTGATTTTGTAAATAAACATTATCATAGAAAGAGAACCATCAACCTAGAACTGAAGAAGACAAGAAAGTTCCAAGAATCTTCAGCTTCCTCCTTTGAAGATACCAAATATTGCTAGAGTATCAATTATTCGAAAACGGACTCATCCCTGTGCAAAAAGAAACATAAAAAGGACAATATGCTACAAGGAGAATTCCGGAAAATCAAGGCTCCAACATTTGAAGGTTGCCTTGATGCTGCAGAAGAATGGATTTTGGCAATGAGAAGCACTTTGAAGTGCATTATTACTCAAGCAACATGAAAGCACAACTAGCCATCTACAATGTGAATGGGAAAGCTTCTAGATGGTGGCGAGATTTAAAACTCACTAAGAAATTGAAGGAGAAGGATATCAAGTGGAAGATATTCAAGAATTTATTATTCCAAAAAAAGCATATGTCTGAATTGTTCTATGATAAGAGAATTAAGGAATTTCACGAGTTGAAAAGGGCTCCCTAACTATGGATTAGAGTTACTACACTACATACCTTATATTAAGGATGAGAAAGTAAAAAGGCAATAGTTTTTAGGATTCCTTCCTACCAACTTCAAGGACAGATGCCCCCAAGACTTTGGAGGAAATTTTACATAAAGTAAGGTCATGTTATGACCACAATCTACATAGAACTAAAAACATAAACACGAAGAAGGAAAAGAAGAAAGCATCTGCTATGACAGAAAGAAAGGGCTTAAACCACCCCCATACCGGAAAATAATAACTTTTCAAACAATCAGAATTTTGGCCATTACCGGGCTGAGTCAAGTCTACCAACTCAAAGGTCAATAATCCAACAACACATGACGGAGTAAAACAACCTTGCTGCAATTAAAATGATGGGGTTGTCAAGGGCCTCGTTAATACAAAGGCTGTCCAAATAAAAACAACAAAATTCTGAACAATCTGCAGGAAGAAGCAACAATAGAAGATGTTGCAAGAATGCCTCGAATTTATGTTGCCTTGGAAGACAGATAAGCTGACCGTCTATCCACCATGGTCGAAGTAGAAGGTAAAATTTCAACTAAACCTTTTTCCATTTTAAATGATCTAAGATCTTTCCGAAGCTATGTCTCCCCTAAAGTTATTGAAATTTGCAAATTAAACAAGGTAAAACACAACAAACCTTTGATTCCCCCCACCCCGTCCCAAAAAAATTNCTTTTTTTGGGGGGGGGGGGGGGGGGGGGGGGGGGCATCTTTACCTGAAACAACTTTTGTATTGATTGATTAATGTTGTTGATTATCCTTGGTTTAGCTATGGTTTTCTTGGTTTTCACTAGTCATGGTTTTGGATATGTAGTTTTTCTTAGTAGCCCTGTGATAGGGATCTTGCATGTACAGATTCATCTTATTCATATTGATGAAGTTTTCATTGAATTTTCACTTGATCTAATACTTATGTAATTTGTTGATTTTATTTTCAACCATCTATGTTATTCATGGTATATAATTCCAATCTATATGTCTTGTGGATTTGAAATAAGTTAAGAAAAATTACGTTGATTGATTAACATCATTAAAATTAAAGAAGATACAAATTTGGTTAATGTTGTATTTATATTCATTTATTGCATGTATTTTTATGCACCTAGGGTATAACATAGCCAAGGATTTCTCATCTTCCTCTTGCTTCTTATTAACCTACATGCAAGGATACCACCTCGACAAATATTTCTCCCCAATAGTGGCTTATGGCCCGATAGATGGATTATGAGCTCCTCCCCAAAAGATGTTTGGTTTAAGACCATTGCTTTTGACATGAAACCATGGGACATGTATTGAGAACCAGCCTTGGTAGTTTAAGCCTAAAAAATCCTACAATATCACACTCAAAACCCAAATTTCCTTATGGAAGGCATGTATGTTAGTTTGGGGCCCCATACATGGACCATGATTTCCTTACAAAATTTTTTAGTGTGAGATTCTATATATGGATCTATACTAAGTAATGGGCCTTTAGAACCATCCCTAGTTTGTTAATTCTCAAAATGATGACCATATATGACAAGTATGCTAAAGATTCCTTACATAAGCTATATGTGGTGGCCTAGAAGACCGTGCATGGACCATGAGCCCTATATGGAATTGGTAAAGAATTAGACCCTCAATTTAAATCCTGGTTCATAACAACCATCCTTAGACATGTTACAGATATTGATATGGCCACCATGTTTCTCTTGCATGTTAAAAATTTCCTATGTAGGGTTATGTGTGTTAGGATTTATAATCCTCCCTTGTCCGAACTGGTCTATTAGATTATATTTTCCTAACTTAGGAGTCATTTAGTTATTATTGGGTCCACTAGTACCATTGGGTCCACTTGGTCACATGTACCAGTAACTAGAGTGCGGGGAACACAGATAGAGGCTAATTGCGGTTGATTGCAGACTCATGCATCAATTTATGCACCTCCTAGACCAATTCCTACAATTTAGGAGCCTATGGGAGTACTGACACCAACCTCCTTCAGTTGTTGGTAGTTAATGACTAGTCAAGCTTAGTTATGCTTCAGTTCCATTCAGTTAGATGTACTCGCGCCAGTATTACATGGTTGCATGTGGATAGGCGCCACTAGTCAAGCTTAGTTATGCTTCAGTTCCATTCAGTTAGATGTACTCTAGTTCAATTAGTGCTAGTCTTGCATGGTTGCATGTGGATAGGCTCCTATTCTCACCTACTTCTCACCTACCACATTAGTTAGATTATTTTAACTAATTATAACTGATGGAGAGATTGAATTAGACAACTGGAGCTTAGCTAGTTAGCTCCGATAGTGATTTAGACACTTCTAGTTAGCCATGCAGTTAGATTGAGTTGGTGGGTTCGAATCCTATCCACATGATTTGAATTCCATTATTTGTAACATTGTTGTATATGCTGGGATTAATGAAGTTTATATTGTAGTTATACCGAGCAAGACTTTTCTGTTTCATGTGAGATTTGTTTTGTTCAGTGTGTATTATTCATTCCTTTTGCATAATAATTCAATCTAATTGCACTCATTTCCTAAAGATCTAATGGCACAATAATTCTAATATGGTATCGGAGCCTCCTTAGGAAAACTTTAAGTCTGTTTACCCTCCATTGTACATTAGAAGAAGCTGGGTTTCCATAGAAGTTCCACAAAGAGTGCATTACTTCCTTTAAATTCATTCAGATTGGCGGTGCGGGCGTGACAGACCCTGAAAAAGTGTACATGTCGAGAGCGAAGGATTTATTTTGACATAGTGCGATTTGGTTTTGTTTTTGTAGTATTTTCTTACAGGTGCTACGTAGCTTGATTGAAGAAATTGACTGATTAGAAGGGGAATTGATGGAAAATCAATATTCTTACCCCAGATCATGACACCCTTAAACTATATTGATTGGAGGGAAGATATACAGGTCTCCTTGTGCAATCTTTTCCTGTACAGGATGACAATGGGCCGAGACATTGAACTTCATCATCCTGCTGAGAAAAACAAATTCTTGAACTGGTTAGATCAAGCCTTTGGATTCCTTTGTGCTCACATTTCAAGAGACCTCCTCTTTCATCTTGAAGGATTGAAGACTCCCATAGAATCTTGGGAGAAACTCGAATTCTTGTTTGGAAAGAAAGATGAGCTTCGGGGACACATTCTAGAGAATGAGCTATTATCATTGTAGCCCAATAGTTTCGAGAGAATACATCATTTTTTTACCAAATTCAAGTCTCTTGCACTTCAATGTAAGTAGTGTGGAATAGAGAGAAAGGATGAGAAGCTTGTTCTCTCCGTACTCATCAAACTTGGTTCTGAGTATTCTTTATTTGTCTCTACCTTCCATTCCCAATTGGAAGATACCTTCACTTGATGGCTTTTCCAAGTCCTTAATACAGGAGTAAGACAAGTTGGTCCATATGGGAGTCATCCAAACTTCCAAAAAACAAGCTCTATTGATGACATACTCTACCAATGCGCAAGCTAAAGGGAGGCATAAGGGGAAGGAGCCTAAAGCATCGGATTCAAAGCCTAAAGAGAGTCAGAAGTATTCTGAAGGAGCTTTGGGATCCAAGAAGAAGAAAAGGTTTGAAAAGACAAAATGTACTTATTGTATGAGGGGATTTCATCTTGAAAACCATTATATGAAGAAGCAAATTGACCGGCTGCCCACTCTCCTTGAACAAAACAACATTGCTCTTCCACATGGAGCAAAGAAGTCTGATGTTGGACCTCGGACAGAGGATCATGAGAGGTGCCATGCCTTGAAGGCCGGCCTTACTCAGTCAACAACCTATTATGATTGATTATGGATCATCCAACCACATGGTTGCCTCCAAGGAATCTTTCTCTACCCTCACACTATCAAAGGGACCAAGTATTCACATGGGATATTATTCCCAAATTCTAGCAGCAGGAATAGGTTCATTTAAAATCCATCACGGTGAGTTCAAAAATGTTCTCTATGTGCCCTCCCTTGCAGCTAATTTGTTTAATGTTTATCATATGACCCATACAGGCTCTCGCAAGAGAGTTACATTCGACTCAGACTCAGTTGAGATCACATAAAAATCTACTGGAACACTCATCGCGAAACATATTGCTAATCATGACACTAAGGCTTATGAGTTCTCACATTTTTTCCCTGTCTCACCTCCTACTACTTTATTGATTCATGCTAACAACACCAGTAAGATATGGCATGAGAGATTTTGGCATCTCAATTTCAAATATCTCCAACAACTCCATAATGATAAAATGGTTGAAGGTTTTCCTCTCATCCAAACCTCCGATGGAGTATGTTCTAGTTGCTTGGTAGGAAAGCATTCAGAGAAGAGGTATGAAGTTGGGAAGGCACATAGAACTGCCTCTATACTTGATTTGATACATAGTGATGTGGCAAGACCAATGCCCACAACATCCATTAATGTTTGCAGGTATTTCCTCACTTTGATTGATGATTGTTCTAGGTTTTGCTGGATATACTTAATGAAACATAAATCAAAAGTTTTTGAAAATTCTAAAGTTTTTAAAGCTATGGTTGAGACTAGTTTCAGGAAAAAGATCAATTCCATAAGATCCGATAAAGGAGGACAGTACATTAAAAGAGATTTCCAACATTATTGTGAATCAAAGGGTATTCGAATGGAACACTTAGCTCCATACACACCACAACATAATGGTGTGGCTAAGAGGAAGAACATATCACTGAAGGAGATGGAAACATGTCTTATCCATGCGAAGAATCTTCCTCCTTCTCTTTGGGTAGAAGCTGTAAACAATGTTTCATATATACAGAATAGAGTGCCTCATAAATAAGTGGTTGGGGCCACTCCATTCGAATCACTGCATGGGAATATGCCCAATGTCTCTCATTTGAGAGTTTTTGGTTCCAAATCTTGGTCCAAAATACCCATTGATAAGAGGAAGGTCTTCCAATCCCAAAGTAGCAAGTGCATTCTGCTAAGATATGTAGAAGATGCAAAATCATACAAGTTGATGGAGGCTTCAACTAGGAAGTGCTTCATTGAGCGGAGTGTTTAGTTTGAAGAAGATCAGTTGTGTGATCCACCACCATCTGAAGCACAAGAAGGCATAACCACTCTTACACTAACTTTTGATGATGATGATTTGTTACATGTTTCAGATATAGATAAATAGGATCAAGACCGACATGATCTTGGTATTGAGGATGAATCTTATGAGATTCTAAATCCATATTCAGCAACCATTCCAAGCCAAAGGCCTAATCCTAGATGGGTTCAAAAGCTCATTGCCGCGACTGGGGATGGTGCTGGGAACCTAGAAGACAAGGAGAAGTAGGTCCTAGTATTAGAATGAGAATGTTTTTCTCTCTCTCTCACAGATACTCTCCCTACAAAGTGGTGCAAAAAATTTCCAGGAAAGTGCTACATGACGATAGGGAATGATCAACCACTTGGCCCACAGAAGAAGAAAATTGATCATTCTCTACCTCTTTGATACATAAGAAACACACACATCCATCAATTCAGAAGGATATTGAGAGGTTCACATGCACAACTTTAGGATGCTGCTACACAAAAGAACCATACTGTTGCAAAGTGCTGCAAAATTGCAACAGAGTTTTGACAAGTGATTTTCTAAGGAGGAAGCTTCTTTTATTCTAAAGATATCTTGTATTTTTCTATTCCTTCTTGTTTTGAGGGGGGTGTTTCCCATGAGGTTTTCCCCTATTTCCTCAGTTTATTAAGAAACCTTTTTTAATTCTTTTAGATTTGTATATGGGTGACTTTTGGCCTTGTTTCTAGGGCCCATAGTTGTCCAAGTTAGGATTATGGGGGGGTGTTAGGATTTATAATCCTCCCTTGTCCCAGCTGTTCTATTAGATTATATTTTCCTAACTTAGGAGTCATTTAGTTATTACTGGGTCCACTAGTACCATTGGGTCCACTTGGCCTAATGGGGCCACATCTACCATTCACTAGAGTGTGGGGAACATAGATAGAGGATACTTGCAACTGATTGCACATTCATGCATCGGTTTATGTGCCTCCTAGACTAATCCCTACAATTTAGGAGCCACTGGGAGTGCTAGAACCAACCTCCTTCAGTTGTTGTCAGTTCATGACTAGTCAAGATTAATTATGCTTCAGTTACATTCAGTTATATGTCCCCCAGTTGAATTAGTTCCAGTATTGCATGAATGCATGTGGATAGGCACCTATTCTCACCTACTTCTCACCTACCACATCAGTTAGACTAGTTTAATTGATTATAACTGATTGAGAGACTGAATTAGACAACTGGATCCTAGCTAGTTAGCTTTGGTAGTGATTTAGACAATTCTAGTTAGCCATGCAGTCATATTGAGTTAGTGGATTCGAATCCTATCCACACGATTCGAATTCAATTATTTGTAACATTGTTGTATACTATTGGGATTAATGAAGTTTATACTGTAATTATACTGAACAATACTTGTTTGTTTCCTGTGAGATTTGTTTTGTTTAGTGTGTATTATTCATTCCTTTACACTGCATAATAATTCAATATAATTACACTCATTGCTTAAATATCTAATGGCACAATAATTCTAATAATGTGAAAGCTAAAGCCTTACACATTTCCCATGAGCCATAGGGAAAGATATCAGTGTAAGTATTTTTCTTTTGGTATTGGACCATTGAATGGGAAATGAGAACAACACTTAACATCCCAAAGATTTAAATTAATGAGCACCATATCACTCTGACATGCCAAACTATGGTGGCTTGAGACCCCATGCATGGGCCATGGGGATCAAGGATAAATGTTATGGCCAAACAACCTATATATTGGCACCAAACCATGTATTAGGCACTAAAACTAACCTCTAAAGTGGAAAACCTCAAAATCACCACCATAATGCACTCCTGGGAGGATATTTCCTACTAATTTATGTGTGGTTTTTGTGGGCCCACACATGGCCCATGATCTCTACAAAAAACTGTTATGGCTCAAGACCTTGAATTTTAACCTTAAAACATTGTATAATTCCTAAAGACCATCCATGGTGTGATAAATCTTGAAATAAACACCACATCTCACTCATATGCCAAATATTTTGATTGTAGGACTTGTGTGGTGGTCAAGGGTGCCATGTATGGACCATGAGATCCAAAGACAAATGTTATGGGCCAATAACTTGTATTTTTGTGTCAACCTTGGCTTGGACACCAAGAATTTGCATCCCCATTATAGGACCATATCTCATTAGCATGATGGAGATTCCATTTGTAAGGTCTATGTGGTGGTTTATGACCCATAAATAGATCATAAGCTCCATATATGAATGTTATAGTGTATTCCTAGGGATTTTAGCATTGAACCATGACATATGCATTGAGAACCATGTCTAGTGTTAGAAAGAGGAAAATGATTCCCTATGGAGGGTATGTGTGGCGGCTTGAGGGCTTGAACATGGACCATGAGCTTAGATAAAAATGTTATGACCTAATACCCTTATTTAACCTTATATCATAACATGGGCCTTGAAAACCATACCTGGTGTGCCCTTCCTCAAAACAATGAACATATCTCGCATGTAGGCTAAGATTCCCCATGTAGGCCTTGTGTTATAATCTAGGCCTCTATTCATGGGACATGAGGCCCAAGGTAATTCATATGGCCTTGTACCCTAAATTTAGACCTTGGTCCATGGTCCAGGTCATAAAAATAATCTTTAGTGTTAAAAATATTTAAATAGAGACCATATCTTGCTTATAGGCCAAATGCAACTATTATGGCCTAAGGATATGTCTTTTGACCTTGCCATTGCTTAAGTTACAATAAATATCCATGGTTAACCAAAATTCATAAAAAGAGGTAGTATATTTTTCTCACATGCCAATATTCCCTTTGTAGGGCTTTGTGGTGACCTAAGGTCCCACACATAGTTCATGAGCCCTAAGGAAAAATGTTTTGGCCCAACAGCTTGACTTTTCATATCAAACTATGGCCCGGGGATTGAAATCCATACTTGATGTGCCAAAACTCAAAATGGATGACATATCTTACTCATTGGCTAAATATTACCTATGTAGTATATAGGGCCTTTGAGGTGGTCTATGGCATCGCACATGACCCATGAATCCCTTACCCTTAGACGTTATGTTTTGATTTGATAATATGGCCCAATCAATGATAACCGCTCTTGGTCGCAGATAGCTTTAAATGGCCATTTATTGCTTGTAAGCCAAATATTTCCCAAATAGAGGTGACATTATGGACTAGGGCCCCATTTGTGGGCCCTGATCCCTTGAGGAAAATTTTATGGCCTAGGACTTTGAATGTTTACCCTAGAACATGGACTAGGCCATGAGTGTAACACCCTGATTTTGACCCTGTTTGCATTAAATGTATATGATATATATATTGTAATTTATCATGGTGTGGAGCTAAAGGAAAAATCCCCACCATCAATTTAGCGTTTTATGTTTCAATGATTAAAAATCATTGCCGATGGTATTTTGTGCTAGCCGACACATTATAATTTTGGACATCGTGTAAATAGGCAATTTAATTAAAAACCCACAACCAACTATGTCAATGAAACAAATAATGAGATGGGGGCATGATTTCCTAAGGATAAGGGGGGGGGGGGGATATTCAGACCTTTGGGCCAATGGGGAAAATCCAAATGTCAAAGGAAGAACCCATCAAACTGTCTGCTAACCCAAAAATCCCCCACTCAGCTCTCAATGGCCTACACCACCCAATGACACCATCTCACGACCCTTATATCACTCCATTAGACCCCCACACCCTCAAAATAGATAAAGGATAAAGAAAAGGGCTTAAAAACCCCAAAAAGGAGCCCAAAATAGTCTCCTAGGAGATAAAACTCTAAAAGGAGCTAAAGTTAGGGAGAAAGGGGCTAAAGCCCTGACCAAGGGCTTAAAACCCTAAAACCCCTTGAAAAAGCTATAAAAGGAGGGTGGGGGGTCACTCTCAAACAACTTCTCCCTTGCATATTGTTATGCTGCCCGTGGATGCCTTGAGACACCTTTGCCTCTCAAGCCACCCACTCCCTCTCCTCCATTCCCATTGAGCCAAAGCTCCCCATCCAAGAGAGGTGCTTCCACAAGCTAGGGCATGGTGGCCCATTTCCACCAGAGAAGGTATAGCTTGTCTTTCATGTCTTGTTTATTTGCTTTCTTTGCTTTCTAACCCTTGTTTCCATTTGCAGGTTTTATATTTAACATTGTTTTGTAGGTTTTATTGTAGCTTAGGATTTTCTTACAGGTCTTTAGAGGTGGAACCCTAACTTGTGTTTGCAGAGGGGTTCACCATTGCTTCTCTCTTCTTTCTGTTCATAGCTTAGTTTACTGTTTTGTCCATTTCTATTTCCATTTTTATTTTCTACATTTACCCACTAGTAGGAACCTACCCTTCTGTCCTATAGATAGAAGGGAGCCATTCCTGCCCCTATAGTAGGGAGAAATCCCTGCTACAGAACTGGCGACCATACTAGGTTGATCCCACAGGATCCCTGGTCCAAATTTTTAATTTTCAAGTTTTTAAATTTTTTGCCCTAGTTTTCAAAAATTTCCTATTAAATCCACTTTAGATTCAATTTATTTTCTGTTTTCAGTACTGCTGAAGCCTCTGCTAGGAAAAACCGAGTCAGATTGGCCAACACAAGTTACTGTTGGCCAGATCTGAATATACCTCACAAAAAACCCCAAATCCGGGGCAAGGTGCTCTTATCGGGGCCAAAAGTGAGACTGGGGCGCACTTAATGGGAAAACAGGTGCGCCCAGGGCACACTTAATCCCCCGATAAGTGTGACTTCAACCTAGAAACTTAGTCCGCGACTGTTTTTGCATTCTGTGCGACCCCCTCGCCTGTTTTTGAAAAAATCTCGCGGCCCCCTCGCCAGATTTAATCAGAAATGTGCGGTCTATCAAACAGAACTTTAATTTCAGTTTAATAATAGTTAAATTTCAGTTTTATATTACTGTCAGTGCGGCTCAGCCACCTTTGTCCAGCACTGCAAGTCAATTTCAGTTTCTGTTTTCATTTTCTGCAATTTCTTTCATAAACAATGTGTAGATGCCAAGTAAATGTTAAATGGCTTAATCAAATGAACCTACCCTAACTAAAATCAACCTAAAATTGACTGTCTTGCTTCCCCTTCCTCCTCTACCCAGTCATCACCCTCTGGGGTATTCTGGGATGCGACGAAGGGCAAGCTCATATAGATCTAGGCACTCCACTATATTGTTCCAAACCATTAAAACCAGATGACCTGGAAGGTAGAGGGGGTAGAGAAGGAGGGCTTCTCACGGTGCTAAACATCCTCCCTGTTGACCAACCTTGCATCCGGGAGGTGACCTGAGGATCTACGGGTGACCTGAGGATCTATGGATGGGCTTAGTTCCATTGTGTTGAGAGCCCAACACCTTCTTTTGGTTGAAGAGGAATATTAGTGTGAGGTAGACATCTAGTTAGGCCATACACATTTAGGGTTAAAAATTGTATTTTTTCACAATTTCTGATTATTCAAATGCATGCATACACAATAACATGAACTCTACCATGATGAATTCATAAACCATTTGCAGCTACCAAATACCAGAAAAACAAACAAGCAGATACACCATACCAACTAATTAACCCAACTCAGTTCATGACACTGAGTGAGCCTTAAAATTTACCAATTTACACTAAGTACAAATAACTCTGCGGGCTTTGAGGACATAAGTCCCTGACTGCTTCAACTATGGGAAGTACTTGGGATCTGCCCAGAAATTCATTGTGAGGAGTACCACAGGAACCCCAAAGTAGCTAGCCGCTGAGAGGAATTGCCAAGCAAAACGGGCAACGACCCCTTCCGATTAAGTAGAAACACCTGTGAGGAACAAGCCGAGCACTGTCTTCTGGCAGTCTTGGTGGCCGAGTGGCCACCTACAGCGAATAGGAAGCCACTAAAACCGGGGTCCAAACATCATTCCCACCAGTTTCATACATAAAAACACAATTGATCCTCCACGCTCTTCCTCACGCCTAAGAGGCGAACCACCACCATTTGGAACACTCAATTGACACCATCGAAACCGTTCTTAGCGATCTCCCACACCATCAGAAGGCCACACAACCACTGATTCTGATTCAGACCCATATCAGTCTGAACCAGACCCCCATACTACACCATCAAGCCCCATGGCAAGTGCCAACCCGGATCCATTTTTCGGCATAACCTTAGCAAGTGGACCCATGTCCACATCCCAACCTGTCACCCCCAACATGGCAAGTGGCCCAAGCACAGTTATACAGAATATCATCAGTCAGCTACCACCACCTGTAGTGACCAACCAAGCTGGCCCACTGGCAGCACACGGGGGCAGTGGCGCCTCCACCTACACTACCCCTCCTACCACACAGGGGGGAATTGGACCATCCACTTACATTGCCCCTACTATCATGCATGGGGGAAATGTCCCTCCCACAACACTTAGGGGAATTGGCCCATCCGCAATGGTGCCACCACAAGCACCCCCAACCGTGCAGATGCATTATGCACCTGCAAACCCCACCACCATCGCAGCCCCATCCCACATCAACTTAGGGTCAAATCTGCCATTCATGGCTCATCCTAACTTGCCTGAATTGGCTAGATTAATAAATGACCCCATTCGCCTTCAAGCCTTTTGGCCTCCAATGCCAACTAAGCTGCCATCAGACATCCCCAAGTTTGAAGGCAAAGCAGGGGAATGTCCCCAAAACCACATAATGACATTCCATCTATGGTGCTCATCCAACAGCATCGTAGATGACTCCATCCGGCTGAGGCTATTCCAACGCACCCTTACAGGCACTGCGACCAAATGGTACATTGAGCTGCCACAAGCCAAGTAATCGGACTTCAACTCCCTAGCCTTCATGTTCCTACAGTATTTCAAACTCCCTGTCAGATATGATGAAGGGGTGGAGATCCTGCTATCCTGCCATCAAAGCACTGCCACTCATATAACTGACCATATCCATGAGTGGCGGCGACGCCGTAGCTTATGTACAATCAAACTAGATGACAGGATCTTCTTGGATTAGTTTCTTAAGACCTTGCTCCCATCCATAGCAAAGGATGTCGCATCCGAATGTCCCCAGTCCAAAGAAGAGGCCATACTGAAGGCCCAACAGTTTGACCTTATCTATGCTCAGTCTGGATACCTATACACCGTAATTCCAGACGCTCCCCGTCTGAGTACCTCCTACCGTGATGCACCGAGGGCATCCCATGCTGCAGAAGGCATCATAGGATCGGTGTCCCACCAGCCACAGCCTCGACTGACACCACCTATCGTTACACCACAACCAAGCAACACTACTAGTGTTGCTTACTAGAACCAAGATCTGGACTACGCAAGAATGATGTCTCAGTCCGGAGCAACAACTTCCTACGCACAGCCTGCGCCACCGCAGCAGGCTCAGGCCATGGCTTGGACAACACAGCTGTATGTGGGGAAAATGCCCACATTTGTGGCACCACCACCCCCACAAATCTACTATGCACCGTCATTGCAACTAGTTCAAGCCCTCGTCCTCGCTCCAACCGCTCCATTGGGACAAGTGTTCGCACAACAAAATCGTCCCAACCAGCTCGCCCCCAACAATCAACAAGGGCAAGCTCGAAATAACTGACCCTACAACCAAGGAAATAACCAACCATAGGGAGGCGGTCAACAACCGAACCCTCCCAACAATGCCGCGACAAACCGACCAGCCCAAAACCCCCCATGATAGAATGCACCAAGACTCAACACCCCATTGAGCAAAAACTAGCCATGCACACTCTGTGACGTTTATGGGAGCTACACATTCGAGTGTCCCCTCATGGCTCGCGCTAAGCAGGCCATTCAAAACGAGGTCCAACAGGTCGCCAACGCGGAAAATCAAGCCCAAACCAACCCAACACCACAAGGACCTCCCCCCATGGTGTTTCAAAACCCACTACTAGTCCAAGGATTGGTGGCAACCGCACGCCCTACCCAACCTAATCCCAACGCTCCAGGGGCACCTCCCACGACCGAAACAGGTACTATTCACCACCTGCTAACCATGACAACTGAATAGGTCAACTTGCAAACCCAATGGAATCAATACGGTACCACCACCGAACCCGCTGACACATCAGCGTCATCAACATCCAAAATGGTCAACCTACCTATTCAGTTACCCCCGTTCTTGCACCCCCCCATATGCAGAATTGCCAATAATGCCACGGCTAGAGCTGTAGTCAGCTATAGCATTGTGGATGATTTGGCCCAAATGCCAACCACCATGTCCACTCTTGAGGTAGTTAAAACATTCCCAATGCAGCAGAAATCCTTACCAGCCGCCCTTGGGGCAGTAGACCCCTCCAACTCCAATTTGATCACATTCGACATGGATAACAGAGAACCCCGCATCCCATGGACCATCTCCTTTCAAATACCGGTGTCCATCCGGAATTTGGTTGTGCACCGGTGCATAGTGGATGAGGAGGCATCCACGTGTGTTATGTCTACCTTGGTTTGGCAGAAACTTGGATCACCAATTTTGCAACCATCCTCCAAAACCCTGCGGGCTTATGATGGACATCCCACTAAAGCCCAAGGAATCCTCCCCCATGTCCCCATTACATTAGCCGGGAAGATAGTGCTGATCGACATAGAAGTTGTTAATGCTCAACTAGACTACAACCTCCTCCTCGGAAGGAGTTACATGTATGCCATGAGAGGAGTCGCATCAACTGCCTTTCATCTCATGATGTTCCCCCATGAAGGGAATATTGTGATGGTTGATCAACTCACTTATCATGATCCGCAAGGGTTAACGATACCTGCCAATGTTCTCCCTACCATTACCACCATTGAGCTGCAAGGGGCGACCACACACACTAATGTTGTCCCTACAACCAACACTATGGTTGAAAACACACCAACCTACCCATTGTTGAATGTGGGCCCTGGGTTGTTTGCCAATCCCACCATGATGGCTCCTTTCCCCTCCGTGTCACCGCCACTGACACAAAATGAAACTACGGACTTGTGCATGGTCTCATCCAGCACCTCTGCACCAAACAATAACCACAACCACATCCCCAACCACAACCACAACATCGTCCGCAATCGCAACATCACTCGCAGTAGTAACATTACGCCCAGCCGCATCCCCACATGCAACCAACAGGGAACTATCTGGGCTCATCACCAATCCACACGATTCCCTTCCTCTTTCCCCCACCTGGGGTCATGAGGAAGCCGATAATGGCCACCTTAAGCCTACCTAACTTCACATTGGGAATTCTGGTATGGTATCTCGATCCACCAGCTCAACTGCTAATGCCCCAGGTTGTTTTAACCTCGATGCAACCCATCGCGGTCGAGTCTCACACTCCACCCAGTCCGCAAAAGCCAACAACCACACCCACACCCACCCCACCCCACCCGAAAAGGGTCAGAGGGAAGAATGCCAAAACCACCGCAGAACCACGACAAGTCCGACCTTGTGCCGTCTGCGAACAACAGGGCCATCCAACTCAGAATTTCCTTGAAATCCAAGTGCTCCGTGTGCATTTGGATTCCATGGATACAAACGAAAAGATCCCCATGGTTGAACTCCTAACCACACCAATAGTAAAAAACAAGGCATTGAGAACAAACCATGCTTGCGCCCTCTGCAGTTTGTATGGACATTACTCTCACCATTGTCAAGACTTGACCGAATTTCGAATGGCTCTATCCGACCTCCGTCAACATCCCCTTGAGTCTGAGATCACCTTGATCAAATAAGTTCACCCACCACCTCCTTCGTCAGCCACCATGTCCATTTACATGATGTCTAGTTCCACCGACCCACTCATCTCCTCCTCCATTAACGGCCCATCAGACCTATCTCTTCATTGCTTCAGCAACGATGAGGAGATACTTGAAGCTCTGACTGCCCCAGAATACCCATGGGACGACATGCACCATTGCTCGTTCTTCCTCCCTGAATAAATTGTGTCGCAGTCTGACCAGTTTTCCGTGGAGATCAAAGAATTCATCCATGGGAAGTTCGACTGGTTTAAGAACCCCATCCTAGGACCTGATGCCTTCAAAGAAGGGAATATGGAGAACATTTCGCCAACCCTTAAAATTGACATCTCAACCAATTCTGATATTGTTGAAGAAATCATGCTAGGGGCATCTTGCTCCCTGGAAGAGGTCGATGCCTACAAAGCTCTCTTCCAAGAGCTCCATGACATCTTTTCCCGGTCTTACACCGAAATGCCCGGCCTAGATCCATCCATCGTGGAATACCACATTGACACATGGTCTTATGTGGCTCCCGTGCGCCAAAAGCAAAGGCCCATCCATCCATCCAAAGTGGCTGCGGTGAAAGCCGAGATAGAGAAGCTGCGTACATCCAGCCTCGTTTATCCCATTGCATACACCACTTGGGTTTCCAATCCTGTTCCTGTGAATAAAAAATAGGGTACCATTTGCGTTTGCACAGACTTTCGCGACCTCAATGGGGCATGTCCCAAAGACAACTTCCCCACACCTTTCATTGACCAGATCATTGATGCATGCACCGGACATGAAGCCTTTTCCTTCATGGACGGATTTTATGGCTATAACCAAATCCAAATCTGGAAAGAAGACCGTTACAAGACGGTATTCACAACCCCATGGGCCACATTTGCGTACTGAGTCATGCGCTTTGGCCTGGAAAACACTGGAGCCACCTTCCAGTGTGCCATGACACACTACTTTTGCGACCTCGTTCACATCATGTTGGCTTGTTTCGACAACCTCATCACGCGGTCGCAGAAGCGAACACAACACATAGATGACTTGCGACAAGTCTTCATACGATGTCACCAGTGCAGAATCTGCTTGAACCCATCCAAGTGTTTTTTTTGTGTCCCCACGGGCCGTCTACAAGGATTCATCGTGTCACACAAAGGAATGACTGCTGATCCTTGGAAAGTTCAAATGAATTTCCCTCTAACGTCACCCCTTTGAGTGACAACATTACAACTTGTATTATAGTCTTTCCATTTTTTGTTTTACATATTTTTTCAAAATCGAGTCTTATGTATCGTTTCCTCTCATTGCTTCAGATGGAGCACACCTCAAATCGATATATGGGATTTACAGATGGAGCAAGCAGATGGTCTCTGAACCTCGCCTCGGCTGTATGGGTAATCTACTCCCCATCGCACGAGTTGATCCACATCGACGGAATATGCGTGGGAACAGCAACCAATAACCAGGTGGAATATGATGGTGTCAATGGCCTCTTGGCCACCGCTCTTCAGATAGGAATTCACCATCTCGATGTCTTCTTAGACTCCCAACTGCTTGTTTCTCAGTTGAACAACCACTATCGAGTACGGGATCCCTGCCTCTTTAGAAAGTACTTGCACACTAAATAGATGGTTAGAACATTTGAATCCATCACATTCACACATGTTCCCAAAAGCCTCAATAGTTTCATAGATCAAATGGGTAACGATATTCTAAATTGGCACATCCACAACTGCATATAGGAAACATACAACCGTAACATCATGCATAACTATGTCTAAAAATACACACACAGTGTAATAATACATCACATAGACATTTGCATTCCACAACATCATAAAAATACTCACATAATAAAACCATAAAAGTGCATCCACGTGAGTCAAATATATATATATATATATATATAAATCGGTCAGTTGCATGTCGAAAACATGTCCAATACAAAAACAAGAAGCCACATATGCTTTCTCAACAGGATATACATAAGTGACACAAAAACCCCTAAGTGCACCAACGCACTAGGGATAGCCCCACTAGGCTACTAATCCGACTCAGACTCATCATCTGACTCGGTGTCATCATATTCCAAAGAGGACTCATCCTCTGCAGGAATATCACCTCTCGCCGCTTGGAGAAAGTGCTCACAAGCCACCGCTATCTTCCTCATCACACTAGTAAACTTGGGAGGAAGGTTGTGAATAACGACAATAATGTTATTACTTAGGTGCTACCAGCCATCATCTGACACTCCAGCAGCAACCTCCTCCATATACAGCACCATTCCATCCATATCCTGCTGCCGCCTGTGGGAGCTCTCAGTAGGAACCGCCGCGAGAGCCACGGTAACAACCCGCCTCCGATGCCCAGGCAGCAGGCAAGGACCAACATCTGCACATACAAAAAAGGACACCATCAGTCCACAGATATCAATATGCAAACTACCGACTAGCTCAAATACACTATGTATAAATATGAACATAAAAACATCACGCATACATACCGGCTGGTCCCCACGTCTGGCCAGGAGGTCGGGGCATCTCAGGGTCTCCCTGGAAATCCATACCTGCATGCAGGTACTCCTCAATCACCACAGGAAGTTGGAGCCATTGCTCCAACAAATCCTTTGTAAAAAAGTGGCCCACTCTGCCACCACCCTCGCGGATCATCATATGGCACCATCTATACATCCTCGGCTCCTGCAGATCACTGTCCTGCACAACCCGATGAGGAAAAAGTGTAGGCACTTTCTCAAAGAAGAAAGCACACAAGAAAGAGCCAAAAAAAAACCAGTGCCAATAGTCTTTGACTTGTTCAGCTGACGTCGAACAGCCTGCAGATACATCTGGCCCCATGCATAATACGTGCCACTTATAGCACGCTCTACTAGTTGTAGCTGACCACCAGAAATCTTGTGGCTCCCCTTGGAACCCAATATACGCTGCAGTAAGGTCCCCACCACTTGTGTGGACAAATCCTCGATGTCACACATCAGGATGTATGAACCACGCATGTACGCCATAGCGTAACAATGCTGATCACACAGATCCTCCAATGTCTCCCCCCGAGACAGCACAGGTACCAAGTTACCAACCACTCCCAACATAGGGAGCCCAGTAATGAAGTATACATCTTCCAGTGTAATCTCAATGCGCTGGCCCTGAAAGAGGAACACCTCCTCATCAACATCCTAGAAACCTATCAGTGTTTGCATCAGCAAACCCAAGCTCCTCATGAGGGGTATCCTCATAAATTTCAGCAATCCGCAACAAGCTAATGTATCTCTAACATTCCCATCATGTCAGGATGCATCCCTGACACTCTTGTAGTCTCTCTCTCTCCACTTGATCTCCACCATCCTGCATAAGCAAAAACCTTGATGTGAGCCATTGCCATCATCAAAAAATCACCCAAAAGAGGCTAGGGCACACTTGTTTGGGAAAAAGGAGCACCCAAGGCACTCATAATTACCCCACAGGTGCACCCAGGGCACACCTTTTCCTTCTAAAGGTGCGACTTGCCCCACATGAAACCCCAAACTGCTCATGGGGGGCCTCCAGGTGACCAAATCCAACAAATAAAACACCAAAAAGATGAGTTTTAGTGAGCGCTTTTAACTGCAAGTTGTGGCACGCAAAACTGTCGGTCGGATTAAGAGAAATCAACAAATGAAGAATTAGGGCCCACCTCTCCAACTCCACAATGAACAGTGACAATGACACTTCAGCATGTTGACCCCTCCCTTTTGTAGGCCCTATTTGACTTAATTTCTTCCGATCGACATAACATGACCATACGAACTTCATTTGAGACACTGTTTGCGCCACTAGTTTCAGAATTCAGCCCTCTATCTCTTTATGAGACCATTGTCTCATGTTCAACAAGTCAATTTTGGGACCATTTCCCACCAGTCACCTTGATTTACGAGCCATGACATGATGATGCAAGTGTCTACGGACCTGTACTTGTATCACACTTCCTAACCACAACTCATGCGAGTTTTCGAGCCACCGCCCGTTAAGGAATGTAATTTTACTTTTATTTTTGTATTTATAATTGTCTTTTCCACCGCACCTTACGCGGACATCTGGACCATCGTCCACAAAACCATTTATTTTTCTTGCATGTATTTGACATATAAGTGCCTATGGACTTATACTTACATCGCATGTAGTCAACTCCATCCACTACAACAGACACACACGCTGTCCTGACCTCTCTCCGAGATCCACTTCGGTTTGCATGCCTCTGCTGCATCGACTCGCGAGCCTCTACCGTGATCTACCCTGTGCATGTATTGGTATATTTGAGAGCCTTCTACTTTGTCCATACTGTGTGAATGACCTTTGGACCTCTGTCCACCATCCTCACATGGGGCACTGCTTGTGCCACCGTAATCGGTTGACCATATTGGATTTTTGTTTAAGCTCTTTTCTGACTCCTTAAAACAATGAAAAGATTGCTGAGCACAGCTGCTTCCTTTCCCGCTCGCTAAAGTATAGGAAAGGGCATCTACATCGTCTCGTTTACCTCGTTTTGCGGATGATGTAGACTAGTAAAATGAAAAGGACACCCTTGGCACACTCAATCCAAGGCCGTTCCCCTCTGCATACTTTTATGCTTTCTCGGGCAGAGGGGCCACACTTTACAAAAAAGCTCACCATGGGTTGTCGTTAAGCTCTATTCTAGCTTTCTCATCAAGAAAAGATTGCCAAGCAAACTTGGTTTCATTCATGCTCGTAAAAGTATTTGAATGACCATCCAGTCAGTATAGGTTTAACCTTTTCCGACCTGATTGGACTACCAGCGGTAAAGAAGTCTCTCATCCCCTCCAGGATGGGTGAGCTCTCCTATGCATACTTTTATCCTTTTTCGGGCACAGGAGACTACCAACAAAAAAGAGCCCCCACTGGAGTCTTCTTCGTGCTTTCAGACTCTCTAAAATTTAAAGCACCATTGAGCATTTACCTTCTCGGGCTCACCAAAAATCCACGAGATCGTACCATAACGGTGTCCCTAGACGCCACCCCACAGAAAATAGTTTGGAAGCATTCCCCTGTTGGGTCGCCTTTGTTCGGATTACTCTACAATGTGTCTTCCTTGGATCCCATCAGTATCAAAAGTGTCTACCTCCTCCAAGTATTTCCCATCTGCAGTAACATCCCCGGTATTTCAGCTATGATCCCATTCCCATGAGTTAGTTTCATTTGCTGCCTGGTTCGCCCTGTCGTCATACTCTGAACAAAGGAATTTTGAGTCTCCCTCCCCCTGCCCCTATTCAAATCTTTCCCTCCCCCCCCCTCCCCATTCAGTGATTCCGTCCACAGATTGCTTCACACCTTCCAGTTATCTCCCTCGTGCTCTTGGTCAAGGAAACATCATTGCCTTGGCTAGGGGCATGTCTCCCTCTGTCGACGCCAACACACATATTCCAGAGGATAGACCTAGAGGTCCATGTATCTTGGTTTCATTAAAATCATTAATGAGTTCCTTGGACCACTTGAGAGGAGTCCTTAGTGCCTCTCGGGATGGTTGTTTCTCACGTGCTCGACTTCAACTACATCATCGCACCGTTGATATTCGTACAGGGTTTTGTCCGTACAATATTTGGTCGAAGACCCCAGATGTCACCTGACTCTAGCACATTGGTGAGTCTACTCAAGGGGCCTAAATAGGTTACGTCCCTTGTGATTTTCGGGTTGCATTGGAGACAGTGTTCAGAAGCCCCATCAGTACTTCGATATACCTTTATGATTGATGCAACATACTTGTACCACAGAGACTCTGACTCTCAATTAGCAAGTCCACACAACTATGTACCATTCTAATCCAGCAGACCATCAGTCATGAAGATATAACATTCCATGAGAATGCCATGGGTCCAATGTACCAGATCATGATTGTATTTAGCCTCACATGGAGGCAACCATTATTGTAACATCAATTATATATGATCGACTCTTGTATTTTAGAGCATAGATCAAATTATTCTTTTGAAATTTTCACGAGCATGGGGATGCCCGCCTTGTCCATATACATGTCACACATTATTTGTATCTCACCCATTGATGGGAACCATATTAATACAAAAACCAAAAGCCACCATGCCCCAGCCCCGGAAGCACCACCTCTACGCAGCAAATCCTATGATGTCCATCGGCCATACGTTGAGCTCTTTCCCTCACACATCAGGGGGCAATTTTTTAACCCAAAAATCCCCCACTTAGCTCTTAATGGCCAACACCACCCAAGGACACCATCTCACGACCCTCATATCACTCCATTAGACCCCCACACCCTCAAAATAGCTAAAGGATGAAGAAAAGGGCTTAAAACCCCCAAAAGGAGCCCAAAATAGTCTCCTAGAAGATAAAACTCCGAAAAATGGGCTAAAACCCTAAAAGGAGCTAAAGTTAGGGAAAAAGGGGCTAAAGCCCTTACCAAGGGATTAAAACCCTAAAACCCCTTGAAAAAGCTATAAAAGGAGGGTGGGGGGTCACTCTCAAACAACTTCTCCCTTGCATATTGTTATGCTGCCTGTGGATTCCTTGAGACACCTTTGCCTCTCAAGCCACCCACTCCCTCTCCTCCATTCCCATTGAGCCAAAGCTCCCCATCCAAGAGAGGTGCTTCCACAAGCTAGGGCATGGTGGCCCATTTCCACCAGAGAAGGTATAGCTTGTCTTTCATGTCTTGTTTATTTGTTTTATTTGCTTTCTAACCCTTGTTTCCATTTGCAGGTTTTATATTTAACATTGTTTTGCAGGTTTTACTGTAGCTTAGGATTTGTTTGCAGGTCTTTGGAGGCAGAACCCTAACTTGTGTTTGCAGAGGGGTTCACCATTGCTTCTCTCTTCTTTCTGTTTGTAGCTTAGTTTACTGTTCTGTCCATTTTAGTTTCCATTTTTATTTTCTGCATTTACCCACTAGCGGGAACCTACCCTTCTATCCTATAGATAGAAAGGAGCCATTCCTGCCCCTGTAGTAGGGAGAAATCCCTGCTACACTGTCACCTACCCATTTTTTCTCTTGTGCCCAATGATTTAATTCAGCCAGAAATTGGTTGAGTTAGTTATTGCATGGGATGGGCAAGGTATGGTAGTCCAAATTCGAATTTTGGGAAACACCCATTTTTCGGAAAACAATTTTTGACTTATGGGCCAAGTTATTGCCCAAAAAGGCTGCCCATTCCCTCATGCATCCATGCTTTTGTCTTCCCCGCATTTTTGGAGCTCCTGGGCACTCTCATTCATGTTTTTGCAGTTTCCTATATTTTTTCCCATGGCTGGGAAGTTTTTTTCTAATAGTCAGTGGCTGAGATCTCTGTTGGGCGTTTTTGTGGTTGTTTTCCTTATTACCCGGTTGGGAAAAATGTTTTTTTGTTTGTTGCACAACGAGTGGGAGAAGAGACCCATGATTTTTGGGTGTTGTTGAGTTGATTTTGGCCACGTTAGGGCCATAAACGAATCTGGAAATCGAATTGCACAGGCAGAGCTGTTTTACTCAATTGCTATTCCCGCTTTTAGCCTCTGTGATGTTTTCCTTCAATCCCAAAACTGAAATTGCTGTGTGCACATCTTTGTTTGGTATCTGAATTGGTTTGGGAGTGGAAATGGGGTTTGAACTATCTTGATAAAACTAGTGTGAGAAGGAACCTCACAGACAGATCTAGGGGGCTGGTTTTCTTCTTTGCACACCCTGAATAGCACTGGAAGGGAAGGCATAACCTGAGGGACTGTGTAGCAGAGAAGGGGATGCTCCTTGTGTTGGGTGTGTAGATGTTTTAGAATCTAGGATAGATCTGGTGCAAGTGTCCATAGCTCTGTGGTTGAGCTCAGTAGCTTAGCAGTCAGCCTTTCCAGCTCCTTTGTAGCCTGATAAACCCAACTGTGTTGGCTTGGATGAGTTCTTGTTATATCCTTGGCTATGTGTGAGTCTGCCAGTGTTCCCTTATTCCTTGTGGGAATCATTCCCAACTTGGGGGTTGCAGTGCTACTCAGATATTGACGAGAACATTGGCTTATGGTTGGGTGTAACGTTGCAGTGATGTAGCTGGTTGTGGGACAAACTTCTTCTAAGATAAGTATCTTTGTCTATTTTATCTTTGCAATTGTATGTGCTTATTGATTAATCTGAACATGTTAAATGCTGTGAATGAATGTATTTTTCTTCCACTGTATATTAACGATTTATGTGTCTGTGCATGTTTTTACTTCAATGCATTTCATATTATGTTTATGGGTTTAGTTTTCCCAGATCGATAGTATCATGGTCGTGTTCCCTCTCGGGTGGACGGGAAAGGACGTGACAATGAGAGCCATCCTTAGTGTGCCAAACTTGAAACGAACACTATATTCCATTTTCATGATGATAACGATTCCCTTTACAGGGATTGTGTGGTGGGCATAGGCCTATTAATGTCACATGATCCCTAGAGACAAAATGGACTAAGGTAAGGTTGATGCAGATAAATTCTCCTTACTTACGTGGCATATTTCGACGTGTGAGGTTTTGAGTTTAATTAATGTGTCCCCCCACCTTGTATATGGCCAGTTTTTCCCTTTTATTTGTCCCTTTTCCTTGACACATTAATCACATATTACATTCTTTTACTCCCACAAATTCCTCACTAGATGTCATGTCTTAGAAAAATGAAGGTCAATGTTCAAACTATGATGATAATCTTAAAATATACCATGATGGAATGCCCCCACCTTTTGGCAATTTTTGTTGGTAATTGTAACTGGTATTTCAAAGCCACTCCAAGTATCTATTAGGTCCACATAAAGAAACAACAATCCCAATGTAAGAACATCTCTCCATGCTTGAAAATATGCATATCTTTATTGTACATATTTACAAGAGGATTGAATACATTCAACCCACATCTATTAATGAGATGTATAATATCACTCATAGTAATTTTAATCCCAAGAACACCATTCGATATTTAAGGAGAATGGTTCAAGCCATTGAAATTATGTTGGTAAATCTAAGGTGTGCCAATGGTGTCCTTGGTGTCTATGGAAAACAACCATTTCTTTGAATCAATTTTCTTCATCACATTATCCCTTCTATGATACCTTTGCATTAATGAAAAGTTGTGTGATGACAACACAAACTTCATCACAAATTTGAGATCTTCCAAAAATTGTTCAATTAGGGAGGGATTAGTTTGCTGTAATCCTCAAATTTATTATCAATTTTTAATTCATGTTATGCATATTTATGTAAGTATTTATCATGATCCATTACCATCTTGTTCATAAAGTGATGTGTGTTCTTCATAGTGACCAATTTTGTTCTTTTATGAAATACTTTTTTCAAATAACTCGGCCTCATCTTTTAAGGACACACACACTCAGTCACAGACACACATTTCTAAAAAATATGTATTTCTTTAAGTTTAATTCCCTAAAACATAAAATGCATTATACATGGAGATGAAAGAAAGTATATAGCTTCAATACTACTAATTTGAACATCTAACATGATAGGATTGGTTTGTCGATTGCAAAAATAATATATTCTACCTTATTTGGATAAGCTCACAGCTAGGGGGGTAGTGGGTTAGTGGTTAAGGGGTTTAGGTTTTGGGGGTACTAGTGGGTAGTAGACTATGAGTTAACATGTTAGTTTGTTAGGGGTTAGACGTTAGGGTAAGGTAAGGTGCGTGAATTCATTATATGGGTTGGGTGGGATAGGTTCATGAGTCATCTAGGTGGGTTGGTTGTGTTAGGTGTGTTTAGTTGTTGGAAGTAATAAGTAAGTGATTGAAGATCCAAGAATTTTTTATTCATGGAAAAAAACCTTACACTTAATACCAAACTAATGATATCAAGGATCATGGGCCATGGAACACTACATAGTCCTTACATAAAGAATATTTTCCCAACACAAGATATATGGGCATGAATTGGGTATTTAGTTAATAGTACATGGTCAGGTCTTATAAGAACCATGTACTCCCCTATAGAGGGAACATTCTTTCAACTACAAGTGGAAGATGTTGGTATTTTGAGATTTGTAACACAAATAACCGATCTCTTGTCCCACACCATGGTATAGGGTTTAAATTTATGGCCTAAGTTCATACCAATTTCTTATGGGGTCATGAACCATTACGATTCCCTTGACCATCACATAGCATGCATCTGCATGGAAAATATTTCATCCACATGTGATATATGGTCATCATTTTGAGAACTTGCGCATATCCCTGCATAACCATGAGTTAAAGATTCCCAAAATTTGGATGCATAATAACTCAATTTTTTTTCTTGATTCACTATATAACTAAAAGTAATATAATGGTAGTTATTGTATTCAAGACTCAACATACATTCCTTTTACTTCCCATGGATAAAAAGAAACCAAAAATCTCAATTACAAACATCTATCACATGATGAGAAAAATGATTAAAAAGAGTAGGGAGCTTCATGGAAATATAAAAATCCTATTATATTGACCATCAATATGGAAAATTCACTTTTATGTTTATACATGGTGTATACCATTGAGCTTGAAATTATTACAAGATCATCCATCTTCTATGAAATCCTAGGGATAAGGACACCAAGGAATTATATGTGTCCATGTGAAATTGACAAATAAATTGAGACAAATCAAAGTAGAGAAACTAGAAGATCAATGGGAGTAAGTGTGCATATTTTTATTGACATAGAAATGAGCTAAAAAATTTTCAATGATTGAAGTATTTGAGAAAGTTGTGAATCTAGTTGTGTGAAAGACAACTATCATGCGAGTTCAACCTTATTAAAATGAGAACCAAACATACACATGCATATCTTTGTGGATAGGAATATTAGAGAGTTATGCCTCTTCATAACTTAACTCTTGTTTATTTAGATAATTTCACAAGAATTATTTCATAATTATCATTGTTACGTATTTATGCATTATGAAGGATCAAATGATTGAGGGAGGCAATTTGCAATGGTATGATCCATGCACAGTTCAAAGATGATTTTTCTTTGATTTGTTAACATTAAATTTCTTAGGGAATACATTGGTTTGGTAAAAAATCTGATTGCACATCTACTTAGGCACACCCGTTCTCTTGGTCGTGGCATGTGGTAGATGTGGGGTAGTTGTCAATGAGGTAGCATATAATTCAACCATGTGTTGAAATGTTTGTTGAGTTGGTTCCGAGTGGCTTAAGTTTTAACATTGGATTAACAGTGTTGAAGATCAAATCGTGGTAGTCTTGTGGGAGGGAATCGATGCAACAAAGGACAAACATCATACATGTGCAATGCGTCTTGGAACTTTAGAACACACTTCTTTGAACTTTGTGAATTCATTTTGTTGACATTATCATGTAAGTGCCTACTAAGGTATTTTCATCATCTTTTGTCAATTTTTATAATAACACAATGATGTGGAATTTAATGCAATTTGAAAAATTAAAACAATGACCATTGTAAGAGGATGGCTAGATTCAAATATTTTGAGGAAAAAGTGAACATGTGAGAGCGATACCACTTAAGGACATTTTAAAATAAAATACATTGTACATTGAAAACCATCAACCCAACCATGTCATCCCCTAATCATCGACCCAACCGTGTGATCCCTTCATCCCAAAGGTGTGGAGCTTCATTTATAAGTATTCATGTCAATTTGATCCACATTTGATACACATTTCCTACACTTATGATAGGATTAACATCATCATTATCATTTTAGGATTAAATATACTTTAAATAAATCAAAGTAGATACCTATATTGGGGTAACATGGTAATGCAAATTAAAGGTTTATAATTTTGCTTTTACAAATAAATAAAATATATTCCCTTTAAAAACAAAAAAATTGCACAAATTATAAAAACCATCTTTAAAATTTAAAATTTTGGTTATAACCATTTATTATGTTCAATCCTAAATTTTGTTTCTCATATAATAATAATAAAATTAGAAAAATAATATGAAAAAAATATCATGAAGATGATAAAGAGATGAAAAATGAAACTAAAGTCTCATCTATTGTCTTTTGTTCAGTGAATTCTTGATATATTATGTGTATGATAGAAATAACTATTTTTAAACTGCTTTAAAAATCACATACAAAAATTTGTAAGAAACAATTTTGGATGTGTGTGGTCCTTACCCCAAGCTAAAAAGATCACTAAATTGTATAGATCATTGTACTATTTTTCTCTTTTTTAGTATTTATAAAAGTCATTGGTTTTCTTATGGGAGTTATGATCCCCATGATACATTAATATGTAGTTACATAAAGATATCCCAAAAACGGATATAGAGGAGAAATGACAATTGGGTTGCACAATTAGCAATTAAAAAAAATAATTTATCTATTGTGAACAAATGAATATCCAAAAATGACAAGATGTAACGAATAATGATAGGTATGTTTCACAATTAGGAATAAATCCAATAGTTTATCTTTGCAACTCTCATCAATACAAGGTTCAATACCATGCACCAATCATGATTACAAATAAACTAGAGCCATGTCCCGACCATTGTTTCCATACAAAATTTTCTATTAAGTGAACCCACAATCTAGGGAGAGATGTTTCAGTACTAGAACAAGGAAGTTTGAGAGCAACATGGGTGGTGTTATATTCATACTCACAACCTAAATAAACTATTATTCTTTCTCAATTTTGATGATAGGGTTGATGCCTTTAGGTCATCAAGCGGGAACCTTGGCTTTATAAGAGCATGTTGGTTGTATTTTCTCCTTGGAGTGAAGAATTTTCTACTCGATCATGTATCTTAGTCATCCAACCTAGTGTCTCAATTTCCTAGTTTCTCCATGCAACTTTGGGCATTCCTAAAATGCATATTTACCCTTTTTTGTGACTTGATTTTTTATGCGCCTAAAAGTTTTCAACCTCGAGTCCCAGCGTATTGTTTTTTTAAAGTTAATTTGTATAATGAATTGAAAGAGTTTGTCCTAATATTGATAGGATAGAAAATAATTGAGAAACTTACCATGCCTATTAACTTGCATAATACCCATTTTGATGTTAAATCCTGGATCACTATTTTTATGATTCCTACTTAATGGCCCAAGTCAACTTAGAAAGTTATATTACTAGAAGTTGGACATGGTAGAACTTATGTTTCTTTAATTCATAGTCTAGTTCTCCAATATGTCTCCAGTCTTACTCAACAAGGTGGGGAGGGGGGAGGGAATCTAAGCTCATTCTCCTTCTCCATTAGGGAATTCTCGAGAAAATGATTCAATTGATGAAAAATTCAAAAGGATAAGACCTATTACTTTGGATCACTAGTTTTACCCACAAAAACCCATTGAAGTTTTGTACCCTTACAATGTTATCAACAATCTTATGAAGAATGAAGATAAAATGCATGAACTACATAGTTTCCAATGAAAGTTTCTTCATGGAATGTTCAACATGAGTGACCCTCATAGAAAACACACAATCTATTAGATCATGAATTTGAGTGCTACATTGGACATTATTTGTTTGTAGGAAATCAAAATTACTAGAACCTTGGTATATACAACCTTGCATATTATTTAGGGTTGAAACGATAAAATTCACATTCAATATAGATCTAATTATTTTAAATGTTTCACATCTACAAAACCTGATTTGTATTGAAAGTATTGAAACCATTTGGAATTTATTGCCACACCCATATAAAGGATTGATGGATTTTATAGATGGAGGATGTTATTTCTTGAACAATGACCCTCCTTTGAGGCTATAGTCGTCAAATTGTTGTAGTGAAGCACAACCAAAACTGGACCATCTAAGAAGAATTAGATGCCATGTCTTGGGGCCTCTAATTTATCCCTTTTGATGAAGAGAAGTATGCATGGGTTTCCAAACTCTCTCACCTTGTTAGAGTGGAATATGCATGTTGTGCTATAGGTTCCCAAATTATTTATCCCCTTCAATAGTTTAAATGACAATAGGAATACCATGACCTTCTTTAAGTGTTTATATATCAAAGAAGAAAGAAGGTCATGGTATTCCTTCACCATACTTAAAGAAGGTCATGGTATTCCTATTGTCATTTAAACTATTTAGGATGGTGAAGTATTACTTCACCATCCTTTCTCTAAATATTTAGGATGGTGAAGTAACTAACTAAGAATTGATTGATACTGTCATTATTGCATGGGAAGACATGGAATGGGATCAAATTTGAAAGATTGGATCGTATCTTTTCATCAATATTGACTTTGAAAAGAACCATGGCTATGTTGAGTTTCCATTTATTCTTAAAATGATGAAGCCATTTATCAAACCAAACTTTCTAGCAAAGGTATTTTGGGTTGTCCATTTAGACTTATTTAGTGAGTGTCCTATTGTTAAAAGAGCCATGGTGTCCTTTACTCTAGGTTTGGACCATCTCTTTCAAGTTTTGAGGCATGTTTACATGAGGATCCACCTCTAAGAAATACCATTGCCAAAATTTCGGGAGATTTTGGAATTTCTATTAGATGGGCTTCATGAAGATTTAAATCGTGTGAAACACAAACCATACATGGAATCAAAAGACGCAGATGGGAGTCTAGATGAAGAAGTAGGGGAGGATTATTGGAAAAATCATCTAGATCACAATGACTCTATAATCATTGATTTGGTCCAAGTGAGTATCTTGTTGCTTTCTGTTCCTCATACATATTCGTAGGCTTGCTAATGAATTAATATTTGGTTACACAACAATCTATAGCCTTGCCTTGTGATTGGTTGGTCAGTTCTACATGTCTTATCTTGAAGCAGTGGCCTTTTAATGGATTTTTTATTTCTTCCTTGTATGTTTTAATGGAGTTTTGGTTTTTCCACTGCCTCATGTTCTTCAATAGGACCATAGTTAGATTTTTTTTTATGCACTAATGAACATGCTATGGAATTTCATATGATTTCAATTCAACAACTAAACGTGAAAGCATCTGATTCCATTGAGATTCCTTCTTATTCTTCACTTTAATCTTGTTCTATAAGAGTGTATTCCTATGTCCACTCACCCTGAACTCTTTCAACATAACATAAATGACTTTCTCATATACATTGGAGTAATATCTTATATCTATGTATATTTTTTCTTGGTAAATCTCGTGTTTTCCTTCTTTGAAATAAAATTCCATAACATGATTCAACATTTTTTATTTGTGTCAATCTCTCTTACACTATTTGTAGTTCTTCTTTAGATATTTCACATTTCACTTTTTATTGTAGATGCAAATTTATTTCCTTTGTTTTGGGGTGTCTCTTCTTGATTCTTTGATGCCTCCTTTTCATGCCCAATTCAATATAGATAAATATTTGTAGTTCCTCCTTAGATATTTTTTCACTTTATATTGTAGATACAAATTTCTTTCCTTTGTTTTGGGGTGTTTCTTCTAAATTATTTTTGATCCCTCTTTTCATGTTTAATTCAATATAGATACATTTCTTTCTTGATTTATCTTCTAACATTAAAAATTTGCAACTACCTTTAGATATAACCATGTAAAACTCCATAGTTCTTCACTACTACCTAATATTTTTAGGGAAGATTGAAATTCCTTTAAAAAGAAACATAAACCCTTAAACACGTTATATTTGATAACATATAATAACATAGCCATATTTTAAATTAATACTCTTCATCAATTATGTAATAGAATTCCAATCCATCATAGAATTTTCACGTGAGATTGAATTTCCTTGCATTGTTCCAATTTAGTCACAACGATCTTATTGGGATACCAATAAATATTTATATTGCCTCCCACTGAATCAACCAAATCAAATGAGGGATTCATGTGGACACATCTTTAAATGCGAAAAAGAAATATAGTGTTACTCTTTGGTTCAAGCTTCTTTAGCTCGCTACTGAGTTTTTACACATTCATTTGGAGTTCCACACAAAACTATAAACCAACCATAAAACCTGAAACTGAAGCAAGTTTCCCAATCTCTGGTGCAAGCTGCTCGATCTCTGGTGAAATATACAAATTTAACCAGTAGCATGAAGCTTATTCGATCCGATCCGATCAAATATGGAGGTGTAGAATATAGATAATAATGGAGGACATGATGAATTGGACCCTTTGTTTGAAGGGACAGTTCTGATGACGCCCTCCCAAAGGGATGCCTCTTTATCTATCTGCAAGGAAAGAGACAACACAATGGAGAATACAAGCCGCCTAGGAAATAGGTGTCGCCTCTAACAAGTATAAGAAGATTGAGAATAATTGGCAGATGCTTATGATACAGAGGATTTTTAAAGAGTGGAAAGTCTTAGTGAGAGCTTGCTTACTATGGATAATTCAAAAGAAACAGTTTCTTAATGCTTAATAAGCACATAAGCAGATCGTGATTCACAGAAACAGATCATGAATCGATGGTGGTTTTGAAAATGCAGGAAATATTAGAATTGCAAGTTGCATTAGAGGAAGAGGGAAATATGGGAATTGCAAGTTGCATTAGAGGAAGAGGGATACCCTAATCTTTACAGAAGGTGTGTTTCCTATCTCTATTTGTTTTCTGAAAATTATCTCTTCATATTTGGTCCCATTATTCAGACAAATTAGGAGACTAACCCACAAACAGTACCACAAGTTCAATGGTTCCCTGTTTTGCATTCTGCCTAGGAGAATTTCTTAAAGAATAACTTATCAACAAGAATGACTGTACATTAATATTTACCTTGTATACCATAAAATTTATTCCCACATGGTTGTCCCACCCAAATTCGTTAATGTTTTAATATGTTACTAGTGTCTTCCCATTTATTTGAATGTAGTTAATATATGAATGGTTCTTCATTTCCTTGTGCAACTAAGTGGTACCTCCAACAATTCATCCTGCACTACATTATGACCTATTTTTGTTACTCCTTATCAACAACTGTACAGATTGTACAAGGAAGCTCTTCAAGAACATGAGATGTATATACTGCAACAACCATCAAAGTCAAAGTAGAAAGGGCATACTCCTACTTTCACGCTTTGATTGTCACTATAAGATCCCCTGTATTTATCCGTGAACCGAAACACCTATGGACAGAGTAAACAAATTTCATTATATTTTCTTCATTTCTCCCTTTACTTTGATAGTTTAATTGCTATTTCTTTTGTAGTTTTAGAGTTCTATTGCTTTTGTAATTAGTTTCTCTTTAATTTTTTATTGTTATATTTGCTTGCTCCCATGAAAAATTCCACTGTCATGCATCATTTCCTCTCTCTTCTTTCTCCTGGTTCTTTCTTCATGACACTTACCTTCAACATTGGTATCTTTATGCTTTGCATTGAAATAGGGGCATGAGGCCCTCTATGATGTTTTTTCAGGGAGAGTCCACGCCATGTGAGAGATATTTCCTCCTTATGTTGGGACATTATCCAACATTGCTTTTTCCAATGCGAATTTCCCTCCTTCACACATCATTGTGTTTATTTGTTGCAAACTTTGTATTATCTTTTTCTATTTTTAAGGATAATTTAACAAGGAATCCCCCAGACATTTCATCTCATTCTGTGAATGATACCCAATGTAAACCCATTGACGCAAATCGCATATTCTAACTTGTCAAGGACATTGACTGAGGCATGAAATAGAGATAACCAACTTGAGGGATTGAACTTGGGACATATTACATGATCCTCAAAGAACGCAACCACCTAATGTAGTTTATTGGGCTAACAAACAATTTTCTCTGTCTTCATTGTTCTTACTTGCCATTTTCTCTTATACATGGCATCTGGCTAATGTATTTATTTGGATATTAAATCTTTCCTTTGGGGAAGTATGTAGAGTATGAATTTGATCATGGTTCTCATGATGTGACATTACCTATTGGGAAACAATACGTGATGTTTCCAAGGAACTTACATTCATTGAATGCCCATAAATGACACAAGGTCTCTCACTTTCAGAGATAGTTTATATGCGTCAGCTAGCATTCCTTATATGTTACTTTGCCTAGTTCTAGATGTATGAGTGTGGTTACTCCTTTTTTATGTCTATTACCTAGGTGAGTTCCTTATCCCCTTAGTATGGGATCACTATTTTCCCTTGCTAGTCCTTTGTAGGTTGTCCCATTAGACATTCTCTTTCTAGATGGATCAACCTCAACATTTGCGCTTAGATTTGATCTCTTTATTAGTTATACATTCCTTTGGAAGTCCTCAATAGTGATGGACCTATTTGAGTGCACATACAAATTCCCACTTGCTCAAATAAGATCTTAGATAAGATTTTACACAATGATTTCCCCAGTGTTGAAAACTAATGAGCCAGTAACATGAGTAAAGGATCTTTCGATAGATTACCCTAATCCTCTCAAATAATTTGGAGAAAGATGGTAACCATCAGCTTCGAAATCAGTTTGGCTAGTATTCACTTCGTGCGATGATACTAGTGTGCTTATTCTCTGACATGTAGAATGATACACAACAAAATAGTTTCGAGAGGAATGATTTGAGTCTTGTTCTCCTCTCGAACTATCGCATGGATATTTCTTGATTTATTTTCTAATATTTTGTCATATTAAATCGACATAGAGGTCTCAGTAGCAACACATCATACCCTTGAAGCATAGTTAATTTTGGTTTCCGTTCATGTTTACATTTCAAGTTTAAGGTGTTTTTTTAATTGTAGCCTTGGATTCTAATATAAGAATTATGCACATAACAATCATTCTGTCAAAACTAATTTGGCCTCACTACTAAGAAGCTACATTTTGAATGAGGATGATTTGTGTAAAACAATATTCAAGACTGGCATTAGGACATAAGACTGGATCATAAGATTTGAGTAACAATAGTGGATCATGTTAATATCTATACTAAGTTGTTCTCTATGATGTATTAGGTATACCATAGTCACAACTAACACTGCTACGAGACCGAGCAATTGCCTATGGAAGAATCTAGAATTTATTTGAAGAATTAACAAGTCATGTGCAGAACATTATGCAATTAGAGCAATAGAATTGATGATTGAAGTTGGGTTATTTTTTTTCCAAGGAAAAAGTTGTATTGTTATTTCCAAAAAGGAATACTAATACATTTTTCAAGCCTTCAAAGTTGTCTAAGAATTTCGAGATGGAGATATAGCTTCGGTAGGTAATATTTATCAGAGGAAATCAACAAAAATTCCAACCACCCTGATAACAAATTGGATTATATAGGCCAAGCGCACCAACATATATGCTTTTCCTCCAAGTGACAGAGAATATGTATTCTTTCCTAAATATGCCAATTCTAATTGAAACCTAAACAACCAATTCCAATTGGAAAGTAGCAACATCTCTCAAATTGAACGAGGATGGTGCCTCATGAAATGTTATAGAACATTGACATCACCAAAAGAAAAATAATATTGTCAATTCGATCCCACATGATCTAGAAAATTTGTCTCCAAAAAAAAACTTTCTAGTAAAAGATAACAACAAATACTAGCATATTATATTAAGCAACTATCCAAGGTCGAAATGTTCTAGCAACTAAACAATTCCACAACATATGCTTAATCATTGCAAGTTTGTGCTACACCACACACCATCAATAAATGAAACCATGATGATGTACCCAATCCTTAATTGCAAGAGTATTACAAAGAATCAACCACCCCAACATGTGGCTTAAAGGAAGAGTAATACCTCCATATTCCTTAGCAGCTTTTGATCCATTGATCATCAAAATTAATTGAGGGTTCATTTCGTATTTAAACACTTTACTTTGAAACAAAATGACCAATCTTAGCATAGAGTTCCTTTGTGAAATGACCATTAAAAATCCTCTGACCATAGCCAATCCTTCCAAATGGGCCCATGAACATCCATATTTAATGTAAACTAATATATTTTTGGTATTAGATGGCATAATGCAGTAAAGGAAAGACAATCAATATCTTGAATCCAATGAGATCAAATAAGTTGTCACCATGACATCTAGGATGTGTAAGCAAGATATGCTGATAATTTTGAGGTTTCACACAACATAGATGGTTCTCACAACTTAATCAATGGTTAGGGATGTTATGGGGTTATGCATATGAGTTTAGAGTAGTCTAGGTTTTCATTTCCATCGGAATGCAACAATGTTTTCATGGTCACACACCCAAATGAACACCCAAGGATCACGCCAGAAGTGTGAGTGAATAGTGTTTTGGGGAGAAATTAAGTGAAATTTGACGAGGCGGTGATCCATCTAAGACACTATATACATTTGAACCGTTTCATTTTACAAATAGGGAAGGAATCCACCGTAAGGGGTTTCAGTTACATATTTGGTAAGAAGTTGGATTTAGTATAATAAACATCCATATGTGGTCCCAAGATGTTCTTTCCCCTTCATAGTTTTAGTTCTTGAAACCCCTGGAAAGGCGGGTGGAGAAGCTTCACGATGATGACGATGCAGGAAAGAGTAACATGGAGGACGATTGTTACATCTGATTTTACCACACATGGTGGATCACACCTTTATGGCCTTCCCTGTCCCTCTGCAGACTCTTTGGACCCCATGGAACATTTTTGTACCTTTGATGTTTCTAAGATCATCCCTAAAAACATGCATTATTTTCTATATGCGTCTTTTAAACCTATTCTCACGTATATACGCGGATATGACCCTCAAACCCGCGTACATCGGGATGTATGAAAAAGGCCGAATAGTTTTGAAGTTTTCCTTGATGTGGATCCGAGTCACTTGTCTCTTGGCCTTCCATATGCCTTAAGATCACTCGGATTTTACCTTCCATTACCCCATTGAATCACTATATAAGGAACCCTTTGGATACATTAAAGAAGGAGGAATTGAAGAGCAATAAAACTATAGTCCGTTGTTGCCGGAGCTTATACTTGAGTCTGCATCCCTTTGTCCTTGGAGCACTTTATGTTCTTCCCAAGCTTGCCTTTGCATGTGAGCTTGCTATCAAGAGATGGAGGATTGAAGTGGTGGAGGCCCATGTGGAGGACTTAGTTTTTCTGATTCGCAGATGTGCCGACAGAGGTTGTCACTATTGTAATCTCTGATTTATATTAATAGAAATATCTTTTCCTGTCCAATAATGTGTATTTAAATGAGTATTGAATCCATGGATGCTTTTAAATGCTTATATGCTATTGATTATATATGCTAGAGTAGGTCTAACACAATTATATAGCATGCTTGTCTTGTTTGTTGAATGTTGAGAGAGAAAATTGCTAATACAAGTGAGAGGGAAAAATCTCAACGGGGATCTACATCAACCGTCCGGAATAAGGTATGTTTCTAGATCCTTTATTGTTAGATGTTTGGTTTCTCTTGCATATGGGAAAGGATTGATTTCTGCGGTTACTCTATCTTTTGTGGTACCCCAAGCCATAGGAAGTTTTCTCCGTAACAGAATTGGCGACCATACTAGGGAGTTCCTAGCCATTTCCTTTGGGGTTTTTATCGGCATTCAATGTTCTTGAATTGCTCTGATTTCTCTGTTTCTGAGTCGGGTCTGGGGGCATGTTTACCTGGTAGTGTTTGATAGGAGTAAAATTTGTCTCATCTTGTTTGTTTACCTTCTTTTTTATCTCTTTTTCTTCCTGTATGCGAGTTTTGTCTTCACAGTCGCGTGTACAATGGTTTTTACTGGGATATCCACATATATACACGGGTTTTTTGCACACAGTCGCGTATGCCCTGAGTTTTGCCTTTGTGGGGAAGATTAAGTGTTGTTGGGTGAGTTTTGATGATTTCCGAGTCTTCTTGGATGCTTCTAGAGTCTGTATACACTTCTATTTCTGACCAGAGACACTTTTTAGTTCGAAATTTTTTGAGAATGTTCTTGTCATTGCATTTTCTATTTTTTGTTTTGGGATTAGTGCATTAGGTCTCTTTTACCTTAGTGATTTGTGTGGGTGTTTTTTGATAGTGCTTGCAGAGTCTGGGGGTGGTAGAGTCATTCTTTTTCTTTATTAGCTCATTTTAATTCAAAAAATACAAAAATATTTGCTTTTTTGCATCATTATGCATTATTTCATTTTGCATTTTGCATAGTACTTGCACTAGGTTTGCTTGGAGAAGTATTAGTCAGGTTTTCATATAGGAATGATTGCATTTTCATTTGAAGGAAAATTTTGCATTTGAAGTAGTAGCATACCCCGTTTTTCATTTGACATGGTGCATTTGCATTGATTGTTAGGTGTGCATTTTACTTCTTGTTGCGTCATAACACCATTAGTTGCACGATCATTTTCCCTTTTGAGTAATAAGCCAATTAAAATCAATGCATAATAAAATGAATTACACTCTTTTATTTTATAGGGTGCACCAACAAAATTAGGTTTTAGGGTCTTGGAATAGTTCATTATGAGTAAATTCTCCAAGACCATTAAACAAAACATGTATGTGTCTATCCAGGTGAGAGTGTGAAATTCCTTGGTATAATTAGTGTTTCTTAGGATCCTCCTCTTACAAGGGAGTTAAGCACGAGGCAGTGTGAGCGATTAATGATTGGGATGAATCTTGGTCATAACTAAGTAGCACCGAAGATATTTCCAGGATTGTATTCGTATCTGGGGGCTCTTTCGAGAGTTTCAGGCTTTGCTACCCTGCCCATACAGTCAATAACACTTGCGACTGTCTGCCTGAGCATTGATTATATTGAGGTGAACTTGGTTGCCTTACCTAGGTTATCGAGGGTGTACTTCGCAGAGGTTATTGTGCAGGTGTCCTGGCCAGGTAGGGGTCAGACATCACAGTTGCTATATGCGTTGAAGCTGAGGGCCACTATAATTGGTTACGAACCTCCACTTGTTGTGTATGGTAGTCTCAAGCCTCTCCTAGGTGAGACATACCTGCTTCATTCAGGAGCTCACATCCCTTGTTTGCTTGTGATCTGGCTTTACATTGTATAGGTGTATGCTCTGTGCACGCTAGTTTTCCTAGGGTTTGCATAATTGCAGAGAGTCTTTTTAATTTTTTGAGTCATTGTGAATTCGGCTATGGCACTTCTCCATTCTCGTCATTTAGCAGAACTTCCGCCTTCCACATATCCTCCTCCTTTGGGAGAGAGAAATAGACAGTCTGGGTAGACTACTTCTCACATTGATTCACACACGATGGGAGATCGCGAGGATGAGATTCATGAGATGTATTCTCTGCCTCAAGAGGTTGGGGATGTACATTCTACTCCTGTATATGATCCTTCACTAGAAATACCTTCACATTCTGGTTATGATCCCTCATTCATAGGTCTCCAGTATTGGTTTCCGGGCGACGAGACTCATCATGAACCCACAAGCACTAGTCATGTTTTTTATGGCATGCCTGATATCCCTGGACACGATCCGACACATCATGCCAAGTCAGAAATTGAACCTAGCATTACGCCTGGGGGCATTCGTATTTCTTTCCATGCAGAGAGATTTGGGAGCACTAGTCACATTGCACCTTCCATCCCGGTGGTGGAATCTACCTCACATATCCGTCCTAGACCTAGTGTTAGTAGTCATATGCGGATACCAGAACCAATATGAGTGACCATAGGGAATACCACTTACATCCCTTCACATGTCCCTTCATCCTCAATTCCTACTCCTTTGAATGCATTTTTGACAACCCTTCCTCCCCCTCATTCACGTGGTCCTTTGGGACGGAATGTTGCTACTAGTCATGTTCGTACTGCGACTGCTCGCATGGTAGTATCTTAAGAGTCAAGTACCTCCTGTTGTCTTGGGAGGTCATATTCCTGTTTTTGGATCGTCTTACGGTCCATCGCAAGGATTTCCCCATATCCCTAATTATGGAGCTTCTCATGGGACATCCCATGGGACATCTTATGGAGCTTCTCATGGACAATTTTATGGACTGCAGTATGGACAGAGATATCAACCCTATGGGTACGAGTGTCAACAACCCACTTAATCCTCTAATTATGGCTTTGTAGCACCACATAGTCAAGGTACACCACATCATAATGCTTCCATGCAGCCCTACACGGGTCAAATGGGAGGAGGATATTATGGCCAAGGCCATGGTATTTACAGTAGTCATCCTTATATGAACCAAAACTATCAGGGAGCATGGCATAGACCAGCTCAACCTAGGCTCCATTTCCTCGTAACGTTAAATTTAATTGACTTGTCGAGACTAATGAATGATCCGATATCTCATGACTCAGCTTGGCCGACTGTCCCTAACAAGCTTCCCTCAAACATTCCCAAATTCGAGGGCAAAGAAGGAGAAGATCCTAGTGAACATGTCACTACTTTTCACCTTTGGTGCTCTTCCAATTCCTTACACGATGACTAAATCCATTTAAGACTATTTCAACGCACCCTCACTGGGCCTGCAACGAAATCATGTACATAGAGTTACCGAAGGGGGCATTTGTTTTGTTCGATGACCTTGCTATGACTTTCCTCAATCACTTCCATCTACCCATGCGTTACGACGTTGGTACAGAACTCTTATCGAAATTTCAACAAGAGAAATCCACACATATCTCGGACCATATCCAAGAGTGGTGTAGAAGAAAGAGGTTGATTAAAGCTTTCATACCGTCGGAGTTTCTCCTTGAGTGGTTCCTTAAATCATTGCTACCTTACATCGCGAAGGATGTTTCTACATCCAGAGTCCAGAATGAGGAACAAGCAATTTTTAAGGCACAAGAATTAGATTTGATTTATGCTCAATATGGACTATTATATGAGATCATACCTAACGCTCCGCGTTCTAGTTTCGATCATAAGATCAAGCCTAGACCACATGCCGATGGCATTGTGGGTTGTACAAGTACCAAACCTGCGGATTCGGTCGTGAAACAAGTGAGTCAATTGTCTATTAATAAATCTGCTTCGGGACAAGCCACGGCTTCGTCTCAACCCACCCAAATGGCGAGTGTACTTTCCATGCAATCGTCGGACCAGAAGGGCAACCAACAGCCCGAAAGGAATAAGAAAAAGGGTAAAAACAATCATAAGGGTGGGAACACGAATGAAAATGCCAATTTTAATGACAAGAACGCCTGCAATCCTGGGGGGACAAGCAGTCTAAACGTAAGGTTAATTTTCCTTGCAAATTGTGTAAGGATGACCACCTCACTCACTTGTGCCCTCATATGGAAGACGCCTCGAGTTTCATAGCATAGGTCCCAGCTGTGTTGACCAATACTTTACCCCATAATAAAAATATGAACTCGAGGACCCATGATCCTCATTGTGTGTTGGGTGGAGATCAAAATCCGCCGAAAGCCAGTACTGGTCATGGTTGCATCAACATGGTGCATGCTACTAAGGTTGTGACTTGTGCGAAAGACTATGGTTCATCACAACCAAACCTTGGGAAGGAACCCACTCCAACTGAGAGCCCTTTGCGTATTGAAAAACCTATGGATAAACCTGAGGTTACACTTCACATTCCTAAGGGAGTCCTAAAGCGTTCGGGGCACAACCCTAATTCCCGAGCTGCCCAGAACTATTTTGTTGTCGAGGATTTGGTACAAACTCCTTGTACGATGTCTGCGCTTGAAGTACTTCAGAGTTGTCCTTCGCAAAGGAAAGCTTTGCTTTCTGTTCTTGGAGTTAATGATGATAGCTATTCTTCTATCATAAAATTTGAAACCATGGGACTACAACCTCACTTTTCTTACTACATGTCTCTCTTGATTCATGTAGAGTGTCTTAACATGACTGTCAAATGCACTGTGATTGACAAAGGTGCTGCTGCTTCCATGCTGTCTTTGTCGTGCTGGAAGGGTTTGGGTTCTCTCGAGTTGTCTCAATCCACTAACATGTTGATTGCCTTTGATGGTAGATCGTTTCAGCTGCACGGAATTCTTCCTTCTCTTAAGGTCTGTTTGGGAGGGAAGACTGTCACGATCGAGGTCGAGGTGGTTGATGTGCCCCTTGATTACAATATTTTACTGGGTCGGAATTGGATGTATAGTATGCAAGCCATAGCCTCTTATCTATTTCGAGTAGTATGTTTTCCATTTAATGGGAATATTGTTACGATTGATCCAACATCATTCAAAAATCTGAGTGTTAATGCATCATCGAGAGCCTCTATCCCGATTATTGATCATTCTTTGTCGGCAACTGGGAGTGTGGGTGTAGGTATGTATCCATCCCTTATGGGGACCTTTAGTTGTCCTGCACCTGTTCTTATGATCGGATTTAGTTTCGTTGGGGCTTCATCTTCATTGAATTCGGTGTCTTTTCGCACTACCCATATGGAAGATCCTTGGATTCTTCCTTCACTGAGTCCTTTGAATGGACCTGTCGAAACGGATGTGCCGTTTCCTGCAGCAATGATAGCATATCAAGCGAATCTTGATTGTGTTGCAGGGCCTAGTCCTTCCTCTTCATGGGTGGAGGAGGAGGACCCGTATGTGTTGCTGCATGGGCAGTTGAGTCCTCTCACGCACATGATTTCCTTGATGATGTTTTTCCATCAGATGAAGCCATTATTGAGGCCATGTCTAGGGTTGATCCACCTTGGGAAGAGTTACATCATAGATCCTATTTTCTTCCCGTGCTTGACCGTTTGGAGCGTGAGGACTTTAGGGAGACTCTTAGCAAGAATATTGGTAGTCCCATGGTTCCATTGAGCTCTCCTGGTCAGATGGCTGATGGGAACATGGCAGATATATCACCTACTATTCCTATCAATATCTCTCGCGATCCTGGCAAAATTGAGAATGTCTACATTGGGGTGGACTGTTCCCCTGATGAGATTAAGGAGTATACCGAGCCGTTCAAAGAGTTTTGTGACATCTTTGCTTGGTCATATGAGGAAATTCCAGGTATCGACCCTTGTATTGTCGAACATGAAATTAAGGCCTATCCGAATGCAAAGCCTGTTCGACAACGTTTGCGTGCGGTGAATCCTTGAAAAGCACCTGCTATTAAGGCTGTGATAGAGAAGCTGCTAAAGGATGATTTTATCTATCCCGTTCCCTTGATAGAGTGGGTTTCAAACCCCGTTCCGGTTGATAAGAAGTAGGGAATGATCTGTATATGCATTGATTTTCATGATTTAAATCGTGCTTGTCCTAAGGATGATTTTCCCACACCATTTATTGATCAAATTTTGGATGAGTGTGCGGGAAGTGAGGTATTTTCCTTTATGGATGGATTTTACAGGTATAATCAGATTCAGATCAAGCCCGGGGATCAACACAAAACTGCATTTATTTGTCCTTGGGGTACGTTTGCATATTGGAAGATTCCTTTCAGTCTTAAAAACGTCGGAGCCACATTTCAGCGGGCTATGACCTTGATTTTTCACGATCTCAAAACAATTATTGAAGTCTTTTTGGATGACCTTACTGCTCATTCTCGGCTGAGAGTGCGTCATCCATACCATTTGAGATTAGTATTTGAAAGATGCCACCATTACCTGGTTAGCTTAAATCCTCATAAGTGCATATTTTGCATGAAGTCTGGTCGCTTGCTAGGGTTCATTGTTTCCAAGGAGGGTATAAGAGTCTATCCCTTAAAGGTTGAGTCAATACTTCAATTGTCTCCCCCGCATAATATTAGACATCTTCAATGTTTGCAAGGCATGGAAAATTTCTTATGGAGATTTGTGGTTAACTTTGCCAATTTAACTAAAGGCTTTATGCGTCTTTTAAAGATGGACACTACCTTTTGCTGGGATGAGTGAGCCTAGGAGTCCTTTGATGTTCTTAAGAGATCCTTAGCATCGGCCCCCGTGCTTAGTCCACTCGACTATAGCCGTGAATTTTTTATTTATGTGGCCGCGTCCATGGAGACGATTGTTATGGTTTTGGTTCAGGAGGATGAGGAGCTCCATGAGCATGTCATATATTATTTAAGTCGGAACCTTATTGATGCAGAAAGCCATTATTTCCATGTGGAGAAACTTGCCTTAGCCACTGTTCATGTTGTACAGAGATTGAGACATTACATTCTCCTTTTCCAAACCTTGGTGGTAGCTCATGTCAATCCATTTCAGTTTGTCCTCACTAGAAGGATGATCAGGGGAAAGTATAATAAGTGGATTGTTATTTTTCAAGAATTCGATCTCGAGTTTGTTTCGGCAAAATCGAAGAAATCGTTGATTTTTGCGGAGCTCATTTTTGATTTTTCAAGTGTGGAGGAGGAGGAGGTTTATGAGGATATGTTTGTCAATGAGCATATTTTCCTTATCTCAACTTTGGATCCATGGTATGGGGATATCATCATATATTTACAAACGTTGAAGGTCCCTACTCACCTTTCACGGGATGAGCGACGACGATTACGTCACGTATCTAAGAACTGCCTTATAGTGGATAACACTTTGTACCGCCGTGGGGTAGATTCCATTTTACGTCGTTGTTTAACCCATGAAGAGGTTGAGGTTGTGCTGAATGATTTCCATGGAGGGGCGTGTGGTGGTCATTTATCTGGGATTTCTACAGCCCAAAAAATCTTGAGAGCGGGATATTTTTGGCCATCAATCTTTAAAGATTGTGTCAATGCGGTCAAGAAGTGTCACCCTTGCTAGGTGTTTGCACGCAATATGCGCTCACATCCTACCCCATTACATCCGATTATCACCGCCGGTCCCTTCACTAAGTGGGGGCTTGACTTCATGGATTGCAACCCAGCTTTGGCTGGGGGGCATCATCATATTATAGTCGCTGTTGACTATTTCATGAAATGGGTTGAGGTTATTCCCACGGTTAAATCCAATGGTGAGACAGCCGCGCATTCCGTATTCAACCAAATTATTACTCGGTTCAGCATTTTGAAAGAGCTTGTCACTGACCATGGTAGGCATTTTCAGAATATAATGATGGAAGAGTTGGCCTTGAATTTAGGGTATAAGCAGGAGCACTCCTCTTCTTATTAACCTCAGGCGAATGGACAAGTTGAAGCGGTGAAAAAATCACTTAAGTCCATTCTCCAACGAACCATCGCACAAAGCAAGACGAATTGGCATATCATGTTATATCTTGCTTTGTGGGCCTATAGGACCGCGGTTAAGACTACCATTGGTTTTTCTCCATATCAGCTCGTACATGGAGTGGAGTCTATCTTGCCGGTTGAATGTGAGATCCCTTCATTGAAGCTAGCTATAGAGCTTTTACCAGACACTTCTGCATTGGAGAAATGTTTGGTCCACTTAGAGCAGCTTGATGAGCAGCGCCAAGATGCCTTAGTGGCTCTAGAAGTAAATAAGCATTGCGTTAAGGTCCAATATGATAAGTCTATCCGTCCGAGGAGGTTTAGTGAAGGTGATTTGGTCCTTTTGTGGGATCAAGCTAAAGAACCCTTGGGGGCAGGGAAGTTTAATCCCATGTGGCATGGTCCTTATGTAGTCAAACGTGTGTTAGAGAAGGGCGCCTATGAGCTGGTAGATTATGAAGGGACAGCCTTGGCGGATCCTAGAAATGAGCTCTATCTTAAAAAATACTATGCATGATCTTCAGTCAGGGTTGATTATTGTATATTATTGTACAACTTTTTGCATATTTAGGTTTTCTTATGGTGATTGGGTTTGTTGATTAGCTTTCATTTCTTATGGCAGATGTCAATGGAGTCTTTTGCTTACATAGGATTCACTAATGGTGCTAGCTGCCACACTCAAAACTCAGCCTCTGCTGCTTGGGTGATTTATACTCCTATTGGTCAGGTATTGTCTTTAGGAGGTGTATGTTTACAGCCTTCTTCGAACAATGTTGCTGAGTATAGTGCCGTTATCGAGCTGTTGTGGGATGCCATTTCACATGGTGTTCTCTCTCTTGAGGTATGTCTTGATTCATAGTTAGTAGTGTCACAACTTAATGGCTTGTATCGTATTAGGGATCCGACATTATTATGAATATTCTTACGTGTGATATTGTTAGAACGACAATTTGACAACATAACATACATACATGTTTCAATAATTTTTAATCAAGTTGCTGACTCATAAGCTAACTATGTGTTAGATTGGCATTTGTTTCATAGACCATAAGCATATCACAAACATACATTTTTACACACATGTAAATAAATAAAGTCGATCATCATAAAAGTTTTTCATTAAACATCCAAAATGTGACGTCATAATACATAAGTGTCATAATACAAAAATGGGGCTTCCGAGCCACCAAAATATAATACACGGTAGTACAAAAATGAAGCACTCTCAGGTCTCTAAGCCTGTGGAGGAGAAGGGGGGTTCTGATCGTGGTAGCACACCATGGCTCTAGCTAGTCGTCAGAATAACTGAACCCATGCTCCTGGTACACCAACCACCTGAAGCTGCATGGCCTCTGGCAAGTCCTTGACTTGCACCATGGGCACCCTATGTGTCAAGCATACAAAGTTTGTGTGGATGCTTTGGAGCATCCACTCTGCATCCACACCCATGATGTCATCTCCTCTTCCCCTCCATCTATGATGAGGGAAACCATCAGGAGACCATGGTCCAACATCTGCATACCACGGCTCTAGCTAGTCGTCACACCAAAACATGTCTTTTGAGTCAATATATCAAAAAACACAAAAAATTTAATAATACAAAAAACTTTAAAAAGAGGGTTTGGGATTCGTTACCTATATCACTGTATGCTGCTCTTGGTGGTAGGGGCATGTCCGGATCTCCCTCGAAATCTCTTCCCTCATAGGGATAATCATCGATGGAAATAATCTATCGTCGCCACCATGGAAAGAAGTCAGCTGGGTAGGGGTTAGACACCCTACCTTTGCCCAGTCTGTGCATAGCATCTGCCCAACATCATTGGGCTGTATCTCAAACCCCGTGTGGAGGAACATCAACTCTAGGGCTTAGCCTCGGTACATGCTCAAAGAAGAATGTGCTGAGTATGCAGTCGAAACCGAAGTTTCGGACCCTACCCATCTTGTAGTCACTAAGCTGCTACTTCATGTTACTCAACAACGTAGTGCTCCAGTCGTACATTGTGGGTCTCATGCACTCCACTGCATAGAACATCAATGGTCGTGAGGCCTGGTGGAGTGATGCTAGACCAACTATCCTGTCGAGTGCCAATAATATGGCCTCCAGTCCTAGTACCTGGATGGATTTTATCGGGCCCTTTGACTCCCAACCTTTTATGTGTCTAGAAAACAGTATAATGCAATGTACTCATCAATGGTGAGGCCACCTTCGGGCCCACGAGAGTGTAGGTTCACCACCTCTCCTCGTCGGGACAATCCAGTAATGAAAAATATGTCCTCCACCTCTATAGTGAGGGACATCCCGTCGATATGAAAGGACTCTGAGTTTGGATCCCAGTAGTCTACTAGCATCTGCAAGAGTCTTGGTTTGGGCCTCAGGCTGCCAAGACACCAAAACTTATATAGCCCACATGCACGTAGAGCTTATTGAGCCATTAAATCACCCCGAACAGCCTCTTCTACATCTCCATGTTCCCTCTCCCTCCATTCTAGAACCATCCTGCACATTAAAAGTAGTTTTTGGTCATTATTTACCTTAAAAAACCTTGTGCGTGGCTGCATACGCGACTATTTGCAAAACAACAGAGCATGCGACTGTTTGCAAAACAACCAAGTATGTACACGGTTTTGGGAGGTTTTTCCCGCCCTATACGCGGAAAAAGCCCTGATATCCATGTGGGCTGAAACGCCTATTTTAGACTGGCCTAAAAATCAAAATTGACCATGGAAATTGAAAAAATTTGCATGAAAATGGAAGAGGAGGACATGAGAAGTTACCTGGAACAAACGGTATCGAATTTTGCTGGACGAAGCTCCCGGAATTCTCGTTGGAAGTTTTGAGCTCAAATGGATAAAAATTTCAAATGATATGTAATTTTTGAATTTTTTACTATTTATAGAATTTTTTTGAAAATTTTGAAATTTTTTACCCTCTTTCTATAGTCTTGAACCATTTCTGACTATTTTGGACCATTTTGGACTAATTTGATGATGTAGGAGTCCATTTTGAGCATCGTTTTGACCATGGTTTTGACCCGTTCGTGCCACTTTTATGTATTATGTCTAAACTAGCATATAGGTTAGATTTCACATTTGTTTGCACTTTGCATGACCTTATGACCATTTCATTATAACCTTAGGCACGAACCCATTCTATCTTGTCACGAAACCTTCTTGTTGTTTTAGAAGTGACATGATGTGAATGGTAGAGCTTGACCATACATGGGTGCCCTAGTTAGCTCCTTTGTTGCATTTGGTGCTGATGCCGACTTTTTTTTAAGGTGTTGGAGTCCTTTGTATAGTATCACCATGTCTTTGTGCAAGAGCCTCATACTCCTCTTGATCTCTTTTGCTAGCCTTTTTCCCAAGGACTCCCTTATGTCAAGTTGTAATTGCATTATCATGAGTTTTTCCTGCCTCATTGAGCCTTATGCCGACTTCCCTGACTTTGATTATCAGTTATATAGCCTGAGCTTGTCTCATGTCTAGCCACGTAGAGCCATTTTATGTATCATTTGCAGCTTGATTCCCCATTTTTACTAGGAGGGGACTTTCCCCCGAGTGTCATTATCCTACACATGTGTCCTTGCATTGAGCACAGGTATGTTCCACCGCTTGGAACTAGTTTGTTTGTCCATTGACACTCGTCTCCTCCTAGTATGTAACTATAAAGCACTTTTATTCTTTTTCAAGCTTTTCAAAATATTTGAAAAAGTCCAAAAAAATAAAAAAACCAAAAAGCCAGACAAGAAAAGATGTCATCTCTGGTAGCATTCGAGTCGTGTCGCCTTCGAACAAAGCACTGTATATCACATCCTTTGGTTGGGTTAATAGTTTGACTTTAGGAGCTGTACTTGTTTCTTTGAGTTTATCTCCACCGACTAGTTAAGCTTCCAGTCCCTATGGAGTCTCTGTCGATGCCTCCTGTGTCACTGAAATGTCCCAGTTTTGTATATCGAGTCTATGCTGCCTACATTCAGTCACCATTCTCCTTTATGCTCTTGTTCGAAGGAAGTTGAAACCTGAGTTGACCATTCCTCAGTTCTCTTGACTTTGCATGTTGGCCATTCCCGGTACTGATACTGGTTCGTGCACATTATGATCGAGTCCTTCCACATTATATAGCCTTGCTGAGTACATCATGTTGGATGATGAGGGATGCATTAATGCCCTCCTTCCAGTGGATTTCATCCCTTTGACTTCAGATCATTTATTCTGGGATAGGAATCTAGAGTCATTTTTGAGTGCCTTGAGACTTGCAGTCATCAGTGGCAGGTTCTCTTGCCATCAATAGTTTTGGGAATACATCAATGTCCCCTGATTGATGGATGCTCTCAAGTGTTCGACCTCAACACATTTATTTACACTTGTTAGTTTGCACTCTAATACCTTGATCCCCATTTTCATTATTGGTGGGTGATCTCGCGTCTGTTAACGGTATACATCAATGATCGGTAATCAGACGATGGACTACTATGTTCGACCTTGACATCGCTATTCGCATAGTAGGACATGTAGTCGTAGCAGATTGTGTAGAAGACCTTCCAAATTGGTGGCATTTCATATATGCTACCTCCTTGATCATGCCAGTGTTCCTGAGATTTCAGCTCTCGTGACTTGATTCTAGTGTATGTCAAACATTTCTAGCCATTATGGAGATCTTGATCCATTATATATCTTCAGCTTTCATGGAGATCATGATCCTTTGTATATCTTCATCATGGAGATTCTGATCTATCTATATTGTATGTGGCGATGACCACACATGTCATATTTTGTATCATGCCTATTCATGGCCATTGTACTCTTATGTATCCAGGACTACTATATCTACTTCCAGTTATGTGCAGAGTTTGATCATTGTATTATACTATTGGATGGTTGGTTCTTACACCTGGTTCTTCATCACTCCACTTCTGGGATGGAATTATAATGTATTTCGGCCATCGTATCATCCCTCTGACCTCACACATTAGGGGGCATCTGTTACAGGTGATTTTACCATACATGGTGGATCACACCTTTATGGCCTTCCCTATCCCTCTGTAGACTCTTTAGACCTCGTGGACCATTTTTGTACCTTTGATGTTTCCAAGATCATCCATAAAAACATGCATTATTTGCTATACGCAAATTTTAAACCTATTCTCGCGTATATACGCTGATATGACCCTCAAACCCGTGTACATCGGGATGTGTGCAAAAGGCCAAATATTTTTGGAGTTTTCCTTGATGTGGATCCAAGTCACTTGTCTCTTGGCCTTCCATATGCCTTGAGATCGCTCGTATTTGACATTCCATTACCCCATTGAAGCACTATATAAGGAACCCTTTGGATACATTGAAGAAGGAGGAATTGAAGAGCAAGAAAACTATAGTCCATTATTGCTGGAGCTTATACTTGAGTCTGCATTCCTTTGTCCCTTGGAGCACTTTGTGTTCTTCCCAAGCTTACCTTTTCTTGTGAGCTTGCTATCGAGAGTTGGAGGATTGAAGTGGTGGAGGCCTAGGTGGAGGACTCAGTTTCTCCAATTCGCAGATGTGTCGACAGTGGTTGTCACTATTGTAATCTCTGATTTATATAAATAGAAATATCTTTTCCTGTCCAATAATGTGTATTTAAATGAGTATTGAATCCATGGATGCTTTTAAATGCTTATATGTTATTGATTATATATGTTAGAGTAGGTCTAACACAATTATATAGCATGCTTGTCTTGTTTGCTGAATGTTGAGAGAGAAAATTGCTAATACAGGCGAGAGTGGAAAGCTCAACGGGGATCTACATCAACCGTCCGAAATAAGGTATGTTTCGAGATCCTTTAGTGTTAGATGTTTGGTTTCTCTTGCATATGGGAAAGGATTGATTTCTGTGTTTACTCTGTCTGTTGTGGTACCCCAAGCCATAGGAAGTTTTCTCCGTAACAATGATATTCTCAGATCCGTAGCTTGTGGTCCGCAGTACCAGGTGAGTGTTGCATCTAGGGGTAGTCTTGATCAATTGTGGAGAGACATTCACAAACCTATTTTTCAAGCTACTCACACCGCGACGATGGAGTATTTTCTTGCACATACAGGTGTTGGGCAGTGGGTGGATGAAGAGGAAGAAGAGGAGGAGGATGGCTTGAATCGAGGGGACAATGGAAAAATGGACTCAGTCCTTGTAGGTTAGAACCTGCAACATCCAGAGTGGATGCAATTTCACCACCTGCACCAACAATTTGGGGAATTATCGGCTCAGGTGAAAAGTAACAATGATCTCCTTGTCATGGCCGCATTTTCTGGCTCTAAACCCCCTGTTTGGAAGAAACCAAGGTGCAAGTCTATAACAGATCATACCATGGAGCAGCTCCAAAAGCGCATGATCATGAATCAAGAATCTGCAGCTTGCTCAAGAGCAAGGAGGCAGGTATGGGGTTTGGTATTTATGAACTTAGATACCATTCTAATTATTTGTTTCAACTTCCCTTCTTATGCATTTTGATTAAGTTATTTTCCTATAAAGTGTGCCTCATGAAAAAACATGACACATCCAACTAGGCTTTAAAGTGTGCCTCATGAAACATCCAGTAGAGTGAAATTTGATTTATTATCATGTGAATAAGAACTATTTTTTCTTTCTTTTTAAATTCCAATACCTCAGTTTTTTATTCCACCAGAAGTTGGAATCTGATAGATTCCCACTAGATGATTTAATAGCATTGACCAATAGAGAAAGAAATATCCCACTAAGATCTAGTCACATCAATTCAATTGTGTTACTTCCATATTTATGAAGGCTCAAAATGGTCGAGAGCATTTGTTAAATATTTACAATTTGTCTAGCTTCCAACTATTCTGTCTATGCCTGAAAGTTAGGCATCTTGCCATTTTTGTGCATTGATTTGAATTACTGAATTAAACTTTTGGGTCCTGCTATTATGTATTGCAACTTCATTTTAAATTTTACAATAAAGTATTCAAATGTGATGTTGTTGACATGCCTACAGAAATGAGCTGGAGATTGAAGTGAATAAGATTTTGGAAGAAAATGCCAAGCTGAGGAAATAGCCTGCATGATGTCCTTACATACATTAATGCTTGAATTATTTTGCTTCTATACCAATTTAAAGAATAACTGAATAAAATAAAATAAAATAATATGAGAATAAAATAAAATGTCATAAGCCTAGAAGTCTTGTTAATCTATCCTTGAGTTATAACTTATAACCTTTAATTATGTACCCACAACCTAAAGAGCATGTGCACTAAAGAGAATTGTAACAATTCTTGAAAATACACACTTAAACTAGAAGTCTTGTAAAGCTATCCTTGATATATAGCCCCAATTATATATCCTTGGTGAAATCAACCCTAATTCTATATCCTTAGTGTAACCACTATAATCGCAAGTTATAGAGTATGCATAAAACCCACAAACACGTGATAGTTCAATTGAACACAATAGAATGACACATTCATGACAATATGCCAGAATATAATGCACTTTTCTATTCACTTAGGCCAAGGGTCTAGGAGCCTCATCTACAACTCAGTACAAGGACACACACCTCTATATATTTTTCCTCAAATTACATTTCATGGCTAAATAACCCCTCCTTCCTTGGTCCAAAATATTGCAATCTATCTAAGAGCCACATAATTGACTCGTCATGCGAAAAACAATTAGAGCTTTCAAGGTAATTGAACCATCCATTGTTGGTTCCAAGTGTATCATATGACATGGAGTCTCATTGGCATAGGGATTTGCATTGAAAGGCTCCTTGTGATGCAGTTGGAGGTCAAGCATCTCATTATACAATGGGACAATGTGTTGTCATGTGAAACTATTACAAGAGTATTGCAAGGAACTTATAAATCTCGTAGTAAAACCTAGACCATTGATCTATCCTTTCATCCAACAATATATGAGATTTTGTCTTGTACCTTGGCCCGGGGCCCATCCAAAACCCCACAATGCTCATATCCATCCTCTTGAAATATATTGAGCTGTTTGGGTTCTTGTGGGAGTTTTTAAATCCATTCTCCGATTTCCTCTCAATGACTTTGTTGGACGACATATACCAATTTGATTGAACCATTTCCAATAGTTTTTTTCCCCGTCACCTTTGCCACACATCTTCAAGTATTGTGATATCAGAATAAAAGAAAATTCAATGAAGGGTGTTCAAAAGTCCTGAAGTGGAATAAACCATTGACATGTGTCCTTTCATTATGGTCATGGGAAAACTAAGAAATACTTTAGATAAGCCACTCAAATGGCTCGAATGTTGATCTCACCCATAAATATTGATCTAATTTAATGATGATTTAGAACCTATGCAAGAAGATAATGACCCACAAATAATAGCGACCATCATTGTTAGTCTAGACGTTGAGAACTAATGCCCCCAACTAATCTTGATAACAAAAGTAACTGAAACATGCTCAAAACTAAATGAATCAAGCTTTGGTTGTGTAAGCTTGTTGATTCACCAAGATGCTCTTGCATCAATATCACTTGGTGAGAAATTTCATGAGCATTTTACTTACCAAATTGGTAAGAAAAACTATTTTGATGACAACCTAGAATGGCCCAAATCCATGTCAATAGTCCAATTTGCAATGTCTAGACCGTTATCCTTCCACTAAACCAATAAATCTTTATAAATTGACCACTTTGTGTGCTTATAAAATCTGTCATTAAATACTTCTTTAGTGACATCGACCTATGTTTTTGGAATTTGCTTGGTCCAATTATTCACTTGTAGATCTTCAGTGCCATCATTGATACTCTTATGACATTAATACAAATAAAAAACATAGAAGTATAAGAAATATTTTGTAAGCGTTGTATGCCCCTTGAGGAAATCTCCTCTTCCTCATATGAGCTAGCACCAAATACCCTTAAAAAAACTATGCATATATTCTTCTCTAATATGCATTCATCCTATACTTATAATAAGTTTGTTTCAATTGTTCACGAACTTCCCTCATATAATCAACAAAGACTCTTCATCGAAAGTAATCATATTTGCTTCCAACAAACTCGACAAATCTGTTACTCCCTTTGGAAATATTCCATACACAATATGGAATTGACTTTTACTTGTAGATCAATTCACCAAATTTTTATATGAAAATTCTACCCATGCTAAGACCAAGAACCATTATTTCGATTTCTCTCAAATTAAGCTTCTCAATAGATTACTCAAACTCCTTTTTACCACCAAAGTGTGTCCATTTATCTACGGATGATACACAACTAAATTATAATCTTCTGCCTAATTTCTTTTGTAAAGTTCTCCAAAATTTTCCAAGAAACTGACTATCTCTATTTGCAGTGATGGTTTTTGGAAAACCCAACCTAACAATATATTTGAACAAGAAAAAAACCTCATGTGTTTCATATGATGTCTTCTTATAAGAGATAAATGTGCCATCTTAGAAAAATGATCAACGACAATGAATATTGAGGCATTACCTCTATGTGTTCAAAGGAAACCAAGAACAAAATCTATGCTCAAGTCTTCCCATGGTGTTATTTGATGATAAATACTTTTGAATAGTGGTAATCCATTTGGAATGCCATTTGAAATTACATATTTGAACTTCTCAAGCAATTCACAAATCTTTGTTGGAATTTCACAATTATTTTGTGGAAGTATCCTTGGGACAGATTGAAAACCATTCGTTAATTTCTTCAAGAAATTATTTCATTGAACACGACATTACCTTGTTGTATCCTTCATTGCATTCCTCTTTCATAGGAAACAACCAAAGCTTTATTCCTCCTTTTTCAATTTGGTACATATTTATCTTTCCATCATTTGCAACACTTCTATCGAATTGCTAAGGTTTTCTTAAGGAGATATGGCATCTAGGGGAACCACATAACATGAAAATTCGTTTTATAATCTTCAATGTGAAAGTTTACTAGGCATTGTTCTGACATCATTACTTGATATCCTTTTTGTAACCAATATACTTTATGTGTGCTAGGATGCATGATGTGCTTCAATTTTAATTTATGGATTACTATTTGGAGACTAGATTTTAAGTGCAATTGTATCAACTGTTAATGTACAATATTTACCTCCAACCTTGCATTGGGTTTTGTTCTTCTATTACTAGGACTCTTGGTATTCACATGACATTTTTGGCTTTAGTGATAATCTTTGAAATATAAGGTTCTCACCTTACTTTTACTAGACCTTGGATATATTATTTTTAACTATTGACTCTGTTTCTTGGGTCACATTAGTTATGGTTTCTTCCTTTTGTCATTTATCAAGTGTGGATTGTATCCCATGGCACAAATCTAAAAGGATTATTTTAAACAAATTTTGGTTCATTCCTTCTAATTTATGGGATATTTTTCACTTATTAATATTGGATTGTTGTTCGCTGCATGATTTTATTCAACATGATGTCTTGTTTGTGGGAATTAGTAATTATTTTATGAAGATAGATGTTGAAAAATTGAGGTCCACTACACCTGGTGGTGTCTTTTCAGTAGATGCTCCTGTTAAATTCCACATTGATAGTCTAGCAGAAGGTGTCTATTGCATTAGAAAACATGATGGGGAAGTCATTGATTTGTCAATATATCATTGGGGCATGGATTATTTGGCTTCAGTGTCTATTGATGTCATGGTATGTAAATTGGTGTTTATATTAATTAAAAGTTGTTTATTTTGGATTAAAGGTTCATTAATGGTTTTAGTCTTTCTTTTGTCATTGGAGCTATTAGTGCAATATAAACATGTAATATTTCTTTCACAACATGAAGTATTGATGCATTAAAACTATTATTGTCCATACTTTTGAGCTTTTATGTTAAACTAGTATTGAGTATAGCTGTAAACTGGTGAGATGTATTATGGGTCCCGAATTCTTGATGTGTTGTCTTAATGCCTCAAATTATATCACATAAATAACTTGAGACTTTTTCCATTTATTAATAGATTCCAAGAAACATAGAGTATTAAATGTTATTCTAAGCTAATTCACTTATAAAATTTTGTATAGTGGTACTGCCACTTGAAGGCTTTCATGCACTATAAATGTGCAACGTCCAGAGCTTTGGGGTTGTCTATCATCTAGTACTGAGCATAGATATTGAGATGTATTATTCATTTTACCTGAGACTGAATATATCATATTATAATTACACCACAACTATGATTTGGACTCATCTAATTGGCGGTTTAACAAACTTAGTGAAATTAAATGTCAAATTCTTATAGTAAGGATAATTACATGTTACTGTATTAGAATATTGTTTATTGAGTTTATTTTTGGAGGGATGAGTTTGGAAGCAGTTCCAAGACACATTGAGTGACATATAAGATGGTTTCCATGTAATGAACATAATTTCATTATGGAGGCTAGGATCTAGATCACGCATGCTAGAATAGGGCATTATAGGTTTATTTATTATTAATTTGTAATTTTGTATTTCTTGGCTATAGGTAGGCTACGTGGTATGTTCCACATGACATTTAGTTATAAACACATATGGATTGTATTTTTCATTCATATAATTCACCTCTTATATATTTTTTTGTATTATTTCATATCTAAGTTGCACGAAATGGGGAAACAAGGATGAGTTCCCGAAACGGGGACGTGTTAGAAACATGACCCCCCAAAATTTTGGATATATATATATATATATATATATATATATGAGAAAGGAAATTACAAAAATGAATGTGAAACACAAATAAAAAACCATACATGTTGTCAAATCATTTCCTATCTTAGGATCCTATTCATCAATAACACCCTATGCCTCCCTCCTCTAGGATTTAGACCTTGATTCTAACCCAAATCTCATATTTGATTCTCCAAGGACATTAGTAAATGACTCAACACCCTAAAATTTTGATGAAACTTCCTAATCCAATCGTTAAAATAAGGTAGAAAAATCTTCCCGTGCTTAATAAGTGCTTTTGCTTTAGTGACTAGTACATTTATATTAAGGTCATGACAAAGGATTTCAACGATAAACATTACCAACATCAAAGTACATATAGGGATTGATATGATTGATTAAATCTCAATTACACACCCTCATACATGATAGAAACTAATGGAAACTTTGTAATCCTGAAATCCTAGAAACTCTTAAGTATGCTGAATTTTGAATGGGATCTAAAATTCTATTCTTGTTCCTCATGATGATACTATTTCAGGCCCATCTTGGATCAATATTCCGTTGATTTCATGTACAATTGGAAAGATGTCAATTGAGTTGTTATGCTTTAGCAGCCACTTGCTTTAGGATCCTTCTCAACAAAGTTAACAAGGCTATCAAGTGAATAAAGTAGTCAACAACTTTTCTTGTTTGAAAAACTCAACAATTGAAGTTTCCATTTGACGAGGATTTTATTTGGAAAGGTTTTGGAAGTGTTACAGAAGGATATGCCAATGATCTTGTTGCCTTTAATATAGAGGAACCCAACTAGGTTTTCAACAATGATCGACTTCACAACCCTGCTTTAATTCTTCTTCCAACATCCAGTGAATTCAACAAGAGGATAATCATCTAGGATTTAATAGTGATATGTTTAGGTAAGAGACACATATTCAAGCCTACTTTTAAAACTTATCATCTAGAACAATCCTACTAATTACAAAGGTGGTTTAAAACCATATTATGCTTTTAAATTTTTATTAAAATTATTATCATAAATGATGGTTTGGTTTCCATTTAAAAAGAAGCCAAACCATTAGAATGTAGGATATGAATATACGTGATATAGAAATGATGCAACAATCAAGAACAAATGAACAACCATACCTAGATAATTTTCCTAATTGGTCCACCAGAGCCCTAAGGCACACACATGCATGGATGGTATCTAAAGCTTAGGATTGCAATTGCAGGTTTAAGATGAGAAAAAGTGATTTTATAGTGTTTTTAGTAAAGAATTTGCGGTAAAGAATCCTCCCAAGGGGAAATATAATTTTGTATTGACTTTATTGATTTTTTTTCTTTTCTCAAAAAGAGAGGAGATACAACAGAGTAAACGTGGAAACCAACATACATTAATTTGAGTGGGAAGTATGCTTTGAATTGATTGAGCCTTTTTATACATAGTGACTCAGTTATGATGTCCTCCATGTTTGTAGTACAAGTCATGAATTTCATTTTGGAGTGTGTTTTCACAAGAAAAGATTGAAGATATGATCTTACACCTGCTCTATGGTTTGTTGCAGATATTTGGGTTGATGTCTAGGGTTTTGATTCTATCTTAGAGTTGCTGCCACCTCTTCCTTAGCATGTTAGGGCTGCCACTCTCTTTCCCTATCTGTTGCTTGATCTGTGACTTTTTGTGGATTCTCTTGAACTGATCCATGACTGTGTTATGCTCCTTGAGTTGGGTCATGACTGTGCTATTCTTCTTGAGCTGGGCCATGCCTATCTTTTTTCTCCTTGAGTTAGGGCGTGATTGATGGTGTCCTCATTTTGTTGGGATTTGAATTTCGTTGTTGTATTGTGAATGTTGAGATCCCTCTAGGGATAACCGTGGGATGTGAAAACCCTCCGTGAACTGAACCTTGGCTGTATCTTCCTTCTACCAACAGAGCATTACTCTGTGGGATGGATGTGAGTGTAGTTGCCTTCTCTCAGTAGGTCGTGACTATGTTAATTACCTTTGGGATATTTTTTTTACTGTAGTGACACATTCTTGCCGGGTCGTGACTTATGGAAGCCACTAGGGATAAACTGTGACTGTGTAAACTCCTTATGGGCTGAGCTTTAGTTGTTTGAGTTCTCCTTTACTGGGCTGTAGGTTGTCTAACCTTCTCTGTCGAGAAGTGACCTTGTGTGTGCTCATTGAACTTGAGTTGTGACCTCTATGAGGTGTTTGGACATAGGTGTTATCTTTGTGGGTTGTGGGATGCTTGGACATAGATGTTAGGAACTTGACTTGACCTTGTTGGGTCACTAAGATCTGAGCTATGAATTGTGTTAATATTTTGAGCTATGACTTGTGTTAATCCTTGTAACTTGCATGTTATGGCAATGTTGATCAACGAGGTTTGCTTTGAACAACTACATGAATCAATTCTGAATTTTGAGTTTTACTTTGTGAACAATTATTGAGGTTTCCTTTAATCATCTCCAAGATTGTAAAAACGATGCTCTGCACTTTTTATTGAATTGAATTCGATGTATCCATCCATTGTTGTTTTTCGATGTTCCCTTCTTTTGAAGAAATTAATATATAAAGTGGAGTGGCGTAGTTTCTCAACATTTAGTATTTAAATGGGGGTCATGCTTATATAGTAGAGGCACTTTTATCGCCCGTCTCCTAGATGTTGGTCTTATCGAAACTGTGTATGGGATGAAACAACAACAAACCACAATTATGGAAATTTTGAGGTCTAAAATGGGCCTCATAAGAGATATAATAAAATATTGTCAGTTTGTCATTTTGTGGGGAAGTTATATTTACAACTCACTTCTTCCATTACAATTCATATAATTATGGTTGAGTTGAAGTGAAAATATTTGTACAACTAAAATTAAAGAACAAATCTTTTAGATATAACTAGAAACATGAGTACTTTTGAATACATAAATGTACTAAAATAAAGTACTCATAAAATAAAGAAAAATATTTTAATTTTAATTGTACACCTAAATTAAAATTTTATAAATAAATTCTTTAAATAAAAAGTTCATAATAATTTATTTTAAATATATTTATTTATTCAATACAAAATTTTCATTAATATTCATTATTAATAAAATATAACATCACATATAATACATTTATTATAAAATATTTTAATAAATTTACCATATAATTTAATAACATCTATTATAAGTTATTATTTATAACACAACGGATTTTATAATTAATAATTTATATTTTCAAGTTATATCCCATTCAAAAAAAAAAAACTTATATTACCCAATTATATTCTATTTTAGAAGCTGTAATATATTACAAATTTTTGAGCACATAATACAAATTATATTACCATTTTATACTTTATGTTACCTAGTTATATTACTTTAAAACTTTAACTTATATATGAGCATGTAATATATATCACGATGTATATAACTTTAAAACTTTAATTTATATCACCATGTAATATTATATTACAAACTAATTAAATAAAACTTTAATTTATATCACCCCTTAATATTATATTACTACGAAGTAATTATTAATATTAAAAGCCTTAATATGGTAGGCATGCAATGCAAACTATAATACAGTTAAAGGTTTAAAATGGTAAATAATATCGTATTACCATGTTATACTACCAATTAATAAAGAAACTTATGATTACCATATCCAAAATTGTACGCAACTTATATTCACCATATCAAACATCCAACATAGTACGGAGTGAGGATTACATTTAGAGTTAAGTTTGACTTTTGATTAAAATTATATTTTTATAAGTAAAAGTATTTTAAATTGAATATATTATGTACATATATATTATATTTAAAAATTATGTTGAGTACTTTTTTCATTATGAGCATGGTTAATTATGAGTTTTTATCTATCATTGAGAATTTGACAAGTAATCAACTTTAATTCAAGCAATGCCACCTCAACTATAATAGATGATGTCATTCTCTAGAATTTGATTGGTTTTTGTAAAGTTGATTTTGATTGTACATTTTTTTATTTTGAGGCCAATTTTTGACCTCAAAATTACCCTAATGTAAATAGTCCCTTATTATTTATGGAATAGGGTTACATTGGAACAAGTGCCCCAACAATTATATAAAAACACCTTACCTACATGATAAGCAAAGTGGATTGTATATATTTCATGAAGTTGTGCTTCCCCTTCTTAAATAATAATCATGCATAATAATAAGGGCACTTCGATGCCATCCCATTGATATCAAAAAGGGGAAACAACTATAAGGAAAGTGTGTGATTCTGCTTCATGATACGAGGTTATTCCATATTGAAGGTCCATTTATATATAGTAGGGGACTTTATTCCACTATTCGGGGAAAGTGGAACAATTTCAAATGGATGTCTTTTAAAAGTAAATAAGGGATTACACATGCTTTCCCATCTCCCTATATTATAAAAGTGTGTCAGCATTGGTAGCATGCAGGGTCGTATAGGTGTTTCATGCCAACAATTCTCCAAATCAATTAGGAAAGTAATTTTGTTTAAGTAGGGGAAGGATAGAATCATGAACTTTGTATACACAAGATTTTGTTAAATTTAGTGCAGTTGTGATACCCATTCTCAAGGAGGATGGTACCCTAGTCAATTAACTAGGGAAAAGTAAGACCCTAGAAGGTACCCTAGGGCCCCCAGTGGTCTCTAAGGGTTCTTGGTCTAGTACCAAGCAGGAGGTAGATGCCATGGAAACGTCCCTAATATGTGTCTAGGGCCCCTATATGTCTCTAGGGTATTCTAGTCTAGGACTAGACAATTTATGGAACACAATGTCTAAGCATATTCTACAGGATGAGACATCGGACTTCCTAGTCTAGGACTAGGCATATTTTGTTGAGTACATAGTTATGATTGATGTCAAAGGTGTTCACAAATGACAAAGGAATAACCAGTGGACATGGTGGCAGATTCAAGGTTGCAGGTATCCAAAGTAACAAAGGAATAACCCTGTTACAGGTTGCAGGTTGCAAGGTGAATGACAAACAAATAACCCTATAATAGCTCGAATGACTAAAGATCGATCATCCAATCTTGTTGCTGAAATAACTATAGCAGAATATTTTTGCAAAGAAATCGTGCAGATCCGAAAAGTCATGGTGAGATCCAAATTCGATCTGAAATCGATGGTCATGAAGCATCCCACACGAGATCCAATGGTTGAGGATCAGTTCCACAAAATATAGGAGGGAGGATGAAGTTCCACAAAAGATCAAGATCAGATGACTTATATTAGTCCTGCACTAGATTCGACGGTTAAGGATTAATTCCGATAGTTAGGCAAAAAATCCAACGTTCTGCAAAAGATCAAGATCAGATCACTGAGATTAGTTCCACCAAAAGAGATTGGCAGTGCAGAAGGAAAAATGTGGAAAGGGAATTGCGTTTAAAGATTCTATGAACCCGCATCCCACATCCTGCAATCTGGAAATCAATGGTTAGGAAAACACCCACAAAAGATCAACGGTGCGGAATTGTTGTTGCAGAAAGAGGAGATATGATTTTGGGAAATTTTACATCCCGCATCTTTCATCCCAAAATTATCAAGATCTACGGTCATGGAGAAGCCCGACAAAGATCAACGGTGGGGAATCGTTGAAACAAAAAATTGGTGCGAAAATGCGATTTCAAGAGGAAATCTGTAGAGTAGATCAATGATTAGGAGATATTCAGAAATAAGATCAACGGTTAGGACTGTATCTGGAGAAGAAGATTACAAAAGCACCAGAAAACGATAAACAAGTCTATGGAAATGAATTTTGAACCATGAGAAGAATGAAATGATACATTTTCTATAACTTAATAATGAAATGATGCGACAGTTGAATGGGTAGATGATGAAGATGTATGTCTGTAAATAAATAGTCACAATCCAAAATGAAAGAACTAGCTATGAAGAGTTGCATTGATATGAAATAGGTATATGGTATTTAAATAAATGAATGTGTAAAGAATTAGGTGTCTTTGTTAGTAATCTTGATAGATTCCAAGGTGAAAAGTTTTTCAACTATTCTAAAAGACATAAAAAATCAATCTAGGGTGGTAGGGTGGTGCTAGGGTAGGCCACATGTTTGCAGGGGGTCGAAGCCTCCTTCCAGTCATAGTTGGAGAATAGGGTGCCATAGCATCCTTGTCTGTTGAAGCATGAAAAAAACCATAGGGGTGTTGTATCATCCTTGTCTATAATTGCATGCAAAATCTAGGGTGTATCTACATCCTTTTTGTTGTAGCAAATAAACAATTTTGTAAATTCATCTTATTAATGAGTTTTGTTGGTGGTTTTCTCTTTTGAGGTTTCCTTGATAAAATCCGTGTTCTGATTGTTTATTTTTTTGTATTTAAAGTAAAACTGACAATACTGATTCACACCCCCCTCTCAGTATCAGAGTAGATTCCTTATCAAACAGCTTAACCACTGGAAGGAAGATCCCATCCAATAATCATAATGGATCAATAAGAAGGTTTGGCCACTAACAAACCTCCACTATTTGCCGGAGAAAATTATGCTTACTGGAGTGTAAGAATGAGGTGTCATATGATGTCCTTGGGATGGAAGGTTTGGGAAACAACTGAAAATGGCCTTAAGATAGGAAACCAATACCCTACATACACAGTTGAACTAGGTGAATATGAAGGTAATGTTAAAGCCCTAAATGCAATCTTAAGTGGTTTAACGAACTGAATATTTACTAAAGCAATGCAATGCACATCCGCCAAACAAGCTTGGGAGAAGTTAAGAATTATATATGAAGGAGAATATAAGGTTAAAGAATCCAAACTTCAAACATATAAAGGTCAATTTGAAAGTCTTAAAATGAAAGAAGAAGAGAACATTGGTGAATACCTTCTTCATGTAGACGAATTTGTTAATGCGATTAGAGGGCTTGGAGGAAAATTAAAAGAAAAGGAAGTAGTAAGCAAGGTACTACAAACATTACCAATGAGATATGATCCAAAGGTATCCACCTTAGAAGAATGAGATGATCTTAAAAAGGTAACAATGGACGAGTTACATGGAATTCTCACTGCGTATGAGATGAGAATAGGACAAAACGGATCCTCAAGAAAAGAAGCAGATTTTAAAGCCTCCCTAAAAAATGAATCAGAAAACCCAAATGATGAGCAAGCCTTTTTCATTAATAAACTTGAGAGAGGGACTAGAAAATACAAGGGGAAGTTACCTTTAAAGTGTTTCAATTGTGGAAGGATTGGACATTTTTCCTCTAAATGCACCTACACTAAACAAGATGAGAATGCAGAAAAAGAAACTTCGAAATTAAAAAAGGGTAAAGCAGCAAATAAGAAAAAAATCCTATGGGAGAAAGAAAATTGTTTACACCATGGAAGACAGTGAAGATTCAGATGGAAGTGAAGTTGAAGAAGCTGAAGTTTTATTTATGGGCCTAGATACTCAAGCCTCAAATGGTAACTCATATGTGGAAGGAGAGATAGACCTAAGAGATGAACGTGTAAGCACCCTTGAATAACTTGAGAAATGTAGGAAAAAGAACAAACAGCCAAATATTATCATCAATCAGTTGGAAGCTCAACTTCTAGATGCCAAAAGGGTTGAGGAGGAACTAAGCCTATAGCTCAAAAGAAGAATACATGAGTCTGAAAATATTGTAGAAGAAATCATGCAATTCAAGAGAAAGCTTGATGAAAGATCTATCAAATCAAAATTTGAGAATAGCTCAAGGATTCTAGATGACATTCTAAGTAGCCAAAGACCATCAAGTGATAGGTCTGGGTTGGGGTTTGTTAAAAAGAAGAAGAAGAAGCCATAAAGTTTTCCTATCACCAATCAAGAAGGAAGCAAGAAAAGCTATGCTGAAGTACTAAAGACTCCAGCTAAAAGGGAAGAAAGCAAGAAATCAGGCTTAATTTATCAAGATAAAAATAAAAATAATATAGCTCCCAAGAGACCAAATAGATATCTACAGATAGTTTTAGGTCACTGCTATTTCTGTAACAATTTTGGTCATAAAGCCTTAAATTGCAGAACTAAAAGAAAGGTTTTTGAATACAAGAAGAAGTCATCAAATAACAAGTCGAAATGGAAATAAGAACCTGTTTACACTACTCCAAAAATATGACATAGAATGTTGTAAGTGTAATAACCATGGACATATGGCAAGAGACTGTAAACTGAAGACTCTTACGGGGAATAATGTTGCAATCAAATCTCAGAACAGTGAACAAAAGAAGTATTGGAGAGAAAAGGAAGAACAAGAGAGTTCCATGATTGCATTATGTGCAACCGAAGGCTAAAAATTATGGCCCTTGGACAGTGTTTGTTCAAAACACATGACCGGTGACTCGAGCAAATTCATAACCTTAAAAGATAATAAGAGAAAAGTCACTTTTGGAGACATTTTGTCCTCCAAAATAATCGACAAAGGAACAATTATTGTCAACAGCAAGATCAAAGCAAAAAATGTTTTGTTGGTTGAAAACCTCAAGCCTAATCTTCTCAGTGTAAGTCAAACATGTGACCAAGGACACATCTGCATATTTGATTCAAAAAAACGTGAAATCAAGAATAAGAAATCAGGAAAGGTCATTGGCATTGCTATGAGAAATACAAACAATGTATACATTTTCGAAAATGAAAACCAAAGCTATTGAAGTATGGTAGATAAAACTTGGTTATAACACATAAGGTTAGGATATTTAAGTTTTGACAATCTTGCCAAAATAATCACAAAAGAAGTTGTAAGAGATCTACCAAAAACTATAGTTCCTCTAAACTCTTTATGTAAACATTGTCAACATGGGAAGCAAGCCAGAGCCAGTTTTAAATAAAAAGAACATATGACCTCACACCCTCTGGAAATAACACACACTGACCTTTGTGGACCAACTAGAACTAAAATCCTCTTGCAAGGAGATCACTATTTCATGTTTCTCATTGATGATTACACAAGGATGACATGGTTTCCATTACTCAAAGAAAAACCATAATCTTTTGAAAAATTTAAAATATTCAAGGCAATGGCTGAAAATGAGTCAGGTATGAAAATCAAGTGTCTTAGATCAGATAATGGGGGAGAATTTACCTCAAATGAATTCAATGAGTTCTGTGAAGGTCATGGAATTAAGAGACAATTTTCCGCTGCAAAAACCCTCAACAGAATGGGGTTGTTAAAAGGAAAAACATAACAGTCCAAGAAGCTGCCAGATTTATGCTCAATGAAGAAAAATCGTCCGATTAATTTTGGAAAGAAGATGTATACACAACTATCTACATACTTAACAGAGGACAACTCAGAGTGAATAAGGATAAGTCTCCCTACAAATTGTGGTATGGAAGACCAACCTCAGTGAAATATTTTAAAGTGGTTGGCAGTAACTGTTACATCAAAAGAAACAAGGATGACCTTGGAAAGTTCAAATCCAGGATTAATAAAGGAATATTTTTGGGATACTCATCCACCAAAAAGGCATATATGTGTTACAATAAAAGGTTACATAAAATTGTAGAAAACACTGATGTGAAAGTAGATGATATAAAACCCATGAAAGAGACAAATATTGACAATATTGAAAATAGATGTGATGATGAAATAAAAGACTTGCAAAAATACAAGATAATTCATAACGAAGAAGAAGACAAAGAGAATGAAGATACACAGGAAGATGATGAAGACTTCCCTAGACCTGACACTAAAACTCTTTCTAGGAGGGTACACAAGGATCATCCGGAGTCACAAATCATGGGTGATAAAAATGTTGGAGTCAAAACAAGAAGATAACTACCAGATGTGGAACAAGCCCTACTCTCGATATTAGAACCCAAGAACTTTACAAAAGCCAACAAAAGTGATAAATGGGTCAAATCCATGAATGAAGAACTACTTGAGATTGAGAAAAATGAGATGTGGGAACTTGTCCCAAGACCTGAAGATAAGAACATTGTAGGAACCAAATGGATTTTCAGAAACAAGTTCAATAAAGATGGATAAGTAATAAGGAACAAAGCACGATTAGTTTGTAAGGGGTATGCCCAAGTGGAAGGTATTGATTTTGAAGAAACTTATGCTCCTGTAGCCTGACTTGAAGCAATCAGAATGTTTTTAGCACTGTCATGCCATAAAAGCTTCAAAGTATATCAAATGGATGTCAAGTCTGCATTCCTAAATGGAAAACTAGAAGAAGAAGTGTATATTGAACAAGCTGAAGGGTTTCTCCTGTCTAAAAAAAAATATTATGTCTGTAAACTGAAAAAGACACTCTATGGTATCAAACAAACTCCAAAAGCATGGTTTTCATGACTAGATAGTTACTTGAAACAACATGGTTTTAAAAGAGGAATCACTGAAAGTAATCTTTACCGAAAAGTTGAAGATAGAAATATGATTATTGTTGTCGTCTATGTGGATGATATCATTTTTGGAAGAAATATTCAAATCCTTAGTGTAGAATTTGCCTTTGAAATGAAGAAAGAATTCGAAATGTCAATGTTGGGTGAACTGGCATTCTTCTTGGGATTGCAAGTATACCAAATAGACGAAGGAATTTTCATCTCTCAAACTAAGTACATCAAAGATATGTTGAAAAATTTTAAAATGGAAGATTCCAAACCTGTTGTTACTCCTATGGTCACTGGTTGCAAGTTAAGTAAGGATGATGAATGTCTGGAAGTAGATCATACCATGTTTAGATCCATGATTGGAAGTCTACTATATGTGACATCCAGAAGACAAGATGTGATGCAAGCCGTTGGATTGGTGGCTAGATTCCAGTCAGCTCCCAAAGAAACACATGTAAAAATAGTAACAAGGATTCTTAGATATCTAAAAAGTACCATGGAGTATGGTTTATGGTATCCAAAAGGATAAGACTTTACCTTGAAAGCATTTACTGATGCATAATGGGCAAGAAGTGTTGATGATCGTAAAAGTACTAGCGGAGAAACATTGTTTCTGGGAAATTGTTTAGTATCATGGTCAAGTAAAAAACATTCCTCCATTTCATTCTCTACAATAGAAGCAGAATATATTGATGCCGCATCATGCTGCACTCAGGTTTTTTGGATGAAATAAACCCTAGAATATCTACATGTAAAATATGAACATCCAATAGTGATCAACTGTGATAACACTAGTGCTATAAATATGTCTAAAAATCCTATCATGCATTCTAAGAAAAAACATATACCAATCAAGTAACACTATCTAAGAGAACATGTATCTCAAAAAGATGTCAAATTAGAATACATTGACACAAAAGAACAGATTGCTGTCATTTACACCAGACCACTACCTAAGGAATCCTTTGAGTGTCTTAGATAGAAAATGGGAGTAGTTCCATTACAAAAGTACTAAGAGGAGAAAGCTCAATCTCAGGGGGAGAAATGTGGACAGAGGGAGCTGTCATACATAAAGGTTTCTTTGTGATTGTTGTCAAAGGGGGAGAATATTTAGAGGTTTCCATCAATTCCAAAGGGGGAGATTGTTGAGTACATCGTTTTCATTGATTTCAAAGGTGTTCATGAATGACAAAGGAATAAATAATGGACATGGTGGAAAATTGAAGGTTGCAGGTATCTAGAGTAACAAAGGGATAACCTTGTTATAGGTTGCAGGTTGCAAGGTGAATGAAAAACATATAACTCTATAGCAAGTCGAACGACTAAAGATCGATTGTCCATTGTTGTTGATGAAAGAACTGTTGTAGAATATTTCCACAAAGAAATCGCGCAGATTCAAAAATTCATGGTGAGATCTGAATTCATTCTAAAATTGATGGTCAGGAAGCATCCCGCACGAGATTCAAGGGTTGAGGATTAGTTCTGCAAAATATAGGCGGGAGGATGAAGTTCCGCAAAAGATGAAGATCAGATGTCTTATATTATTCCCGTACTAGATTCGACGGTTAAGGATTAATTTCGACAGTTAGGTGAAAAATCCAAAGTTTCGCAAAAGATCAAGATCAGATGGCTAATATTAGTTCTGCCAAAAGAGATCGATAGTGTGGAAGGAAAAATACAGAAATGGAATTGCGTTTAAAGATTCTATGAACCCGCATTCTGCAATATGGAAATCGTCAGTCAGGAAAACACCCACAAAAGAGCAAAGGTGCGGAATTGTTGTTGCAGAAAGTCAAGATACGATTTTGGGAAATGTTACATCTCGCATCCCACATCTTGTAAATCTGAAGATCGACGCGCATGGAAAATCTAGATGAAGATCAATGGTGGGGAATCGTTGAAACAAAAACTTGGTTCGAAAATACGATTTTAGGAGGAAATTTGTAGAGTAGATCAATGTTTCAGAGAGATTTAGACATAATATCAATGGTACAGATTGTATCTAGAGAAGAAGATTACGTAAGCACTAGAAAAGGATAAACAGGGCTGCAGAAATGAATTATGAGCTATGAGAAGAATGAAACGATACATTTACTGAAAATTAACAATGAAATGATGCGACAGTTGAACGGGTAGATGATGAAGAGGTATGTTTGTAAATAAGTAGTCACAATAAAAAAAGAAAGAACGAGCTATGAAGAGTTACGTTGATACGAAATAGGTATAGGGTATTTAAATAAATGAATGTGTAAATAATTAGGTGTCTCTGTTAGTAAGCCTGATAGAGTCTAAGGTGAAATTTTTTTCAACTATTCTAAAATACTGAAAAAATAAGTCTAGGGTGGCAAGGTGGTGCTAGGGAAGGCCATAAGTCTGTAGGGGGTCGAAGCCTCCTTCGAGTCGTATCTGGAGAATAGGGTGTCATAGCATCCTTGTCTGTTGAAGTAGACAGAAAACCCTAGGGGTGTTGTAGCATCCTTGTCTGTAATTGAAGGCAAAATCTAGGGTGTATCTACATCCTTTCTGTTGCAGTAGATAAACAATTTTGTAAATTAATCTTATTAATGAGTTTGTGTTGGTGGTTTGCTCTTTTGAGCTTTCCATGTTAAAATATGTGTTTTGATTGTTTATTTTTGTGTATTTATAGTAAAATTGACAATACTGATTCACCCATCCCCCTCTCAATATTGTGGGATAAACCAACATATTCTTGGTTTGGGACCAAGTAGTTCCTCCAAGAGCACTCCTGGTCAGTTAACTAGGTGAATCTTGGTCAAGTTGACCAAGACAATGATGTGCAATGTCCTCTCTCATAATTGGTTATTGCTAGGATGTTTCTCAAGGGAATCACCACCCCTTTATGATGTCACTAGAACCTAACCTTTAGGAGAAGTATTGAGGACCAAAGGATTGTACCATTTAGTTTGGATCTTCCCCTTATATAGTGATGATAAAAATATATGAAACAATGTACCTTAAGAGAGAGAAAATATTAAGTCCTTGGTCTTGTTGGTCCTTTGGGAAAAATGGGTTTCTTTTCGACCTCTATGGTACACCTTGGTCTTGTGGGTATGAGGGTTACCTTGTCTTCTTATTGTAACCACCTTTAGTTGACTTATGGTCCTTTATATTTTACTTGGTCCTAGTGTCCTAATGGTGGGTACCTTTTGTTAATATTTCATATACTAGACTAGATTCATTAGTGTTCAATTCACAATCATAGCAACAATATATCTAGAATCACTGATGGAAACACAATCACAATATATACACAATATTTATCTTGGAAAACCCTCAAGGGGAAGAAAACCAAGAAAAACTTCCTCTGTATAATATGTATAAGATATAACCCCAAAAACAGGTATTCTCCTCCTTATGTTTCATCTCTCTCTCTCTCCTATGCACTACTCAAGTGAGTGTGTCTATGTTCAAATAAGAATCACAACTCCTCTATTTATACACATTGAGCCAATTGAATTTTACCCTAACCAAATTGGTGCCACCAAACTCTCTGGGACAGAATCACCTAGGAAGACTCAAAACAATATATTATATTATTCATTAGGGTACTAATGACCCAAATTACAACGGAGGATTTACCACAAGAATCTATAATGAAAAAATACAATAGCAACACCTTGCCAGAGGAGTAATAAAATCTCACTTGGGTTACATCAATAAAATACATTTAGAATATTCTTTGAAGTTACAATATTTCAACACTCCCACTTAACGAGAAGGTTATTCTACTGACAACATCATCATAGACTATAGGAGAACAGAGAGACACTATATTTAATAGTACATTGAGGTAATAAATCTATACATCATAAGAAGTTTTCACAATCAGTATGTAATGTCCCCATTTTTAATAATTGCATAGCAGGAAAATTGCATCAATCCTACTAGTTCCCTAGGTTTGGTGGAAACATTGGAAAGTTAATAAGGGAGCTAATAAATGCTGTTTAGACATTAGAAGGAGAAAATATTTATTTAATGGATTTAATTAAATTAATGCAAGTGAAAAATGAAATGGATATGGAGAATGGAGACACATGGAGACTATGGGGCCCACTCAAGCTAGAATTCCTATGTTAAATGGCATTCTCCTCTTGTAATCTCGAATCTATGGGAAGCCTAATTTCTTTGGATGGATTATAAGGTTAACATAGTTGTCCATATACTTTATAGGTCGAATTTGGGATGAATTGTAACTTACACGAGGAGAGGAAGAGCCAAATGGGAGTTTCATGGACACTTGGCTAGATTCCCCTTACATTTATGACATCTATGACACCAATGATGGAGAGTCTATAATAGTTATGACACAAGTCAGATATGAAGTCTAAAATCTGACATATATGACATGTCATGTCTAAATAGAGCATCCAAGATATATCTCATGTGAGTTGGACAATCCCAATGGGTTCCTACTCAAATTGGGGGAAGATGGAAGGCTAGGAAAGGGAGGACACATGGAAAATATTGAGCCCACACCCAAATTCAAGTTGTCTTGAGTTTGTGTATGGATTGGGAATCGTATAAGTCTAAGGATGTTTATAAAATACAGGAATAAACCAAGAGAATGTGTTTTGATCATTTGAGAAATTGTCTTTTGTGAATTGTGAGAGCCAGTGGATGACTAGTTTTCTTGTTTTAGCCAATTTCGAGGGTGAAAGATTCCCATCCAAGTTGGTTTTTGGAGAGGCCAATCAGGTATTTCAAGGAGATTTAATGGAGTCTTATTTTCATGTGTAATCTACAGGAAAACATGTGTATTCTTCTATTGCAACACTCTCTATCAACCATTTCCTGTTTTATGGCATATTCTTGCTCATGGAGGGATTGCGCTTTGGCTGAGCTATTGATCTCTTTGGGGAAGCTTCTAATGCTCCATTATTTTATGATATGATGTAAATGATTTGTATTTCAAGTTTAGAAGACTCTTAGGTTGAAATTCCAAAATATTTCATGGAAAAATGTTAAATAATGAAGAAATAGTGCCATTTCTCCATTATCTTGTTGTGCACCATTGTAATGATAATGATTTCAAATTGGGAGAAGACTTACATTTTTAATTACTAATTGTAATAATATAAATATTATATTTTATTCATTCTCATAAATTCCTAGTTTGAAATATCAAATGGTTGTATGGAAAAGGGATTATTAATGAGCAAACAATGACCATTCCCCACTACATTGATGTATGATATGATAATGATGATTATTTGGAATAGGAGAATTTATATCTGATAAATTTGTGATGAATGTACTTTAATTAATGTGCATTACAAGTTTCATGTTCATTACTTAAGCATCCGAATCCATTTTAATCATTTTAATTGCATTGGGAGAAGATTTGGTGCCTTTTCCCCAAGGGTTGAAATTGTGATTTGGGAGCTGTTTGGGGAGAGTCATAACAGCCTGTATGAACTGAAACATGATGCATATGAGATATTAAAAATCCACCCCACTCATCCCCTACCTCTTTTCAGAAATCTGAGTGAATTTGGGATCATTTGAGAAGCCATTTCCGACAATTACCTAGTGGGAATTAGAGCCCCAATTTGCTAGTAAAGACTCCTACTTTGAACAGAAAATTAAAAATGTTTGAAGAAGTAATTTGGGTGTAAAATAACATCAATGAAAATCATATTTAAGTTATAACATCATTCATGTACCTTTAGAGAAAATTTGAGAGCAATTGGGCCAATTTGGAGGTCTAGACATCAAAACTAGTTAAGCTCAAAATTGGGGGAAAAATTGGAAAAATTGGTCATTTAATACGATTTCAAAAAGGGACATTACATAGTAAATAGAAAAATTACTCTTGATTTTCTACATCATATGATCACTTGATCCTTTTGCAGCAATGCTTTGACCTTTCAATCTTTTGTAGCAACACTTCGATCTTTTGATCCTTTGCAGCAACGCTTCGACCTTGTTGATCCTTTGAAACAACACTTTGATATTCTTGATCCTTTGCAGAAAAAATTTGATATTCTTGATCCTTTTCACTAGCACTTCAATCTTCTAAATCCTTTGCAGCAACAATTCAATCTTCTCGATCCTTTGTGGTAGCAATTTGATCTTTTCAATCCTTTGCAGCAACACTTTGATCTTCTGCAACAACCTTCTGACCCTTTCAATCCTTTGTAGAAGCACTTAGATCCTTTCAATCCTTTTGTAGAAACACTTTGATCCTTTCGATCCTTTGCAGCAACAATTAAATCCTTCTTGATCCTTTGCAGCTGCACTTTGATCTACTTGCCCCTTCACTGTTGTACTTCGATCTAATTTATCCTTTGGCGCCATGCTACCTGGAGTACACATGATCTCTTTGTAGGATGATCAATCCCTATCACTTTAGGATGTGAGTCCAAGGACGATGAAATCCTCCATCATTTTGATCCATAAAATCTATCAGCTTAATTGTCTACAACTAAATGTAGATCTCAACCGCACCCAGTGCAGGCCCTATCGTCCGTGAGGACTCATCGTAGACCATCCATACCACTAAGGTTGTACTACTCACAAGAGAGTGTTATACTATGGTATCTACACTTACGTGTAGGCATACTCTTCCAAGAAATATTATTGTCTACAGAGCAGATCTTGAATGCATACAAAATGTTGACCCATCGTAGGACATCCATACCATTGAAGTTAGGACCACTCCCAAGTGAGTGTTATACTACAACATGCATGAGGACTCATCATAAAGAATTTATACCACTGAGGTTAGTACCAGTCCTAAGCAAGTGTTATTCTATGGAATCTATATATGAATGTAGGCATACTCTCCATGCAAGAGTATAGTCTGCAAGGAAGATCTCGACTGCATACAAAATTTCAGTATTGTCGTAGAGAATCCTTTCCATTGAGGTTAGGACCGCTCTTGAATGAGTGTTATTCTACAGTATTGAAAAATGAATGTGGGTACTCTCCATGGGAGAGTAACATCTACATAGCCATCCTTAGTAAGGACCACTCTCATAAACATAGTGTTATACCTGCCATCCTCAAAAGAGGATACTATCATCCACAAGTAAATGTGAGACCTGCATCATCATTGTCATCCATCATCGATTTCAGTCTCATCATTACTCCCCATTTCCTAGGAATTTTTATATTATCAACCTGCCCCCCCTTTTTTTGAGGTGGGTTCATGTCTTCAACCTGATATTCCTTTTCAAAGAAGGTCCATTTCATCATTTGTAGTTCCATCATGGTTCCTCCTTGCGAGGAAGGTCTTTTTGAACTACACCAAGATTGTCACAAAAATATTCAAACTTCACTCGAGATAGAGGCTTAGTCAATACATCAACAACTTGCTCATCGATACTCACATATTGGAGCTTGATAGATCCCCTTTGTACTATATCCCTTATATGAAAATATTAGATTTCTATGTGCTTTGATTTGTCATGGAACACCAGATTCTCTGTCATCTTTATACAACTATGGTTTTCACAGATAATTACTGCGGTGTCCAACTCCATGTTAAATAATCCTAACATCAGCTTTTGAAGCCATATCGCTTCACAACAAGCAGAGCAAGCTGCAATGTACTCTGCTTCAGCTGTACTAAGAGAAGCACTGGACTGTTTCTTACTAAACCATGAGATCATGGTGGATCCCAGAGAATAACATCCACCTGAGGTGTTATTCTTGTCTGCGACACTTCCTGCCCAATTTGAATCTGTATATCCATATAATTTGTAGCCATGATCTCTACCATAGTAAAGTCCCAAATCAATCGTACCTTTTAGGTACCTCATCACATGTTTTGCAGGTATCAGGTGAACCTGTCTAGGTTTAACTAGATACTGACTCAAGGTGTTCACAACAAAGCATATATATGGCGTTGTGTTCATCAAATACATTAATGACCCAATAATATGTCTGTAGTGAGTCATGTCCACTAACTTTGATGAATCATCAGACAAAAACTTTAGGTTGGTGTCCATGGGTGTGGCCATGGATTTACAATCCAACATATCAAATCTTTTCAAGATTTATACTGCATAATTTCCCTTGTTCATAAAGATTCCTTCTGGGCTTTGCCACACTTCCAACCCTAGGCAATAATGCATCAATCCAAGATATTTCATCTAGATTCTTCTTGCAACCTGTGATTTGTTTCTCATTTCCAGTCAGAAATAGATCATCCACATACAATAATAGTATTCCAGGTTCATCATCCATATCTTCATATAAAGTTTAGGATTAGCTTTACTCTTGGTGAAGCCCAAACTTGTCAAGAATCTGTCTATTCTACCATACCAAGCTCTAGGAGCTTGCTTCACTTCATACAGATCCTTTTTCAACTTGCATACATGGGTCACTCTGTCTTCGACTTCAAATCCTTGTGTTTGTTTGATGTAAACCTCTTCCTCAATCACACCATTAAGGAAGGATGTCTTTACATCCATCTAGTGTAAGTCCCATTTCATCATGGAGGCAAGTTCCATGATGGTTTTGATGGAAGTGTACCTTGCTAATAGAGAAAATTTTTCTTCATAATCGATCCCCGCTTTCTGAGAGAATCCTCTAGCCACAATTATTGCTTTGTACTTTATAATAGTACCATCGACAGCATGTTTTATCTTATAGATCCATTTCGAAGATACCACACTCTTGTTTTCTGGTTTGGGAACAATATCTCAAAAATAATTATTCATGATCGACTGGTATTCTTCCATCACTGCTTAAACCCATTCTTTCTTCTTTTAAGATTCCTCATAGTGTTCGGGTACACAGGGTATTCCCAAAAGATCGAACACCTTGAGCAACCGATTCACACAAATAGATCACAGATCAACACACTGATGTTTGTCACGTGGTTAAAACCCTCGAGAGGGAAACCGTCCACGGCCCCAACCAAATAGCTACTTGGAGCAATTTATTATGCAAAAGAAAGAAAGTTACTTGAGCTTCTCATAATCGATCCACTAGCCAAGGACTGTCTATGCTCTTTAAATAGACATCATAGACCAATCGAGTGTTAAACCACAGATCAATGGTAGGTATGATCTAAGAGAAGTTGAACCGTCGGATCACTTTATGTCTAGAGCATATCGTGATCATCAATTAGAATATTTACAAATGCATACTAATGCATACTAAAGAAACACACTTTACCTAGTGGATATATTAGACAAGTTGATCTTAACTAACTCCTAAGTGTCTAAATATCCTAACATCACCCCTTAAGAACAACTTGGGCCGAGGATTGAAGGATTTACAAAAGTGACACTATTAAGAGAAGGAAGGAGGCATTAGAGCCTATCCCCCCTTAAGGACACATTCCTTAACTGCTAACATAGATCAAAGTTTAGAAAACTTCGCTTCTGTAAGAGACTTGGTGAAGATGTCTGCAACTTGATCATCTGTAGGGAAACAGAGCATTTCAAGAACACGATTATGAACAAGATTTCTGATGAAGTGCATGTGTAGCTCAATGTGTTTGCTACACTAATGTAGAACTGGATCTTTGGCAAGCTTGATGGCACTTTGATTGTCGCACCAAAGTGGAGTAGGCTGCTACTGCTCGAATCCAAACTCTGAAAGGATTTTTTGAAGCCATAAAGCTTCCTGACTGGCATTAACTATGAATTGATATTCTACTTCTATTGAAGAAAGAGCAAGTAATTGTTGTTTCTTACAAGCCCAAGTGATAGGTCCAGATCCCAAACTAAAAACATAACCTGTAGTAGACTTTCGATCATCAGTATTGTCGGCCCAATCTGAATCAGTGAAACCAACCAACAAAGGTTTCCCCCCTGTACTGTAATGAATCCCAAACTAAATTGTACTTCAAATATATCAAAGTATTATTTTTGTTGCTTTCCAGTGACTTTCATGAGGAGTTTGCATATAACGGGCAACACGACCAACGACAAAGGAAAGGTTAGGATGAGAATGAGTCAAGTATAAAAGACTACCAACAAGATGACGATACAAGGTGGCATCTACTCCAGGGGAAGTACAAGTGGCAAAAAGTTTGACTCCAGATTGGAAGGGAGAAGGGGCTGGTTTACAATCTTCCATGTGGAAGCGACGAAGAAGGTCACAAGCATACTTAGACTAGGAAAGAAAGATTCCTTCTTTGGTTTGCAAGACTTGGAGACCAAGAAAATAATGAAAATGTCATAAGTCTAACATTTCAAAATTTTGCTTAAGACTGAATTTCACATGGGTTATAAGTTTAGGGTCACTACCAGTAAGGATAAGATCATCAACATAAAGAACAAGCATGATGAGATGGTTTCCTACTTTCTTGGTATAGACATTTGGGTTAGAATGGCATCTAGAAAAACCAGTGTCAAGGAGAAAGCTATCCATTTTGGCATACCAAGCTCTAGGAGCTTGCTTAAGGCCATATAAGAATTTCTTAAGGAGACAAACAAGGCTAGAGTTATTCTAAACATATCCAGGAGGTTGTTCCATGTAAATTTCCTCATGTAAATCACCATGTAAGAAAGTGTTGGGACGCGCACCTTAACGGTCCTTAATTTTGGTAACTCCATGGTTTTTGTGGAAGCTTGTAAGTGGAGTTGCGCGTCAAAATAGTCTTAGGGGTGTCGGGGTTGAGTCAAAGCCCTCTTTTGTAATTATCCATAAATTTTGGGTATAAGCCCATGGTTTTGTAATAGTGCACTTGTATAAATAGGCACTCATGTAAATATGTCGAGGGTATCTAATGACATGAGGATCATCTGATGCGAAGTTGAGATCTATTTTTGGTTTAAGGTTAAGTCCTAGCTGTGTGCGTGGACGACCTCTGCAGCTGTGTGCGCAGAGGGTTTTTGTAAGAAGGAACTGCAACTGAGTGCGCAGTGTAAAGTTTGTAAGAAGGAACTGTAGCTGAGTGTGCAGTGTAAATTTTGTAAGAAAGGAACTGCAGCTGAGTGCGCAGCTAGACTTGAAGGAAGGGATCTGCAGCTGAGTGCGCAGATCAGAACTGTTGTTTTGTGGAAAGTTGAATAAATCGCAGTTTTGTGGATGTAGCCCCTACCTTGGGGGTGAACCACGTTAAATCTTGTGTTGTGTTATTTTTGTGCTGTGATGTTTTTATGCTTTTGATAAGTAGGTGAATGCTAAAGTAAGATAACTCTTAAATGGTAACTTCGCTGTGAATTCCCAGTTAAGGGTTAAGAAAGTAACGTTATTTATCTAAACTATGAAGCTCTTTTAGTGAATGTCGAAGCTTTACTTTGTGTAAATAATTGTTGTTAAGACTAAAGGTACAGTAATATCCCTCTTTTGTTTGCAGAAACCTGATTTTGCGGCACCCCATAGCTGTTTCGGGTGAGACTGCAACCTGTTCGTAGGTTGTTGCCAAAAGGGCCAACATTGTGGGTCTTTTTGTTGGTGCAAAGTTAAAGTATAAACCCCGGGTTTTCCCTATAGCCCAGCAAATTGGTTCCGTTTCCAGTTGAACTCAGTATCTGCTTAAGAGGGGTTTACGTCATACCTAGAGGGCTATGTTCTGGAGACCCTCAGTGAAAGAAATTGGTGACTGGATTGAAGAGACCTATTTGAAATTTGTGGAACAAGAAAATAAGGATACTCGTCATAGCTCAGACGAGTTTTTGCAAAGGTACACCTTTTCTGATGTTTATGAAATATTCTTTGGTAGTATCCACATAGAATTGCACCAGTGGTTATCGAGGTTGATAGAGAGAAGGACGAACTTCCAAGAAGGTCAGTTTCTTGAGTGGACCCCCGCAAGAATTAACATATTGAAACAAGTGAACAATGCGGTATCTCAAGCTGTTGATTTCTGGACAACGTGAACCCTTGAAGCATTTGTGACAGAGTTTGCCATTGATACAAGTACCTCTTTTAGCGAAGCTGAAAGACAGGTTTTCAAAGGACCAAGGGGTAAGTACTTAAATTCATTTAGTTTGAGAATTAAAATGCTCTTGGATGAAAAAGGCATATTGCTTATAGAATCAGATTGCTAGATCTAGTGTTACTAACCTATGTTTGGAAGTGAAAGTGACTTCGACGAGCAAAGTGGTTTGCTGCGAAGTGGTAAAACATATAAGAGAAATATTGAATCCTATACCCTAGGCCAGAATACCGAGTATAGCCCGTTAAGTCTAGAAAACTCTGAGTCCAAAGAAACCTCTTCTGTTAGAAACCCTCCTTCAACCCCGCAACGAAGATCTATTAACCTCGAGAACCCGTCGCAGTATGAAAGTAACTCTAACCCAAGTATTCCTGTCGTAGGCCAGTCTACTCCAGTAAGTTCCACCCCTCATACTACCAGTCCCCCTCCCTCCCCCCCTAGATCCAAAATGGCCCATATGAATGATGAAATCAAACTACCCATCTTTAGAGGAACTGGATCAGACGATCCATAACAGTTTTGGTTTTTATGTGAAGCTGTGTGGACTGCTAAGAACATTATGGATCAAGATATAAGAAGAGCGCAGCTGGTCACTTCTTTCAGAGACCGGGCTTTGACCTGGTTCATGAAGTTCTCTAGTACCCAGAACCATGTCTTGGCTGATATTAAAACAACTATGATTAAAGAGTTCAAGAAGCCTAAATCAGAGTCACAGTGTATCACTAAGCTAAAAGAGATTCAACAGAGGCGTGGTGAATCAGTTTGGGACTTTGATCAGAGGTTCAAAGTTTTGCTAGATCAAGTTAGTTTCACCATTGGACCAGAACAACATAAGGAATGGTTCATTGCAGCATTGTTACCTCATATCAGAACCCCACTCATGCAACAGAAGGTTGCTGATCAGCAAGAGGCTTTGGAGATTGCTATGAAGCTTGAAACAACTCTTGTCGAAGATAATTATGGCATAGCCCAAATACAAGCGCAGTTGGCAGAAATGGATTTGGAGCTTCGCGATATGAAGAAGGGGAAATCTATTCATGAAGAGGTTTGGTGTACATGATGTAGGATAGAAGGCCATGACATAGAACAATGTCCTGCGTTAAGGAACTATCTGAATACTGGTGCACCAAACCCACTTAACCCTAATGTTCTATATTATGAGATCTATAGGACATCTGGCCAGCACCAAACTGAAGATTGCTATATGTTGCAGAGATATGTTCAGGTCCCTAAGAATCCCTATTGCAAGTTTTGTAAGTCAGTTGGACATAATGAAGATGAATGTCGCAGCTTTGACCTCATGAGAGAGCGCACCTATGATACTTATAGGGTACAAAATGAAGCACAAGGAAATGATGGATATGGTTACCGTGGTAATACATCAGGTTGAGATAGTTTTGGAGGTCGTGGTCATGGTGGTATGTCTGGAAGAGGTCGAGGCCAGGTTCTGTGCTATAACTGCAATTAGGCAGGACATCTAGCTACAGACTGTCGGAACCCAACTACAACATGTCGATATTGTAGAGCAGTAGATCATGTCATTGAGCAATGCCCACAGCTGATAGACAAGATACAAGAAAGAAATAGCGCTTCGACTCAGAATATTCAGATGATTACTGTAGAACAAAGACCTGTCCCAGCCATTAACGTTGTTACAAGGAGTGGAGCTACGACGAAAGTGCAAAATAAGGAAAAACAACCTGACAAGGCTTGGGTTCGTAAGACCCCAGAGAAAATCCCAGAATTTGATGTTGAAAGAGAAAAAGAGACATTTATGGAAGCCAAGAAAGACTTTGCTGATCCGAGCACATCAGTAGTACCTGCGCAACAACATCAACAGCAGTTACAGCCTCAAGAAGCTTTGATGGATAAAGTAAGTACATTGTCTTCATTTTTGCAAAGTTGTATGAAGCTCTTAAGGAATCATAATGCTTTGAATGAGTTATAGAAATTTATTCCTTCTTGCGAACCCCAGCACAACTCTGGTAAAAAAAAAACCGTTAATAGAGTTAGAAGAACTGGAAGAGAAATGAGATTGCATGCCCTGATAGGAGAGTATGATATGACTGATATCATTTTAGACCTGGGATCAGAAGTAAATGTCCTAACTAGGCAGACATGGGAACAAATGGGAAAACCTATTATTGAATGGTCCCCTATACAGCTAAGATTAGCCAATCAGCAGAAGATTGTGCCCCTAGGAAGATTCCCTAGTGTCCCAGTAGACATTGATGGAGTCAACACCTTAGCAGATTTTGAAGTCATTGAGATAATTGATGATAGCAACCCTTATCCGGCCTTGCTAGGAATTGAATGGGAAATAGAAAATTATGCAGTAATCAACCTTAAGAACAGACAGATGACTTTTGAAGGGAAAGGTTTGAGAGTCATAGTACCATTGGACCCTTCTCAAGGAGAAAGGTATACAGATCCAGTCAGAGATGAAGATCAAGATGTTTTGGATCATATTTACAACATCACAGCTAAAGAAGAAGACTATGTTAACCCTACTACTGAAGGTATACTGGATTGGAAGTGTGACAGTTCTTGCATGATTGATTCAAATGGAGGCTTAGAGAATTGGCAGAATAGACTTTATGAGCTACATAGACATAGATGCGCAATAATTACCAAGTCTCTCAGATGGCTTGGTTCACAGACGAGAGCCTTGCCTACCTTTGATGGCTTGACAGACCCCGAAGATTTTATTTTGCAATTTTCAGAGTAGGTACCAGATTCACAGAAAATGGAGACTCTAGATTCAGTATTTAGAGCCACAGCTGCTAGATGGTGGAATGGTCATAAAAAGTACATTCATAATTGGGAAGCTTTTCAAAAGTCCCTTTGCCTGAGATTCATGGATCAACCTCAGGAGGTGCGAAGCATATTTAATGGTAAGACTAGCCCTCAGGAACATTTGGAGCAATGTTACGAAGCTTGGAAGCATGTACCTCGTGAAGAGTGGGTACATAGGTTTGTGCACACTCTGGAACCTGTAGCAAAGAACTGGTATGCGGAGGTGGAGCTTCGCCATGGTACTGTAAGTTGGGATAGTCTTGTTGATAGTTTTGTGCTGACATTTTCTATTAATGAGGATTGTCCTGCTTTGGACGCGGCTATTAGGTTGATCCATACTAAGGTGTTTGATGATAAAGAAATAGCAGAGTACCAACCTGATTGGAAGGCACAAGAAGCTAATGCAGTAGAATGTTATAACCTCACAATTGATGAGGATGATGACCCACGCAACATCAATATTCCTGAGTCAGAAGGACACTACGGAGTACATGGACCAGCAGTTGAAGCACCTGAAGTGACTCAGCCCTTGAAGACGTGGACAGTAAACATTGGATCAGAAGAAAAACCTAAGTATGCTAGGATTGGAGATTATTGGGATGAAGAAATGGTGAGCAAAGTAACCCAACTTTTCCATGAGTATCAGGACTTATTTTCGACGAAGTTCTTTGAAATGAAAGGTATCCTTAGTGATATAGGAGTGATAAAAATCCCTTTGAAGCCTGATGCAAAGCCTGTGAAGCAGCGCCCTTATAGGTTGAACCCTAAGTACAAAGAAAAAGTCAGGATGGAGCTAGATAAGATGCTCGCTACAGGAATCATTGAACCTGTCGAAGAGTCCGAATGGGTCAGCCCTATGGTGGTACAAGAAAAGAATACCAAGGGAGAAATCCGAATCTATGTTGATTTGAGGAAGCTGAATGATGCCTGTTTACATGATCCTTTTCCTACTCCGTTTACAGATGAAGTTTTAGACAAAGTTGGAGGTCAAGAAGTGTATTCCTTCACTGATGGATTTTCAGGTTATCATCAGATCAGAATTGCTCCAGAGGATCGACATAAAACAACCTTCGCTACGGAAATGGGATCTTTCCAGTATACAGTTATGCCCTTTGGATTAAGGAATGCACCTGCTATGTTTTCCAGAGTAGTCATATCTGCATTCAAGGAATTTATACATAAATTTTTGGAAGTTTACTTTGATGATTGGACTATCTTTGGTTTAGTGAAAGATCATATAGCCAGTCTATGACTTATGCTGGACAAGTGTAGACAGCATCTGATTTCACTAAACCTGAAGAAGTGTATCTTTTGTGTACCGTTCGGAATTCTGCTAGGTCACATTGTGTGCAAACAAGGATTGATGGTGGATCCTATGAAGATAGCCATTATCGTGAACTTGCCACCTCCGAATTCTGTTAAGCAACTTCGCACTACAATTGGTCATACTGGAGATTACAGGAAATTCATCAAAGGATATGCTCAGATTACAGCTCCTATGGAAAAACAATTGAGGAAAGATATTAAGTTTGAATGGACACCTAAGTTTCAGGAAAGCTTGGATATTTTGAAAGAAAAGATGGTAGCTGCCCCTATCTTAGTATTCCCTAATTGGAATAAGGAGTTTCATGTGCATGTCGATGCATCCTCCATTGCTTTGGGTGTAGTATTGGCTCAGTCTGACGAAGGTAATATTGATAACCCTATTGCTTTTGCAAGTAGAAAATTGTCCACAACAGAAAATAATTATACTACGACAGAACGAGAAGGGTTAGCTATGGTTTATGCTTTGCAGAAGTTTCGACATTATATGTTAGGATCTCATTTTAAGATGTTCATGATGGAGCTGCATCTCTGTCAATTTGCGATCATGAAGGAAATCCAAGCACGAGACCACTACTTCCAAATGCAATTGGAAAATACCATGAAGCAGAGTGCGAGCCTCGCAGTGCAGTTTGAGGAAGCGGAGCAGAGGAAGAGGGATGCAGAACGTAAGTAGGCTACACTGGTACGCGTCTTAGATGAGGCGTGTCGAAGTCTCCCTGACTTTGACATATAGGTTGAGGAAGAGCCAGAGCAAAGAATAGCCAAGCTAAAAGACTACGCACAACAGTCTCACAGTGAAATAGAGAATCTCAAAGTAGAACATGAGGCTTAGATTGTGGAGCTTAAACTCTGCATCACGCCGGAGAGCCCACCAGAGGTCAGGGAGTAGCGTCGCAGAGATATTCAGGCTTCAGTAACAAAGATCTCCGATCTTGTGGGCAGCGCAGCCAAACTGCTAGAGGAAAGCGTTGATGCCTGGACAAAACTGCAGGAAAATCCAGAAGTAGAAAAGCTGCAAGAAACCATCAAGCAGTGACAGACAGAGTTGGATGTAGTGAAAGTGGAAATTAAGACTTTTCCTCCTATGCAGAAAATGCTCAAGGTAAAGCAAATCAAGGAACTCCAGCAGGAAATTGAGTCATACAGAATGAAAGAAACACTGCTGGAAAATTCTATGTAGCCCCTTGTCAACGAGGCCTTGGAGTTGAGTACTGCTGCGGACAGCCAACTCAAAGTTCTGAAGGAGTATGATGCATTTGCACAGGGAAAGACCAGGAAGCATCAGCAACAGCATTGCAGGAGTTGGTGGAGAAGGAGCAAGCAGCTGACAATATCATGCGTGGCCTCAACAAGCAGTTCACTATATTCGCCAACAAATTTCTCCCACTAGACAACCAACAGAGTGTCCCGGGACAGGACACTGGTGAGTCTTAGGGGCCCGTTGGGGCGCGCACCTTAACGGTCCTTAATTTTGGTAACTCCGCGGTTTTTGTGGAAGCTTGTAAGTGGAGTTGCACGTTAAAATAGTCTTAGGGGTTTTGGGGTTGAGTCAAAGCCCTATTTTTGTAATTATCCATAAATTTCGGGTATAAGCCCGTGGTTTTGTAATAGTGCACTTGTATAAATAGGCACTCATGTAAATATGTCGAGGGTATCTAATGACATGAGGATCATCTGATGCGAAGTTGAGATCTATTTTTGGTTTAAGGTTAAGTCCCAGCTGTGTGTGTGGATGACCTCTGCAGCTGTGTGCGTAGAGGGTTTTTGTAAGAAGGAACTGCAGCTGAGTGCGCAGTGTAAAGTTTGTAAGAAGGAACTGCAGCTGAGTGCGTAGTGTAAAGTTTGTAAGAAAGGAATTGCAGCTAAGTGCGTAGCTAGACTTGAAGGAAGGGATCTGCAGCTGAGTGCGCAGATCAGAACTGTTGTTTTGTGGAAAGTTGAATAAAGCGCAGTTTTGTGGACGTAGCCCCTACCCTGGGGGTGAACCACGTTAAATCTTGTGTTGTGTTATTTTTGTGCTGTGATGTTTTTATGCTTTTGATAAGTAGGTGAATGCTAAAGTAAGATAACTGTTAAATGGTAACTTCGCTATGAATTCCCAGTTAAGGATTAAGTAAGTAATGTTATTTATCTAAACTACGAAGCTCTTTTAGTGAATGTTGAAGCTTTACTTTGTGTAAATAATTGTTGTTAAGACTAAAGGTACAGTAATATCCCTCTTCTGCTTGCAGAAACCTGATTCTGCGGCACCCCATAGTTGTTTCGGGTGAGACTGCAACGTGTTCGCAGGTTGTTGCCGAAAGGGCCAACACTATGGGTCTTTTTGTTGGTGCGAAGTTAAAGTATAAACACTAGGTCTGCCCTATATCCCAACAGAAGGTAGAATTGACATCCATTTGATGGACTTCCCAGTTATGTAAGGCTGCAAGGGAAAGAACAAGGCGGATGGAGTTCATTTTTGCTACAGGGGCAAAGGTTTCATTGTAGTCAATCCCTTCAACTTGAGAAAACCCTTTGGCAACTAACTTTGTCTTAAGTCTTTCAACACTTCCATCAGATGCATACTTATTTCTGTAGACCCATTTACATCTGACAAGTTTTCTTCCTTTTGGAAGAGGAACAAGATCCCAAGTATCGTTCGCCATTAAGGAACGATATTCTTCATCCATAGCTGCATCCCAATTTGGATTTCCTGAAGCTTCTGCAGAAGTTTCTGGATCATGATTCTCGAAAACTTGAGCCAAAAGAGAAGAGGCTCACTAAAATTGAGAACGTGTTCAACATTGATCTCTAGGATCACAGGCAAGATCACCAGCTACTTCACATGTTGAATGGAGCCATCGAGGAGGCATTGGTGCTAGTGCAATGTGAGGAACATGAGCAGGCGGAGGTGGATTTTCATTCTCACTGTCATCATTAGAAACTGGAGTTGGAAACCTGTCAAGGAAGTTGGAAGAAGAAGAAGGAGGCACAATTGTCGAATTAGGCTCACAGGCCAAAGGTGGTACACCCGCCAAGTTAGGCTCGCAGGCCAAGATATTTTCATCAAATTTAACATCTCTTCTAATGATTATATCATGAGAATGTGGCTAAAGAAGTATAGAACCTTTTACATCTTCAGAATATCCCAAAAATATGCACTTTTCAATTTTAGGTTGCAATGCTTTTCGTTTTTCATCCGGAATGTGAGTCCATGCTTCACAACCAAACACACGAAAGTGACTTACATCTGGTTTAATTTTACTCCATGCTTCTTCCAGTGTTATACTTTGTAAAACTTTAGTGGGTGTGCGATTAACTATGTAATTTGCACAATTTATGGCCTCAGCCCAATATTGAAGACTTAGTCCCTTAGATTGGATCATACAATTAGCCATTTCTTTTAAAGTGTGGTTCTTCCATTCAGCTACACCATTTTGTTGTGGTGTATATGGAATAGTATGATGTTGTTGGATTCCTTGTTTAGTGCAGAAAGTAGTGAACTTGTTGTTAACATATTCTCCTCCATTGTCAGATCTTAACTTAATAATTTGATGACCAGATTGCTTTCCAACAAGGGCCTTGTAGGCCAAGAACATGTTAAATACTTCGCTCTTAAGTTTTAGGAAGTAAACCTAAGTGCGTCTGGAGTAGTCATCGATGAAAGTTAAGAAATATTTAAAACCAGAAAAAGGAAGCAGATGGAAGAGGACCACATAAGTCATTATGCACAAGCTCCAAAGTAACTGAGGCATGTTTGTCAAAACTACCCCGATGATATTTTTCGAGTACACAACCAAAACAAACACCATCCTTGCAAGATACCATCAGAAGACCGGTCCCCATATTGTATTTACATAGTTCTTGCAATGAGCGATAATTTAAGTGACCAAATCGCTCATGCCAAAGTTTGCTCAAGTTATCACTATGAGCAGCAAAAACTGAAGGAAAATGCGATGACCCAAAGTTGTTAAATTTGTACAACCTAGTCATATCATCAATGGTTCTAGTAGGAAGGACATTTTGAGGATTTTTAAAATCCTTGATTACAACTTGGTGAGGTGTACACGTCACCATTTTACCTTCACCCGAATGAGTAATTTGATAACTGCTAACAAATTGTAGAAATTTTTTGGAACACATAGTACATCACTGAAATAACCATTTTCTACTAGAACTGTTCCAAATCTTACAACACTTAGAGATCTATCATCACCAACAAATATTTGTTTAGTGTTACATTCATGCATAGTAGAAAATATGGCTTGATCCTTAGCCATATGATAAGATGCTCTAGAATCAATGAGCCATTCAATTGAAGTACAAGAAGAAGATGCAGTATAAGAGTAACTAGAAGCACAAAGTGCATGTCCATGAGAGGTAGATTCTGAAGATGAATCTAGGCTGATGTGGTGCTTCTTCATTGCTGCTTCCAAGGCTACCATCTTCTTAAAACACTTAGATTCATCATGATTATCTTTCCCACAAAAATTGCAATGACGCTCAGTCTTCTTTCCTTTTGGCTTGGATCCTTTGTCATTTTTTAAAGAAGGAGTTGACTGAGAGGGTTTGGGACCCTTGTTATTTGGCTTATTATTGCGAAAATTTTGTTTCATGGGAGGCTTGGACTTTTCTTTCTATTGGGAAAATAAGGCTGTCCTAAATGTATATGTATTGTTAGTTATTCCAAGATGAATGAGCTTATATTGCTCTTTAATTAAAGAATCACAAAAGGATTCAAGACTAGGCTCTTGATAGCTAGTTGCAGTCAAGGATTCTTTCATGGAGTAGAATGTAGATACAAAAACAGAATATGCAGGTCCAAGTTTGGAAAGAATATGATAAATACATTGTTTGTCTTTTTTCTTAATATTTCATTCTGCACATAAGAGTCTAAGAGTTTTATACTTAGATAAATAGTCTTGAATGCATGAAAAATCATTTGGATTCAAGGAAAGCAACTCATTCTCAGATTGATGACCTTGAATTTCATTGTGTTTACCAAACACAGATTTCAACTTTTCTTAAGCGAGATCAGGTTCATCAATTCCAGATATGTGGAATCGCAAATCAGTAGAGATTGACATCCCGATGAATCCGCAAGCTTCATCACATCTATTTGCCCATTTAATTTTCTTATCATCATCAGTGGGTTCTGTTTTTTTCACTGAGGTTATCCTAAAAAGTCCCCTACTTCGCAAAACATCCTCCATATGAGATTTCCATGAGAAATAGTTAGAACTTGTAAGTATAATATCACAAGGGGCAGCCATACTGTAAATTAATGGCTAAAAGAATATAAACTAACTATTTGAATGCAAAGAGCTCGAAAAAATATGTGGTTTAAAAAAAACAACATTGAAAACTGATTCTGGATGATGAAGTTATGCTTGATCAAAGAAAATGTTGAAGATGTCCTCAATAGTGACGTGGCAAATATTATCTTGACCAACTAAAAAAAAGAACCCCCCTCTTCCCAAGATCAACCTTTGACAATCACTTTACATTAAAGTTGCTTTGAAGTGAATCACTTTTGTAGAATAAGTGAGGTTCACTTTTACAATAATGTTACTTTTAAATAGTGCGAAAATAAATTAAAAGACTTAAATGACTCACTTTTTATTTTATTTTATTTATGTGAGATGCACTTTTACAATAAATTAACTTGAAAATAGAAATTGCATGCACTAAAAAGTAGCTTAATAAGACTTGAACTCAAGACCTATTAAGGAATAAAGCAACGTTGGACCAAGTGAGCTAAGTTTAAAAGGTACGTAAAATAATGGAAAGAGGAAGGGGGCACTTTTTTTTTTTACTCTTCTCTCTCGTTCTCTATGCTTACCTTTTTTTTTCTGCAAATCACAAAACAAAACGAAAAAAAAAAAACAAAAAAAATTTTTCCACACAAAAGGGTTAAATCTTGGTTAGCTTACCCAGAAAGTCTACGTTTTCAAGTTTTCTCGCTGTTTCTGATTTGTTGTGGTCGCACAAGGTGCATGGAAAAGAGCATACATAGCTAAGAAGACAAGAAAAAAAACTTTCACTTTATGTTTCTGATTCGCCATGATTGTGCAAGGTGCATGGAAAAGAGCATACACAGCCAGGGAAGGAAACAGTCCGAGACTAAAACAGTAAAGATCTAGTAATAAAACTGATAAAATATGAGAGATTTAAAAAAAATAAAACAAATCCATCACTGTAACATTATATCTTCAGGTTTGCCGAAATGGGTGTTTCTGGAACAAACGGAAACGGTTTTCGGTGAAACAAAAACTATTTCCCAATGGAAACGACACTCCAGACGTAATGGAATAACTCCCATAGGCCACAAATGCATAGAAAATCCAAAAACCATAAACCCTTTCAAAGTTTTAGCAACACCGGTTCCAGATCTTGATCAAAACCGAAAGCGGCTCTTCATAAATGCTCTGATACCATGTTCGGGTACACAGGGTATTCCCAAAATACCGAACACCTTGAGCAACCGCTTCACACAAATATATCACAGATCAACACACTGATGTTTGTCATGTGGTTAAAACCCTCGAGAGGAAAACAGTCCACGGCCCCAGCCAAATAGTTACTTGGAGCAATTTATTATGCAAAAGAAAGAAAGTTACATGAGCTTCTCATAATCGATCCACTAGCCAAGGACCCTCTATGCTCTTTAAATAGAGATCATAGACCAATCAGATGTTAAGCCACAGATTAATGGTAGGTATGATCTAAGAGAAGTTGAACCATTGAATCACTTTATGTCTAGAGCATATCGTGACCGTCAGATTAGAATATTTACAAATGCATACTAATGCATACTAAAGAAACACACTTTACCTAACAGATATATTACATAAGTTGATCTTAACTAACTCCTAAGTGTCTAATTATCCTAACACATAGCTGGTGGGTTCTTGATCTACAAGGTCACACATCAAATTTACATAACTGGAATATAGATTTGATATTTTTCTAGTTCACGTGGAGCCTTCTGGAGCTCCATATCTTTCCGCTTCTTGTATTATTTCTCTTACCTAAGCAAGTTTTCTCTTTCAAGATATATGGGTGAAAACACGAAGCTGGGTAACACGTCCGTGAGAATTGAGTGCTCGAGAAACATAGTGGACGCTATTCGACCGATTAACTATATTTATTCCACCGAATAACTATAGTTATTCGGTTGAATAACGTATCCCTCATTCAGCTGAATAATTTTTAATGGGAACCATTTAATTTGACGGAACACATAGCCGACCGGTAATTTTAACCTCTGGTTCAATGTGTATTCAGCCAAACAATTATGCTGCATAAAAGGTCAGCTGCAGCCTCATTTTCATGGTTTCCATCTGCTGTCGATTGTTTCGTCGTGCATACCCCACCACCCCGTCGCCACCCCGTCGTGCATGTCCTGCCACCCCATCGTGCTTGTCTTCCTAGTCACCTGTTGTGCCTGTTCCACCACCCTGTCATGCTTGTCTTCCTGGTCACCTGTTGTACCTATTTTTCCACCCGATTTGTCGCCTGTCATCCCCATCTCCGCCTCCTCCTATAGTCCCACCTTTTTTACATTGATGTGTACGTCTGCCACCTTGCCACCTGTCTGGCACCCTATCAGTGTGGAGGTCTGTTCGTGGATGTCTATTCAATGTGGAGGTATGTTTAGTGTGGAGGTTTGTTCATGGAGGTGTGTTCGTGTTCTGTTCTTGGAGGGTTTGTTCGTGGCTTGTTTGTGCTTTGCTTTCTTCTTGTTAGGTATTCAGGTATTTTTTCTGCATTTTTTTTATAATTCGAACGTTGAACAAGTGATTCATGGCTTGTCATAGCCAATGGCTTAAATTTCTTTTTAGTTTAGTTTATTTTAATTTTAAATTTTTTTTATTATCTTGAAGTCTGCATATGTTAATTAGTAGTGTAGATTTCTTCTAATTTTAATCTTAGTTCATAGGTATTATGAGGAAGATATTCATTGATGAACTCTGTCCATGGACAGAGTTTATGAACTCTGTCCACATGGATAGAGTTCAACAACCTATGCAGAGTTTATCAACTTTGTCTCTGATCACTTTATTTAGCATAAGGGATTTTAGTTGTTTTTATATAAATCATAAACAAAAAAAAAAAATTATTACACTTTATTTAGCATAAGGGATTTTAGTTGTTTTTTGCTTATTAGTTACAGTTTATACTTACCATTATATTAGGATATTGTATATTTCTTTTAATTTTAATTTTAGTTCATATGTATTATGATGAATATATTCATTCATGAACCTGTCAATGGACAGAGTTGATGAACTCTGTGCATGTGGACAGAGTTGATGAACTCTGTCCACATGGACAAAGTTCATCAACTCTATCCATGTAGAGTTCATCAACTCTGTCCCTGATCACTTTACTTAGCATAAGGGATTTTAGCTGTTTTTAAATATATCATAAACAAAAAAAATATTATTACACATAAAATACCAAATATTACCGATTACTGATTGTTTGAACTATGCATTTTTATTATAAAATATCAAATATTACAAATAACAATTATTATTACACTGAGGTTAGTATCATTCCCATTAATATAGGTCATAAAAGAATCCCAACTAACCTGTATAATGATTATTAGTTACAGTTTATACTTACCATTATATTATGATATTGTATTGATTGATCTGATTATTAAGCCTATAAATAGTCAAAGATTAACTCTACATTCATAAAAGTAAGATCTATTTGTGGTTAAGCTTTAATATATACAAAGGGTTATAGAAATAATATATACAAAGTAAACTATTTATACATAAGCTCTAAGATGAACTGATTACACATGTATTAATATGAAGTAATATGCAAATGCTGATGATTACACTTTTCATATTATACATTTTTGTACATTGTTGGCAGGCATTGTTCATTTTTTCGGTGGTTGGTTTGTTTTTTCTTCCTTCGTTGATCGAGTTTATTTGTAGATATCAGTCGTAGTTCCATTTATATAAAGAAGGGTCATTTATCTTTATTTGTAGATATGGGTCGCAGAGTATTTGGAGTTATAGATATGATTGATCAAATCTATAACTCCAATTACTCCATGATTGATATTTACACATAAAATTTAGAGGAAGCAGAAGTAGTAATGTTTTTACTTGTTTCTTCTTCAAGGTATGTACTATTACCCAAATTTATCATTCCATAGTTAATGTTTGGATAGAGTGCATGAACTCTGTCAATGTGGACATAGTGCATGAATTCTGTCCACATGGACAGAGTTCATGTACTTTGTCCACATGGATAGAGTGCATGAACTCTATCCAAATGGATAGAATTCATGCACTTTGTCAATGTGGACAGAGTGCATGAATTCTGTCCAAATGTATAGAGTGTAACATCTTTTTGTTTGGAATTAAATTCTTCTACCGCTTCCTATACTTTATTTTGTTATAACATGTATTTTATTATGGTAAGTATTTATATTGTTAATAAGTGTACCTATATGTCCCATGTAGTTAATACAAAATAAATCAATTTTTTTTATCTCACTACTCCAAGATTAGCTCTATAATTACCATTGCTTACTTCTTGCTTTGTTTGTATTTGGGTGGCTTACTACATAAAGATGATTAGTATAATTTTAATTGTTTTTATTTTTGAGTGCTTACATTGTAACCACAAATTGTAATAATTCAAATCGATAACAATTTTTTTTATGATTTTATGGAATAATGAAAATATTTGTAGCTATATTCATTTTAAGAACTATTAGATAATAAATTAGCTATATTCATTTTAAAAACTATTAAATAATATTAGGGACATCTAGGTCCTTATTAAAAACTTAGTTTTTTTAGTAGCCAGGTCTTTGAAGTTGAGGAATTAACATGTAGAATTTGAATATGCTATGAGTTGATGTATTAGATAATATTAAGGACATCTAGTTCCTTATTAAAAACTTAGATTTTTTAGTAGCTAGGTCTTTGAAGTTGAGGAATTAACATGTAGAATTTGAATATGTTATGAGTTGATATTTGTGTAAACTTGTAGATATCATATCAAATGGAAATAGATAATAAATTAGCTATATTCATTTTAAGAACTATTAGATATATATAATAAATTAGTTATATTCATTTTAAGAACTATTAGATAATATTAAGGACATCTACGTCCTTATTAAAATCTTAGTTTTTTTAGTAGCTAGGTCTTTGAAGTTGATTAATTAACATGTAGAATTTGAATATGTGATGAGTTGATATTTGTGTAAACTTGTAGATATCATATCAAATGGAAATGGAGCAGCCTTAGAGACAAAAGCGTAGGGGGTCATCACATTCTTCAGGATTTGGTGTCCCAAATGAAAATCGAATATTGTTGACTTCACCTCGGGATTCAAGTTTATTGTATAGTTCACATTCGTCTGATCATCGACATGGCGATAATGATAGAGATGATTCCCCTTTATCCTCTATGGGTGAACGTGGATCTCGACCTTTTGTACGGGAGACAAGCGTGGATGCAGAGCAAGGTTCGCAAGAGGCTTGTAATCTTATATAGGGTGGTGAAGGTCAAGCTAGGATGCAATATGTCCAATTAGCTGAGGGTTGTACACCCATTTCGACCTATCCATCAGATTTACAAGAGGAGCTTCCATGGGAAAGTGGTAATCAACAAACGACCCTTGAAAGTTGTAGGGCTCACTATGACAAGCTGCAAAATGATCTTTCTAGTTTGAATCTCGCTCCAGAGAACAAACAAAGTATAGATATGGTTTTGCAATAATTGCAAAAATTAATTGAGGTATATGAAGATCTTGGACCAACAACTGACGGTTTTGTTGCCTTGATGCATAGAAGAAAGGCATAGGTGATGGGTCCAGACAAGTGGGCTGTTGTGAAGGAGAGAGTGACTAGAGAACATGCCAATACAATGTTTAACTTCAAAGAGGGCCTAAAGTGTAAAGCATTGAAAGTGCAATATTTTAAGCACCCTGAACTTGCACATTTTTTATATGATTGGTTCCTTGATGCCTATGGTCTGTTTCCATGGAACGATGAGGTTCCTAATTATTTTGCTAGGTTTTTTTATGCCGAATGTTTTTAAGGAATGAAGCCAGACTATACTAATATTCATTCTGAGTTTTATGGAGTTGGAAAGGGGAGGATATGCAATCGAAAAGGTGCTCTTAGAGATCCCAGTACTCTTCGACCTCCCACTCAGATATCTCGTCCACCTAGGCTTGTGACTTACAAATTGGAGATGGAGCCCACATCACAAGTTGGGACAACTGCAAGGTATAATGTTGCAGAAGGTTTGACTTCGGAATTTGTAGGAGTTGATGTTGGATTGAGTCGAGAGAGGGCTCGAGCCACTATTCGACAAGATTTTGTTTACAAAACAAATGACGAGTTAGATTGTATGGGCATTGAATATATAAAGGCCTATGCCAAGGTTTGTTATGATATAACTTCGGATAGAATATCCAATGACACATCAAGTATAGGAGAGGTTTGTGTACTTTCAATCTATTAACTTTATTTATTTATTTTGAATTGAACTTACATTATATCTATGTATGATAAATTATTTTTTGATGTATAGTAATAAATACGTTATGTAAATGTTTATTGATTTTAGTTTTCTCGACTGTTAAATGAACATAATTTTAGAGTCTCCACTAATCAAAATGCTAGAAATGTAGAAGAGCATATTGGAGAGGTATATTTAATACTTACATATATTTATAGTTATGTTTGAAAGATATTTTACTTTTTGTTTTTAAATTTAACTATGTTTCTTATTGTTAATTTGACTTATCCATGCATGTTTCATTAGATTCAAACTTTTTAGATGATTTTCCATCTATTGTGAGCTAATGATTTTATTTTATTTGTTTTGGTTTTAAGTTAATTGCTTAAGCTTATTTTTTTTCTTTTACTATGATTTATTTATTAACAAAATTTAAATTTTAAGGGAAGAGCACATATTGAAATTGGCGGTGAAGATATAGGTTCTCTGATGGATGTGGATATTGGCACTGAGGTAATTTTTTTCATAATTGAATTGTTCTTGAATTGTTCTCTGATATATAAGTTTAAATAGTTTAAATAATTTTTGACATTTGTAAATTACTTTTATATATGTTGAAGCTTGGGTCTCTTTGATCTTTTTGAGGCAAAGGGAAGACTCCATTGGAGGATAGTGGCGGAATTGTAAGTTTAATATTTTATTTTTTTGAATTTAGTTTAAAATAGTTTAAATAATTTGTAAGATTTATAAATTGTTTTTATACAGGTTGCAGCTTGGGTCTCCCCCACCTTTTAGATGCAAAGAGGAGACTCCATTGGATGATAGAGAATTTGAGGTAATTTTGTTAATAATTGTATTGTTCTTCGATATATTAATTTAATGTTTTGATTTTAGTTTAAAATTGTTTAAATAATTTATGGTATTCATAATCTGTTTTTATACATGTTGCAGATTGTTATGAGTCCAAGGGAAGACCACAGTGGAGGATAGTGGTGGATTTCCATTTAAAGAATTATTTATATTGTTCTTTTTTTGTTATACATATATTGTAGTTGATTTAGACATTGAGGAGCTTAATTTTTGGATTATACACATGTTCATGATTGTTTTTTTTGGATTATATACATGTACATTGAACTCACATGTTCATGATTGTTTTTTCGGATATATGATTGTTTTTTTGGATTATATACATGTACATTGACCTTATATATTGTTTTTTGGATTATATACATGTATATGTAAAGGTTATGAATGTTAGAAAGTTTTGATAGGTGCAAATATATGAATGTGTATCATTAAATTTATGTATGTTTGTTGTTGAGAAGTTGAGAATTATAGAAATATTAGGAAGTTTTGACAGGTGCAATCCAATGTTAAGAATGGATATATGAGGAATGTTAATGTTAAGAATGAATATGGGGAATGCTAGGAGTGAATGTGGGAATGAGGAATGTTAATGTTAGTGTCGAGAAGTTGAGAATTTTAGGAATGTTAGAAAGTTTTGATAGGTGCAATATAATGCTAAGAATCAATGTGGGGAATGCTAGGAATCAATGTGGGGAATGTTAGAAAATGTTAGGAATGGTAGGAAGTTTTGATAGGTGCAAATATATGAATGTTAGGAAAGGTTAGGAAGTTTTGAAAGATGCAAATATATGAATGTTAGGAATGAATGTTAACATTCATTCCTAACATATGTTTGTAGATGTAAAATATATGAATGTTAGGAATGAATGTTAACAACATTCATAACATATGTTATTTGTACCTTTTTTATAGGTGCAAATATATGAATGCATGTATTATTAAATTTATGCATGTATTAGGAAGTTTTGATAGGTGCAAATATATGAATGTTAAGAATAAATGTTAGAAAAGGTTAAGAAGTTTTGATCGGTGCAAATATATGAATGTTAGGAAATGTTAGGAAGTTTTGATAGGTGCAAATATATGAATTTATGTATTATTAAATTTATGTATGTTTATAGATGTAAAATGTTTTTAGTGTTGAGAAGTTGAGAATTTTAGGAATGTTAGGAAGTTTTGCTAGGTGCAATCTAATGTTAAGAATCAATGTGTGTGGAATGTTAAGAATCAATGCGGGGAATATTAGAAATGAATGTTATGAATGTTAGAAAGTATTGATAGGTGCAAATATATGAATGTTAAGAATGAATGTTAGGAAAGGTTAGGAAGTTTTGATAGGACCTGCAAATATATGAATGCTAGGAATTAATGTTAAGAATGAATGTTAGGGATTGTTAGAAAGTTTTGATAGGTGCAAATATATGAATGTATGTATTATTAAATTTATGTATGTTTGTAGATGTAAAATGTCTTTAGTGTTGAGAAGTAGAGAATGTTAGGAATGTTACGAATGTTAAGAAGTTTAGGAATGAATATTAATAATGAATGTATGAATGTATGTATTATTAAATATATGAATATAGAAATCTAGGTGAAAATATATGAATGTATGTATTATTAAATTTATGTATGTTTGTAGATGTGAAATGTTTTTAGTGTTGAGAAGTTGATAATTTTATGAATGTTAGGAAGTTTTGATAGGTGTAATCTAATGTTAAGAGTCAATGTGTGGGGAATGTTAGGAATTAATGTGGGGAATGTTAAAAACGAATGTTAGGAAATGTTAGAAAGTTTTGAAAGGTGCAAATATATGAATGTATGAATGAATGTTAGTAAATGTTATGAATGTTACGAAGTTTTGATAGGGAAAATCCAAGCGTAGGTAAAATTAACAACTTGATTCTAAATTCTAATAAATTAAAGCTCAACCCATGAATTTTCTAAGGTAACATTAGCAACTTGATTTTGAATTTTTATATTTTTTATTACTAAGGTAACATTAGCAACTTAATTCTGAATTCTATTATTTTTTATTTCTAAGGTAACATTAGCAACTTGATTCTGAATTTTAATATTTTTTATTACTAAGGTAACATTAGCAATTTGATTTTAATTTCTAATAAATTAAAGTTCAATCCATTAAGTTTATAAGGTAACATTAGCAACTTAATTATAAATTCTAAGAAATTAAAGTTCATTCTATGACTTCAAAGGTAAAATTAGCAACTTGATTCTGAATTCTAATAAATTAAAGTTCAATTACTTCTAAGGTAACATTAAAATGACTTCTTATAAGGTAACATACTAAATGACTAAGTACACAATTATTCTAAATTCTAAAACATCAATCCATCTTTGAACATGACAGCCAATCTTAACATAAAACAAGAAATGATATAGTTAAAAACATTGCAATGGAATGTCGTCCTCAATTATCTGTTCATGGTCATATTTGGACAGTTTCCATTTTTTATTTTTTAAGATTTTTTTCGATGGAACTTGTACCAATTTTATTCGAGATGCACATACTAAATGACTATACTGACAACATATAACGTTGGGTTTATAATCCTAAAAGTAGACATACTTTTCAGTTATATGGGTTCGTTGCAAAAAATAGTCTTTTAAAATGATGGATCCTCTCTCGTATGTAAATCCGTTGTCATTGTAGTCCTCCAATAAATTTATTTTTCCTTCAGTGCATCGCATTAAATAATATTTTACATTTTCATTGTTGTCTAAAGGTGCAATCACAATGAAAACATCTCCTGTACAAATTACAATTGGCGTTAGAGTTTTTAAGTGAATTAAATTGACTATATACATATAAGGGGATGGACAACATTGAACAATCAACAACATCATTACCTTCTCTAACAAGATCTGAAATTCTATCGCCATCAGATGATATTTCTATTTCTTCTGATTCTAATTCTTCTATGCTTACTAGTGGCATTTTCCCTTTTAGATTAATCTCTGTGTGTTTCCAATGTTTTACATAGTTGTTTGCTATGTTTTCACAAACTTTTGTAGATTCAACATTTTCAGTGCAAATATGACAAAAACATGATTGCTTTCTACTGTCAAATGCAAACACGTTTTGGAAGGATTTTGTTTGAATAGAGTGAAGTTCTCTAGTCCCATGTATGGTGCTAGCCTCGTATGGTATTGATATATCTATATCTGGGACCCCAACAAGTGAAAAAAACCTACACAATAAATGATAAATCATAAATGACAACTTTTAATGTTAGTGTATAAATACTTCAATGTTAGTACATACATTTTTTAAAATTGACAATTAATATAAATTAAAAAAATCATGTACATACCTACGGATATCTTTATATTGTTGACTAAAATCATGGCTTAGATGTGATTTACACCATTGGACAACCTCTGCAGCTGAATGGAATCTTCTAGAAGAATGGTTCATTTTCCATCTTCGAAGTGCTATTTTTACGCATGCTCCTACACCATCATGTTCACCTTTTCCATATCCAGTTTCGAAGAAATTCCAGTGATGTTTAATGTTCAGTGTTTTATGAAGTCGACATAACAAAAAAAAATGATCGTGAAGATTTAAATTGTCTTGCACATCCATCTGACCATATTCAATATTAATTGAATTTAAATTTATGACTTTTTAGTGAATCATAGAAATTTTTTTCAATACAATGTTGAACAAAATGTGTATCGTGTGTACAATCATTGCTGATATAAAAGTAATATTCTTTAATCACATATCGATTGTCACATGTGCTTTCAATGCTATCAACATCTTGTTGAGAATGTCTATATAGAGCATGGATAAATATTGAAACTTGGTCAGAATGATAGTATTCACTTTGAATCTCTTTTTGTGTAGCAAATGTGTAGTTTTCTGCAAAATCAACCACAGACAAAATTGTTCCAGCTGAAAAAATTTCACGGGAATGTTTGAATTGAAGGTCTTGATATCGTGCTCTATGTGAATGCTTGGTGTATTTATAAATTTCACTTTCAAATTTCTTGAGAAAATATGTCACACATATCTTATCTTCTCGCAAATCAATTCTTTTGGAATGTGCATCACTATAACTTGTAGAATAATTGTTGTATTCATATCTTCTCCAATCAACAGTTACATTTGAAAGCGACTGATCATTATCGATAGGGTATTTATTGTGGAATAAAACAATATTTCCACAACCATGACAATGTTTTCCATTGACACATTTCTTATTATAAAATACTTCATCGTGATTTCTCTCACATAGAGTTTGAGATATGAATTCACGTACTATGGGCGGAGGTGGTGAATTTGTCCAATTTCTTTTACCAAATTCAAGAAACATGTCATAATATAATTGAAATTTCACATGATAATGACAACAACATGTGTCTCGTAGAGTAATAGGTCTAACATACCATGGTTTTTGTTGCACAAATGTAGTGATTGACATATTAATTCCATGATGATCCTCCTTGAATTTATTGAGCAATTGTACTTGTGTAATTTCCATTATATGTTTTGGATGGCTTTCATACACATTTCATGATACTCTTTTGCATATCACATCCCTTGAATTTGGTGAAACTCAAGCATGTTCCAACCAATATTTCTGTACAATATATTTAACACCTTCTTCCATTCTATCTTTGTAAGGTTGTCTACAAATAATTTCCCAGCAAGCAAGTTCATCATTTTCATCTATTTGCATTCTAAATTTGCTATGTTTGTATAATGTCTTTCTTGAGGTTCCAATTGCTTGTGCTGGTTGTGTTGTCAAACGTTTTTGTCTAGTACTAGCTAAAACAATTGCTGTCTGAATTGCTCTACTTACAGCACTAGTATCTTTCTTTCTGGATTTTCCAAATTTTTTTATTGCATCACCTATATTTTCTATCACATTATGTTTCAATTTCGACTCTTTTGTCGCCTTGTGAATACCCGATAATGATGTAGCACCTTCTAATTTCTTGGACACCAATAAACATCTCAAAATTTGCGCTTGTCCTGCTATTGAACAATCTTTGAGAATATCATCATAAATTTTTGTAGCACGATATTGTGCAACATGTATGGGTAATTTTTCTCCATATTTGTTGTAATCAATGTCTTCTAAAATTTCATCATCAATGGTGAAAGTACCTACACATCAAGTTAAATTTAATTTAACATATGTCCAAAAATACAATTCATTATAAAAAATGAATTTGGAAAATATATGATATATACATATTAGGTCCAATTTCTGGATCTTGATTTTGATCTTCAATATTGACTTCATCAAAATTAACAAGTAAATCACTATTTACATCTACAACAATGGTCTCTTCAACTTCCATTTGTTCTTCTTGTACCTTATTTTCAATTTCCATTTCATCAATAATGTCATGTAAATCTGTTCTTATATCTTCAATTTTCTTTCCGTTTCTGCAGCCCTTGCTCTTTTGGCTCTATTTATGAGTTTTTGTTTTTCCCTATTAGCATCGTCATCATGTTTATGATCACTTTTTTTTGACGGTTTCTTTTATTTCCCATGATTGTTTAGTCTCCTTTAGAAAAACCCTTGGAAAAAAATAAGAACACCTTGTAAAGAAATCTTCTTTGTAAAACAATTGGAAAAAAAAAATCTCTTTGAAAAAAAACCTTCTTTGAAAAAACAATTTATATAAATATTTTGGAAAAAAAAACTCCTTTGCAAAAATAACTTGCAAAAAAACTCTTTGGAAAAACCCATTGCAAAGAAATAACCTACTTTGCAAAAATACCTTGGGAAAAAAAATCTTTGAAAAAACCTCATGCAAAGAAATAACTCCTTTGCAAAGAAATAACCTACTTTGCAAAAATATCTTGGAAAAAAAACTCTATGAAAAAACTTCATGAAAAAACTTCTTGCAAAGAAATAACTTCTTTGCAAAAATACTTTAGAACAAAAAATCTTTGGCAAAAGTTCCTTGGGAAGAAACTCTTTCAATGTACCCTTGGAAATAAATAAGAAGAAAAATACCTTGTAAAAAAACTCCTTTGGCAAAAGAAATCTCCTCTGAAAACTACTTCAAAAATATTTTTACTTATACGAAATGAAAAGGTGCGAAAATAATGAGTCTCTTTCGTTTTATTTATACGAATATATAGATAACGTAATTTTTTTTTTTTTTTCTGACCGATGAAATTTCTTTTTTTTTTCATTTAGTTTTGCGGCCGAACAACCTTGCTTGTAACGGTTCCATAATGGAAAAACATTATTCGGCTGAATAACCTCTGAGACCCGAAACTTGCACATTTTTTAGGTTTCTCCATTCTCGAAAGGTAAAATGGATGCCTTACACTACAAATCGACTGTCGGACTTGATATCTTTACTTTTGTCATTAAATCTACTTTCCGTAGGTATAGATTTTGTTGTGTATAGGTAAGATCCTATATTTTTTTTTTGTTTCTTAATATGTGTTGAGTTTAGTTTCATCCCTTTCAAAATGCGGTGAAATGAAAAATATATAACTTTAAAAATACACCACCTAAAAATTTGAAATAAATATGGTGCAATTAATTGGAGTGTCTACTTCAAAAGGGTATTCATAGATTTTTAAGTTTTATATTCAATTGAGAGAAAAGTGTCACAACCGAAAACATGTTTAAAACCGACAAGGTTTTCCCATTGATCGAATTCAAAAAAATATTAAAATTAGTATATAGATTTGTTGGTTACAAACTTATAGTCACTGCAATAGTATAATGTGTGTCGATTGTCGTAGCATATTTTGTTTTTGCAAAACAGAAGTTTAACAATGATTTTAGGAGCGTAACCAAACATGACTATTTTTTAGTCCTTTAATTTTATAAGGACACACTGTCAAACATTTGTCAAAATGACATATCAAATATCAATAAAAAAATTGAAAAAATTATGAACAGAAAGCTAACATAATTCTCTAAAAGTTTTGTTTTTAATTAAAAGTGAAATTCTAAACAAAAATATCACTTTCATTCGCCCAAAGTTGAAAAACATGAAAAAATCAGATTTATTTTCTCATAAGACCCCCCAAAGGCTCCTGAGGTTATAGCATGTCACGATCTTACGATGCTACTATTTCAGGAGAGGGTTCAACTTCTATCATTCTGGGAGGTACATCCTTTTCATGTACTTCTTCAATTTGAGACCTTCTAGACTTCTTCAGAGTTGTCTCTTCATTAAATGTTATATCCCTACTAATTTCAATATGATGGAATCCTGAGATGTATATCCTAAAGGCTTTGAAGACTTCATAGTATCCAACAAATATTCCTTTCTTTCTAGAAGGATCCAGTTTGGTTCTCTTCTCTTTCAGAATATGTACATATATTGGGCAGCAAAATATCTTGAGATGGCTCACTTCAGGTTTCTTTCCTGTATATATCTCTTCAAGAGTCTTGAATCCAAGACCACTATTAAATAATATATTCTGCACATATATGGTTGTTCTTGCCACTTCATCCCATAGGTGCATAGGGAGGTCTTGGGCATGAATCATGGTCTTCACTGCTTCCATATAGTTCTATTCTTTCTTTTCGCAACACCATTCTGTTGGGTATTATAGGGAGTGGTTGGTTCCCTCTTGATTCCCGCCTCCTTACAGAATGATTCAAATTTCTTTGAAGTGTATTCTACACCATTATGTGATCTCAGTGTCTTGATTCTGTTTTCTGAGTGGTTCTCTATCAAGGCTTTGAATTCCTTGAATTTTTCGAACACTTCACTCTTATTCTTCAAGAAGTATATCCAAGTCTTTCTTGAATAATCATCAATAAATGTGAAATAGTACTCATATCCCATTGGATATGGAGGGAAAAGGGCCACGTACATTAGAATGAATTAATTCCAATATACCTTTGGTCTTTGTTTCAATTTTCAAAAAGGGATTCTTGATTTTCTTTCCTCTTGGACATCCTTTGCAAGTTCGCTCATGTTTGATCTTCAGATCTGGTAACCCTGTTACCACCTTTCTCATAGAGGGAAATGATTTGTAGTTAATGTGAGCAAGTATCCTATGACACAGTTCACTTGATCTGATAGTCTCATGGACAAGGGTTGTCTCTAGATTTCCTTTGAGTTTGTACAATCCTCCTTCTTCTTCTCCAATGACCACAACATCTTCAAGTGTCTTTCCTTTGGACCACATAAGTATTTGTCCATCTATAAAATCAACTCTATATGCTTTCTTATCTAGAGTAGAGATGGAAAGTAGGTTTTTTTTCAAACCTGGTACATACAATACTTCCTTCATCTTCATGGAAGTTCTAGAGTCAAGCTTTTAGCTTGATTTACACATACCTTTTATGGGATATTGATAGTCATATCCCAATGATGCCTTCTAGGGATAGTTCTTTTCTTCAATTCTTGACATAGTTTGCTTCTTCCATATCATGTGCTTTGAATCACTACTATCAATAAGACATGTGTCTTTTCCAGGTGTTACAGACCTAGAGAGTGCAGAGAATAACACATATTTTTCTACATCTTCACTTCTAGTTTTATTTCGAGGCCTTTCTTCTTCTACATCCTCATATTCAACTAGATGAACATGATGTCTCTTGTTGTTGTTATTCTTCTTTGGTGATGGATATTCTCTAGCAACATTGATACTTTCAGTAATCCTTCTTCTTCTTCTGAAATTTTTTCTTTGAAGGCTTATGATTACTCTTCTTGAAGTTTGATTGTTTTCTTCCTTTAGTATGAGTGGCTAGAGCCTGATCATCTTCTTTGAGGAGATATTCTCTATTGGATACTCTAGCTTCTTCTTGTATGCAATCTTCCCATACTATGTCAAACTTCATACTTTCTTTTATGGAACACAGAGTCTGAATGAATGAGTCCCAAGGTCTAAAGAGACCATTGAGAGCAGTCATAAGTTGTTCATCCTTATAAAGGGTGTCTCCAATAGCACTTAGTTGTTCTCTAAATTGAGGGAGCCTTATAAATTAATCTGTCACGTCCCCATCCCCCAACAGGCGAAGAGGACGCGACGAACACATCAACACAACCGGGAGAAGAGCCCAATGAACATTGACAGAAATTCAAATGCTGAAAAAAAAAGCCTAAACAACAGGCATAATTCATCATACAAGGATGCACCGTCCTTCAAACAATCATCGGAAGCAAACATAGACATTTCCAGCATTAATCATCAATATAAATTACAGAGCTGCAGTAAACAGCAATACTTATCTGTTAATGAAGAATTCACTCGCAACTAGCTATGTCGCTACAACGTTCCACCCAACCATAGGCCAGCTTGCTCATCAATCTCTCAGCAACGTTGCCACCCCCGAGCTGGGCATGATTCCTCCGGAATAAGGGTCAATTGCAGGCTTAGACATAGCCAAGGGGACACATAACAACCAAACCAACACTGCTGGGTTTTACAGGCTTTCAATAGACAAGCCAAGCCAGCATAGTCAAGGGTTCAACCACTGCATACCAGCAGCCAAACAACTTCATTCACTGCCCTGTGAAGAAGCAAAACGACCGGTGACAGTCCCAAGCGAAAGGTGAGACACAGCCCCAGCCTACAAGCCAACTCAGAGTAGGTTTTGGCCCTAATGTGGCCAAAACAACTCAACAACAGCACCCAAACCAGGGTATATCAGCAGCCACAACACACCATGAAGGATAGCAACAATCCACAGTCCCAAAATAGGGAAATTCAACCCACGAATTGGCAATCCACCGTGGTCCAAAACGAAATTGGAACCCATAGCCGACAAAACTCATGGGGAAGAAAACAGCCCCAACACAAACAGCAAGCACGGCTCTCTACATGGGAAAAACGACCCAAACATCTTGTGCGTGAGGAAAACTCGCACCCAACAGAAAAATGCACGGGAAAGACATACCAAATTTTCTGCGTGAGGATTCCAGCAGTAGAGGCCCTGCGTGAGGAGAAAACAACTCCGATTTTGCCCGTGGATGAACAAATCGACAGCAAGGACGCGAATTTACAGTGCGTGGGTGCTCAACAACTCGTGGAACCCAGGAAATGTCTGCCTGAGACCAAAACCGCCCAATTCCTGTGCGTGAGGAGACAACCGACCATAATCGTGGTGAGAGTGTAAAACTGACCAGGGAAGAGTGCGTGAGTGTGAAGAATGGGCAACGTGGGTGGAGTGGGCAATTGGGTAAGGCTGATAGCCTCCCACAACCACCACCACTTCAACAATAAATACCCTCAGCCATAACTCCTCAACCACCAGCTGAGCATTAAAGAGGTTGACAAGGTTGGGTGAGACAACAAGGTGGCAAATTGACAAGGTAATAAAACATGGGTTTTTCCCCCACAACCAAGGTTTGACACTCCCCCCCCCCTTATCCTTTGGAATCATGCCCTTTTCATTCAACGTTGCATTGCCGTAGCTAGTTGTGGTTTAATTAATTGATGTGCGGGTTTACATGATGCCGAATTATAATGTGCCTTATAGCACGAGATGCAACCGGCAATTATCCCCATTGCCGAAACATACACAACAAAATCGATGGTGGGGCTTTTGCCTTGAGCTCCTCACCACGATTAATTACAATATATACATCATGCAAACGGGGTCGAAACCGGGGACATGACATAATCTTGAATATACTCTCCTTTTCTCATATTCATTCCCTTCAGTTGAGCTCTCAGATTCATCTTTTTGTTGATGTTCTTCCCCTCAATCATTCTATAAAGTGAATCATAGATTTGCTTAGGTGTCTTCTTAGATGACACTTGAGGGATCAAGTGATACTTAATAGAATCAACAATGATCCTCATTGACTTGATTAGGTATTGTCCATGCTTCTCCTTAGCTTCATCTTATTTAGTTTCTGTAATCTCATCCTTGATGTACTTCTCAAGGCCATTCTCTTTCAGAATGAGACCAATCGTATACTTCCAAGCTAGGAAGTTTTCTATGCCTTCCAATTTGTCCTCAAGATTAGGGCTTGGGGCCATCTTGTCTAGTAGGTTAATAAAAAATGAAATTTATCAAAATAGGAGGATGAACTTACCAGTATATGCACTTGACTGAGTCGAGTTGGTTGGTCCAATTGATTTATGGAGATCCCAAATCTTCACCCTTCAAAGCCTACTTGTGAGGATGCAGCTCTGCAGAATTTCTGGTTCTGGTTCTCTGTAGTTTTTTAGTTCAGGGCCAAAGTAGGGTTTGGATTTCCTGGAGCTTCAACCAACCAAAAACTTTGATCTTGGGCTCAATAGATACAGTCTAGGGAGGCACAAATTTCTATGCAAGAATATCTTCAAAACTACAACTTTTGAAGAAACCCTAATTTCCTCTAGAGAGGGAGGAGAGAGAATTTCACCTTGTGAAAGTTGTCCTATTCAAGTTAGATCTGATACCATGTTAATGTTTCATATGCTAGAATATATTCATTAGTGTTCAAATCAAAATCATAGTAGCAACATATCCCAAATCACTGATAGAAACACAATCACAAGATATACACAATACTTATCATGGGAAACCCTCAAGGGGAAGAAAACCCAACAAAACTTCCGTTGTATAAGATGTATAATATATAACCCCCAAAATAGGTATTCTCCTCCTTTTGTTATGTCTCTCTCTCTCTCTTATGCGCTACTCAAGTGAGTGATTTTGTGTTCAAATAAGAATCACAACTCCTCTATTTATACACATTGAGCCAACTGACTTTTACCCTAACCAAGTCGGCCCCACTAAACTGTCTGGGCCGACTTCACCTAGGAACACTCAAAAAAATATATTATATTATTCATTAGGGTACTAATGACCCAACCTACAATGGAGGATTTACCTCATGAATCTATGATGACCAAATACAATCGTAACACCTCTCTGAAGGAATAATAACATCTCCCTTGGGTTACATCAGTAAAATACATTTAGAATATCCTTTGAAGTTACAATATTTCAACACCTTTAGTATGCTGACTTTTATCTTATGGTTTTTATATTTGGACCATTGGTACTTTATGCGTTTTATTTTTGGACCATTGCTACCTTATCCTAAGTCAACTTAATTTTATGGTTTTTATTTATTTTTACTATTGGTTAAATTAATTTTATGGTTTTATTTTGTAAGACCATTGACCATTTTATTTTATGGTTTTCATTTTACCATTGGACCTTTAGAACCTATTTTAAGTCAACCTCTTTTTATTTTATGTTTAATTAATATTCACCCTAAAATATAGGGTTGAAGAAGGACCCTTCTAGATTTCCTTCCAAGTTATAAATGTTTTTTATCCTTTATTGTGATCATCCTTCCAAGACATATCTTGATTCTATGTTCCATGTCTTTCCTAGGGTTTTCTGCATATATTTTTGAAGAAAACGTCAAGGGTTTTAATGTTGCTATAATTATTTTATGGATATGACCTGCTGCTAGGTTGGGTTTCTGCTTATCTCAGACCTTTTAGGGTTGGTATTATCCCTGATATGACTGTTTCCATCATTTTGTTGAACTTATGTGACCTACTAAGCTTGTACAAGGTTGCCTTGATCCTATCCAAGGATGCCATGACCTGTTGTAGGGTGTTGTATGGGCTGCTGCTAGGGTGTTATGATCTTGTAGAGTGTCATGGGATTTTTTTGTGGGTGCTATGATCCCTGTTGAGGATGTTGTGACATGTATTACTTGAGTCATGAGTTATTTTGTTGGGATGGTTTTTGGCTCTTACCCTAGCCATGACTATTTGTTGGCATTTACCCGAGCTGTGAATTAATTCCTGGCTATCACTAAACTGTGGATTGTGTGTCTCTTACCCTATGTGACTCTATTGTACATGATTGTGTGTTTCCAACAGCATGAATATGGTCTCTCCTCTTACATGGACTGCATTTTTCTATCAGCATGATTTTGGTCTCTCCTTTTGCATGGAGTGTGTTTCTAACAACGTGGTTGTGGTCTCTTTTCGTAGCATGACTATACCATACTTCAATATGACTGTTTCTCAGTGTGACTATGTGTGTCACTTCTCAACATGCCTATACCTTGCTTTAGCGTGATTATTTTCTCTTTCCTTCAATATGAATGTGTTTCTCCTCTCAGCATGTCTGATTGTCCCATCTCAACATAACTATGTGTCACTACCAAGTATTATTGTGTCTCTCTGCTGATGTGATGCTAAATCCAGAATGAATGTTTGAATTTTCTCTAACATATGAATAAGAATCTGAGGTCTGTATCCTTCTGCTTTAACCCTCTCTTTCTCTCTCAAGGTATGACATTTGTTCACTCGATTGAATTCTCCCTTGAAAGAGATGAAGATTATGTTTGTTTTGTTGAAATTTAAATTTATTAGAGTAGTACTATTCCGAATCTGGTTTCATAATTTTGTTTATGCATTAAAGTATATTTCTTATGTTAAACTTAAAATACCCCTAAAAATTTAACATCTTTCACGTAGATAAGAATGAACGAAAGAGTTGAAGCAACGGTCTCAATATTTTATTATATACATGATAGCAAATGAAAGGCTCTTACTTAAAGGAGGGATTTTTTTTTATGATTAATGGGGCTATATTAGGAAGGAAATGGAGAATATAAATGACGAAACCAAAAACAAAAAGGCTTTCTAAAATAATTATGAATGGGGTATCGTGTCCAGAATCAAGAAGAAACACATAGTGGGTTAGTAGGCAGAGAGAATCAAGTTCTTAAAATAAAATATAACTTTTGAGGTCAAGTTGGTAGCAAAATCTATCAAAAGAAGAGTTTCCACCATGCTCAAAGAAAACTATTGAGGTTTCCTTTGAGTTCTCCGTGAATGGGATGTGGGTTGTTTGACCTTCTCTACTGAGAAGTGACCTTGTGTATGCTCAATGGACTTGAGTTGTGACCTCTATGAGGTGTTTGGATAGAGATGTGATCTCTGTTTGATGTGAGATGCTTGGAAAATGTTGTTAGGACTCTGACTTGACCTTGTTTGGTTGATAATATCTAAGTTATGACTTGTGTTAATATTCTGAGCTATGAATTGTGTTAATCCTTGTAACTTGCATGTTATGGCAGTGTTGAGAAGTGATGTTTTCTTTGACCCACTACATGAATCAATTTTGAATTTTGAGGTTTAATTTGTGAACAACTATTGAGGTTTCCTTTAATCATCTCCATGATTGTAAAAGAGTGCACCAATATGTGATTCCCAGCTTTTGAATTCTACTCTACATTCACCAGCTCTGAGTCTCCATAGTCAATGGGGCACTATTAAAAATACCCATGTGAGTTAATTGTACATCATCATTTTTACACATATCTTGCAAACTAGAAAACTTGTTGGCCTTTTGATTTTATGGTTGTTTTATTTCTGTTTTAGGTCAAACATTCTTCCATAAACATTGAAATATTCAGGTGTAGACTTTTTTTGAGTGGATTGATTTGTATGTACCAAAAAAATGTATTTTACTGGAAATGGTTAAAAAGGATTCCATATTTGTTTATTTTGGTCCACATTCTGATCTAATGGAACAATATTTTAGAGATATTAAAGAACAAAATCAAGGCGACCATGTCCATGACAAGAGTTATTGTGATAGTACATCATGGTGTATATTCTCTGTGGATTGACCATAGAGGTTACATAAACCATAGTTTCAGAGTAGAAATAAGTTCCCTCCTTTGATTACTCATCCATTCTAGTGAACAAGTGCTGTACTTTAAATATATTATACTGAAATATGTATGGCCATATTATTTATAGGTAGTGTCAATTGTCAATGGATTTTGTAGCTTCATAGTAATATGTGCTGGAAAACATAAAAGGAGCACTAATTTCTATTTTGTTAAAGAAATAGTAGGTAAATTTCACATAATGGACCTCCCTCCAAGGATTCTATGGATGGGCGATAAAGAGCATATAGTGTTTTTTGAGGAACAATAGAATGACTAGACATCTAGGTAGCATGTTCAAGTATTTGTTTGAATAACAATACAATATGGGCCTTAATATAATGAAGGCACAAGAAATGGCTTTGAGAATTACAAGGGGTTCATATGTCCCCATGAGTATTATAAATTCCCACTCAAATTAAAAGTCATTGAATGTTTAAAAAGGAACTCCAGGAGGTAGATATAAGATCGAGGGCTCAATTGTTAGAAAAAATAAATTATGACAACAAACCAAACTTGAAACACAGAGAAATACAACAATATCTAGCACATGGTGAGGAAAGAAATGTGAAACAAGAGACAATGAGAAGGGGATATTTGTTACATGTTACTACTAAATTTTATTGATATCATAGCTTTAATGTCCCCATTCCTATTTCAGAGGGATTTGGACATCATATATCCAACATGGAAAAATGAGCAATTGGAAGCCATCATTGAAGCAAAAAGCTAAAAAAATTGCATTGTGCACTTCTGTCATTAGCCTTCACAAGGGTTAAACAACGTTTCTCTATCTAATTAAATTAACACTTCAAATTAATTAAAGGGGATTAGAGGCACACCTTGATTTGTCCTTTAGAAACGTATCTAGGCAATGTTTACCCATCACACACCCCTCACAAACACCACTAGGAGAGTTGACATGGGAAAACCCTCAACTATGGGAATATGAATAGTGTATTTCAAGGACCATAAACAATGTAACGGATATGAAAGTTCCCTAACCTATTGTCACATTACCATTGGATGCCATTGCATTGAGTTAGTATTGTACTGCATGAAACTAAAGAAAATTCCACTAAACTCTTAAAAAGACAACAAACATCACCCTACTCTTTGTCTACATTTCATTTGCGAAATATAGACCTATTAAAAAATAGACATGCCAAATTATGGTTCTGTAGCTCATGCCAAATGATGGTTCTGTATTTGTTGTTGTTTGAAATACTAAAAAATGGTCCTAAATAAAATATATCCATCTACATGAATCTTAGTCAAGAAAAGGGTGCCAATGATCATACAAATTGTTCGGGTTAATGCTACAATGAGAAAGGGTGCAAGATGTAATGGCTAAAGACTTTATGTTTTCAAATAAGATTCTTGACAGATCTCTTTCTTGTCCATCGAAGGATTTCAAAGTTGGATAATTATTCTGCTAAATTCTTATTGAATGAAATGATGAATAATGGATAATTCAAACACCTGACATCTTGTTTTCGCTCCTTCATTGCAACGGAAAATTCCTCTGAATTCTATACTAAATCTGGTAGATGCTAACTGTACATATCCTATGCATGTCCTTGGGTGTCCTGGTTTTATTCCTTTTTGAAGCTAAAATGATTGGAATATTCACTGTTATAGTCTTAAGGGATAAAACTAAGAAGCTCTAAGATCACCCAAGTTCTTAACATAGAGCTCAATGATATAGCCACATGCACATAAGTTAACTTGTTTTGGTGCCCTAAGCTAGGCCATCACCTGTCTGTATGCCACAGACCTAGGCTCAAACTTGTTGAGTGCTTCAGAATTAGGCTATGACTGTACTATATGAACATCGAAACCAAGAATTTTGGTCAAGTCGTTTGAATTTCAAACTATTAGCCTCAAAATGATAAGTCTAAAAAAGAACAAATATTTGAGCATTTCAATGTGACCTCGTTTAAATCATATTTAACTGTATTAATTAATTTAATACATTTGGTGATTAAGTTTTAGTTTGCAGGTTGTGAACCCATTCCAGTATGTATTGCATTATCCAATTCCTATATACACAAGTCGCTTGTTATCTTAAGAAATCGAGCTCTGCTATTTATGTTAAAGAAATCTAGTGAAATAATGTTAGCAGACGGTTTGGGATACACTAGTTGTGTAGCATCGTAGATGCTGCACAAGATCACAGACACACAAGTGGAAGATGGCGCACAAGGTGGAGAATATAATATTTTATGTCATATTTTGAAGTTTTGGACCATATTTTGTGGATAATGGTCATTATTTTGTAAAAGCAGTTAAGAGTTAGTTAGGAAGTTGTCTAAGTGGACCTTGAATGTAAAGGCGCACACATATAAGTAGATGTTGAATTACAAGTGTTAAACAGAGCTAGAAAAATCACTTTGTGAATAATCTTTGTTGATCTATGAACTGTTTTGGAGAATCTTTGCAGAAGTAATATGACAAGATGGAAGTTGAGCTGAATCATTGTGTTCTTTTTTGTTTTCTTATTTTGTGTTCTTTTGCGACTCAATTATGAATGCAATGTGTATCTGCGACATGGATCTGTAAATGATGTGATGTTTCCCTCCTTTAAATTATGTTATTTGTTGGATCTGTTTTGCATCAATAGGGTTATTGCAGTTTTGATATAATGATGTGCTTTATTGAATGGTAATGAATGGTTATGTTAATGCTTGAGTAGAATGATCAAATCTATTAATATTGTGCTAAGTCGATAAGTAGATGCACATTTTCCTCTCCCATTCTGTGGAAACTCGGTTCCATCAACTCTACATCGAACATCTCGGGTGAGACTTCATCCGCTCTATAGGTGTTTTCGGACTCGGTAAAATATGTCTGGGCCGGTGCTCTAGGAGATCACGGTGGTTTGGGTGTCGAGAAAGAGGGAAACCCTATTGACTGGTTTTGTTGATTGAGTTTGTGTCAAAAAATGGTTCCATTTATAGGATCTTGTTGCGACTGAGGGAAGGACATGTTGTAGAATATGACGAGACTAGAAATCTAAGATTGGTTCGACCAGAAGCTATGCGAGTTTGTTGAGAAGGAAAATTAGAATCCTAGACTGACGATGGATAAGTGGCTAGAAAGGTACATACATGATGGTCCACATGAGTATTTTTTATCTGAATTCTCGATCATATTATACGAGTGGTTGGAATAGTTCACCTATTGCAAGATGAATTTACAAGGAGATGAGCCAACATCCTAGACCCTCGAATTGATCCAGGAATTGCAGGAAACCGACAATGAAGCATCGTGGGCTGTTGAAGTTTGGATGGACAGTATCTTGGATGTCTATATCATCGAGTTGTCAGTTGATACTACTAAGTCCTACAATGAAGCATAAAGGGAATTTTTAAACAGACCAAGAGGTAGGTTCTTATTGTCTTTACAATTGTCAATTAAGATGCTTGTATTTGAAAAAGGCATACTGAAGATGCATCTCGAGTAATAGAAATATGGTGTGTGGGGGTTGTGGATATTGCAAAGAAAGTGGGGAGATGAATGGAATGATATGGGGTAGATGGGTGCAACTTACAATGATACTATGAGGGAAGCTGAGGAAGAGAGTGGTCTTACGAGAGGAGGAGAAAGGTTCCAACAAGAGAGGAGGCAGAGGATAGGGGAAGGTCTTGCTACGATAAAAACACAATAATGCGAAGGAAGACCACATGGGATGAAGCGACCCTACAATGATGATGAGGATGAACAGAACCAGACTATGCCCATGGTAAAGGAAATATCAAACCCTAGCAAAAACGCACCCACACCTCCGTGCACTACATCACAATCAGGAAGAAACACAAGTTCAACATCAACATGTCCAACGTGCTAGCAACAATATAATAGTAGTAGTAGATCAGCATCTGTAGGAAGAAGTCCAAGAATGTCGGGAGACAAGGCAAAGTTACCTTTGTACCATGGGAATGGGACTGAGGATCTAGAAAAATACTGGTTCTTGTGTGAGGCAGTATGGATTGTTAGACAAAATGTGGATGATGAAGTCAAGAAGAACCAATTGGAGACAACCCTTTGGGGTCACGCACTGGATTGGTACATGAAATTTGTACAAGTTCATATGGGGACTCTGACAAAGACATTGGAATAAGCTAGGAGAGTCCTTACTGAAGAATTCAGAAAACCAAAGTCTATAGCGCAGTACATTATAGAACTAAAGGAAATTAAGTAGTATCCTAATGAAACTATTTGGGATTTCGATCAAATATTCAAGACACTAATGGAAAGAGTTAGTTTTGAGATGAGATACATTCAACATAAGGAATGGTTCATTGCAGTGTTGCTAAATCATATCATACTACCGCTTATGCAACAGAAAATCACGATATAGAGCGAGGCTTTAGAGATTGCAATGAAGTTGGAAGCATCACCCGTTGGAGAAAATGCAGTCGAGATGAACCAAATTTAGACATAGTTGGAGAACTTGACGCTCCAGTTGTAGGATATTAAGAAGGGAAATGAACAACGTGAGGATCTCTGGTGCACTCGATGTCACGCAAATGGACATACCTAGGATACTTGCCTAGATTCCCAGAATTACTTGTTGTCAAGGGTGTTGAACCCTTTGAGTTGTGGAAGTATACCATGGTGCCACATTTGTTAGGTATATGGGAATCTACATGAGGAATATGGATACATGTAGAAGATGGTAACGATTCGACGAACCTATACTGCACTTTTTTTCGATCTGTCGGGCATGAAGATAAATACTGTCGCGCATATGAACTACTTCAAGAGAGAACATATGACTCATATTTTGTGAAGGGAGAGGATCATCGAGCGGTACAACAGCTGCAACCGTAGGTGGTGCATCCACCACCTCAACCTCAGTTCGTACCGTAGTAGCAACCACAGTTGATGTAGTTTGTACCACAACAACCGCAACAACAGTTTGTGCCATAACCGCAGTATAATTAGATGCATATGGATATGGAGCAACCACAATACATTCAGTTTGTGCATTATGTTCAGCAACAACCAAATACCCCGCAACAAAAATTTTCTCCACTGCAATACCATAAACAAGGAGGATTCTGATGAGGACGAGGTCACAAAACTGTCCAATGTTATAATTGTGGTGTACTGGGGCATTGTCAGAGAGATTGTCCACAATTGAAGTGTACATGTACATATTGTACCGCAATTGATCACATTGTTGATAACTTTCCACAATTGATTGCGAGGTGGTAGGTTAGAAATGTTCCACAGTTGCAGAATTAGAATAAGTTGCAAAATCAGAATTATAATCAAAGGAAGAACCAGAACCAAAACCAAATTCCAATTCAGAACTTGAATACGAATTAGAATGTGAATAAACATGTGAATCCACTGCTGAATTAGAACCACAGACCGACGATTGTGACAATCTCAGCCGATCCCAGAATGCAGGATGTTGATGTCGTCGTTGTCACTCATGGAGGTGTGACAACTGGAGAAGATAGTTCGATTCCACAAGTCCAGTTAGCTAAAAAGAAGAAAGTACAATTTGATGTCAACGCGGAGAAAGAAACATTCTTTGAAGCACAAGATGAGATGCACAAAAACTCGTAAGTTACGTATCTATGAAATGCTGACTGCTTTTGATTCCAGTTTGGCCGCTGGACCATCGTGGAAACATGGTACCTTGCAACAGTTCTTTGAGAGTTTCTTCTCACTGGCAAGAGATCCTTATGATCTTTCTTAGATTAAGAATCTATTGCATCGACCGACTAAGGGGCATAAGGATTCCACAGTGAACTCCTTGCATAAGAAAAAGACGGGGAAAGAGATGCGCATGAACATTTAGATTGGGGACTATGAGGTAGATTCAGTCATCCTGGATCTAGGCTCAGATGTTAATATTTTGACAAGACAGACATGGAAAAATATGGGGATCCCAACGGTGAAATAGTCCACTATGCAACTACAACTGGCCTTCCAGGCCAGAGTAACACCAATTGGGAGAGTTCCACACCTAGCTGTGGAAGTTGAAGGGATGAAAATCTATGCTAATTTTGATGTAATTGAAGTTGTTGATGGTGGAGACTCCTATCCCATGCTACTAGGCATTGGATGGACCAATGATAGTATGGTAGTGATCAATTTTAAGAAGTGCATGATGACATTTAAGAATCAAGACATCAAATTCATCGCTCCGATGGATCCAAACTAAGTACGAAAGTATATTGAGCTGACGAAAGATGAATTTTCCAGAGGATGGGATCATGCATATAACATTTTAGAAGATTGTTTCCATCCAATTGCTGATGGGGAACTTGGTTGGCGTAGAGCTAGCTCTACGTCTTCTGATTCAGATGATGGTTTTGAGAACTGGCAGAATCACTTACATGAAGTGTCACTAAGAAAGTGTGTCTTGATTACGTAATCATTGTTTCGCATCGCGACTGATACCATTGAATTACGAATTTATGAAGGATTGTTAGAGTTAGCTGATTTTCTTGTTGAATTTGAAGATAAGGTATTAGAACCACAATGGTTGTTGGTGTTGGAGGAAGCATTGAAGGCTACTCTAGCATGATAGTGGGAGACCCATAAGAAGTCGATCACTGGATGGTTGCAATGTCTAATATTGATGACAATTCGCTTTGGAGATGTAGGAGTGTACCATGCTGGAAGGTATGACAATAGGTTCAGTCCTGGTGATCACCTAATTGAGTGTCATACCTTGTGGGAATCACAACCAAAGGATGAGTTGGTCCATTCCTTTGTCCACACATTGGATGAGATGCAACGATATTGGTATGTATCATCTAAGTTGCGCAGAGAGAGTGACTACCTAGGATGAGCTGATGGTTTGCTTCACTCACACCTTTAGTTTTGCATATTCCAATCCAAATGTTCATAATGTGTTGCAGCTCATCCACGATGTTGTTCTAAAGGTAGTAACCGGTCGCATATGCAGTGGATCTGCATGCGTATTGTCAGATGCACTCAATGATGGAATGTTACAATGTGTTAGGAGAGCTAGATGATGATGATGATGATGATGATGATCTGTGGAATATCCATTAGTGGAAATTTGAGGTCTAAAATGGGCCTCCTAAGGAAAATAATAAAATAATAGTTATTAATTTTGGAGGAAGAATGACAAAAACTACTTTTTGTGTTTGTATTTTCGACATATCTCCCTATGTTTTTACTCAAATTCTGAGTGAGAGAGCTTGTTGGATGTGGAATTTAATACTGCATCCAACGAGTTCCCACACTGCATACTTTTGATGGACGTTGCTACTCCAAAAACAAGAAATACCTAAAAAAATGTGATGATGACATCATCATCACGCTTTTTCAGGTAATTCTTGTTTTTGGAGTAGAGGGGTCTGTTAAAAGTATGCAGTGTGGGTACTCATTGGATGCACAAATAAATTCTGCATCTAATGAGCTCTCCCTCTTGAAATTTGAGTAAAAACACAGGTAGATATGTCGAAAATACGAACAAAAAAATAGTTTTCTTTTATGACAAATATGTCAGTTCAACCATTATGGTTGACTCATTTTATTGAAATTCTATTAGTTCTTGAATTCCAACTCACAAAATTTAATGTTGGCGCATTTTATTATAAGGCCCATTTTAGACCCCAAATTTCCTCTAGTGAATATTCCGAAAACATAAGGGAGTTGGGATGTCGTAGCACCGGATGTGCCGATGGATCCAATGAATCAACCATTGAAAATCAGGAAGTTCAACATTGGGACAGAAGATAACCCAAAATTTGCAAATGTTGGGGACTACTGGGATGAAGAAACGATGGCTAAGATCACATATTTGTTGCATGAATTCCAATATTTGATCCCTGCGAATTTTTATGAGATGAAGGGGATACTGGGAGATTTAGGGGAGATGAAGATTCCATTGATGCCAAACAAGAAACTAGTAAGGAAGCAACCATATCGCATGAATCCATGATATAAGGAAAGGGTCAAAGTAGAGCTAGATGGAATGGTGGATGCTAGGATAATTGATCTAGTTGAAGAGTTGGAATGGATCAATCCTATGGTGGTACAAGACAGAAAGACAGGGGAAGTCAGGATTTGTGTTGACCTGAGGAAATTGAACTATGCATGTCTACATGGTCCATTTCCAACACCTTTCTCTTATGAGGTACTTGTGGAAATTGAACCCAAGAGATAGAACACTTACACTCACAAAATTGCTAATCAAACATGCAAAATTCACACCAAAGGAGACTAAAATTGGAGCATAACACTAATCTGTATTGAGTAAGTGTAAAATATCCAACCTTATGGAAGTAATACACTGCTGTAATATATAATTACATGAGAGAATAGAATGCATAAAGATGCCATTCGAAATAGTAAAAAAGCAGGCTTACCAAAACTAGTCAAATCCCCCATAGGTGCATAAAGCAGTTTCCAAATCTAGGTAGATGCTCACGAATTGGCTAAGTCAAGTGGGAAAGTTGAAGAGGGATGGAAAGACAACTCATACATGCTTTTATTTGGAGAAAAGGAGGGAGGATTAAGTGGGAAAAAAACAAGGCAACTACACCTAGTCTAGCTCTTCCTTTTTCCTTAATTTAGAAATAAAACAAGGCAGCTTTTCAGAAAAAGTAGATATGCACTTTAGAGAATCTGGAATAAAGCAGACATGATAACTTGGGTTTCCAGTATGTTTCCCAAGCTCTCCATGACTCAGTTTTAACATGTGTTGACTTCTAGGACATGTAGAAGGCAACTAGAATAGAATGGAATCTAGGAAACTAGGTAATAAGACAAAAATAATTAAATTAATGTCTAATGTAGGTAACTATGGGTTGATTATTATAACAGTACTAGAAGGAGTAGGAGTTCAAGAAATAAATTCTTTCATGAATGGGTTTTTTGGTTATCACCAGATCAATATTGCAAAAGAGGATCACCACGAAACAACATTTGTTACTGAATGGGGTGATTTTTAGTACACTGTGATGCCTTTTGGGTTGAAGAATGTGGCTATGATATTTTCCCTTGTTGATATTGCTTCATTCAAGGATTTTATTCAAAATTTCTTGCAAGTTTATATAGACGAATGGAAAGTTTATGGATTGATCAGATACCATTTGGAAAACTTGAGATTGATGCTGGAAAGATACCGACAACGTTAGATCGCTCTGAACTCAAAGAATTTTATTTTTTGCACACCCTTTGGGATGTTGTTGGGTCACATCATTTGCAAGCAAGGACTGTTGGTTGATCCTTCGACGATTCCTGATTTTGATCTTGCGGCCGCCTACGAATGTGAATATGCTTAGGGAAAAGTTGGGGCACACAGGGTATTATCTCAAGTTCATACGAGGTTATGTTGTGATCACAACGTCGATGGAAAAGTTGTTGAAGAAGGATGCTGTATTTCTATGGAGTCAAGAGTGTCAAGACAATTTTGATATGCATAAGGCTAAGATGGCTTCCATGCCATTACAATTATTTCCTAATTGGAACAAGGAGTTCCATGTTCATGTGGATGCATCGTCTATTGCATTGGGAGTGGTGCTTGCACAATCGGGAGAAGGAGATCTAGATCACCCGATTTCTTTCACTAGTTGGAAGATGTCGTTTGCAGAGAAAAATTATACGACCACAGAGAGGAAAGGTCTGGATATGGTATATGCACTACAAAATTTTAGGCATTACCTACTGAGCAGTCATTTACAGATGTTTATAGACCATTCCAATTTGAAGTACCTAGTCAATAATCCTGTGTGGGGGGGAATATATGACACTGGCTACTACTCTTTTAGGAGTTTGATTTTGAGATAATTTTGAAGCCAGGTTGCTTGAATGTTGGCCTTGATAATTTATCCCAAATTGAGACAGGTGAAGAACCAACAAACATTGATGATGGAATTCTTGATGCACAGTTGTTTAGAGTTGACATGGTTGATAATTACTATGAACAAATCATTTAGTTTTTGGTGACAAGAACCACTCTAGAGGACCTTACTGCAAGTCAAAAGAAGCAATTGGTGGTTAAGGCCTCAAATTTCCAGTTGATTGTTGGACAACTATATGAACTACTACTGGATGAGATTCTGTGGCGATGTGTCCTACCGCATGAACAAGGGAATATTTTGGCAAAGGCCCATGTGAGAGTTGCTGGTGGACATTATGGAGGTCGAGCTACTGTGAGGAAGGTGTTTCGCGTAGGGATTTGGTGGACCACCCTTCATATTGATGCGATAGATTATGAGCAGACTTGTGATGTCTATCAATGGACTGGAAAACCATTGAGGAGGGATGAGATGCCGCTGGTACCTCAGGTGACATTGCAACCATTTGATAAATGGGCAGTGGAATTTGTGGGACCAATTAACCCACCTGGGAAGTGAACTGGTGTGTGGCACATCATTACAACGATAGACTGTCTGACAAGATGGGAGGAGTACGCACTGGTCATGGATTGCAACGCTGTGACAACAATGAGGTTCTTGTTTGACAACATTGTGACATAGTTTGGATGTCCAAAGATATTGATGAGTGACCAGGGGAGTCACTTCATCAATCAAAAAATCAATGCATTGGAATAGGAGCTTTAGATACAACATAAGAATAGTACCCCATATCATCCTCAAGTGAACGAGACAGTGGAGGCGTTCAACAAGGTATTGGAGCATGCACTTCGAAGGTATGTAACGAAAATTGCGATGACTGGGATTTGAAGATTACAACAGTCTTGTGGGCATATTGCACCACTTGAAAAATATTGACGAGATATACACCATTCAAATTGGTGTATGGGAAAGAAGAAGTCATGCCTATGGAGTACATTGTCCCGAGTCTACGCATTGTAGCAGCGACGGGCATGGATGATGGAACAACACTGGAAGAACAATTGGACCTGTTAGTATAACTCGAGGAGGACTGCTTTATTATGGGATTTCACCAGCGTGTCGAGAAGGATCGAAAGAAGGCTTGACATGATCACCATATAAAGAACAAACAATTTCAACAAAGAGATTTGGTGCTGTTATATGACAGCAAGTTCATTAAGCATCCAGGTAAGTTACAGATGCATTGGCTAGGTGCATATATTGTTAATTCCATTACTTTAGGAGGTGAAGTTCAACTATAGCATTTAGATGGTGCGATGCTACCAAATCTAGTGAATGGTAGTAGGATAAATCCTTATCGAATGGGTCTAGAACCGCATGATGCTTGAGGCATTGACAGAGGAGCTTTAGATACAACATAAGAAGAGTACCATGTATCATCCTCAAGCGAACGAGACAGTGGAGGCATTCAACAAGGTATTGGAGCATGCACTTACACAGGTATGTAATGCAAACTATGATGACTAGGATTTGAAGATTCTAGAAGTCTTGTGGGAATATTGCACCACTTGCAAAATATTGATGGGACATACACCATTCAAATTGGTGCATGGGCAAGAAGTAGTCATGCCTATGGAGTACATTGTCCTAATTCTATGCATTGCAGCAACGATGAATGGATGATGGAGAAGCACTGGCAGAACAATTGGACTAGTCAGTACAACTCAAGGAAGACCACTTTATTGTGGGATTTCACCGACGTGTCTAGAAGGATAGACAGAAGGCTTGGCATTATCACCATATAAAGAAAAAAACAGTTTCAGCATTGAGATTTGGTGTTGTTATACGATAGCAAGTTCATGAAGCATTCAGGTAAGTTACAGATGCATTGGCTAGGTGCATATATTGTTAATTCCATTACTTTAGGAGGTGAAGTTCAACTACAACATTTATATGGTGCGATGCTACCAAAGCTAGTGAATGGTAGTAGGGTGAAGCCCTATAGAATGGGTCTAGAACCATGTGATGCTTAAGGCACTGTGAAATAAAAAAAATAGGTAGGATGGATGGATAGAAGGATGGTGCACCAGGAGGAAGTGGATGCGCAAGTAAGGGAGTCAGTAGCGAAGTTAGGAAGGTATATCGCAATGGCCATAGGGTCGCAATGTAGTCAAATAAGCATTAAATTTAGACAGTTAAAGCAGTTAATTGAAAGCGCTTGTTGAAGTGACGTGTATTGATGGTGGTTTCGACCATTGGATTGATAGGATCGACAACTGATTTGAGTAGTTAATGCATGATTTGGTCATGATGAGGTAAATTAGATCGCGTTGATTTGGTAATGATGGATATGGATCAACTTGATGCTATAAAAAGGGGCTTGATGTGGTCAAAAGACACCATTGTCCAAGATTGAGTAGAATTACAGAGTTGAAGAGCAGAACTCGAGTGAATTGAGTGAGTTCTTAAGTGAAGAGAGGGTGCATGACTATTAAGCATTGTGGGGCATTGGTGCGGCATGTAGAGTGACCCAATCATGGTGGAGATTTCAAGTGAACGAGACTCACTAGTTATACTAGTAACCATTGAGGAGGAAATCTCAAGTATGTCGATAGGATCATCATCGGTTCCGAAAAAGAAGAGAAAGGAACAAAATCCTAGCTCCTCGATGCCGCAGAAGAGGCAGACTAGAACGTCTACGAGGTTAGTAGAGGAAGCTGCGCAAGCGGGTCCATCGAGCTTAGGAGTCGTGGAGTTAGCAACTTGTGCAGGGGTGTCCACTGAGGATATCCCTAGGTATATACTGCCCTATCAGCCCAACGCGTAGCCTAGGAAGCTCACCAAGAATCAGAAGTACCAAGTGAATATGTTGATGCTACCATAGGGGATGGTATGCACTACACATATAGTGACTGCGTTGATGCAGATGAAGTATAATGACCATGAATCAAATGCATGGGATGATGTTTCAAAGTACCGATATGTGTCGATGGTAGCAGAAGAAGGTGACCCAATATAATGCATTCTGTAGGATTGGGTGAGCGGGATGAATAAAGCGGAATTGTTGGGGTTAATTAACATGCCGCATTTTGGGTGGTTAAATGAGGTGAATGCTTGTGTAAAGCATCTTTTGGATTGTTTTCATGAAGGGATGTTCTAGCTAGAAAAACCAGTTGAAATTACGATGGAATTTATCTCATATATCACAGGGTGGCCGAAGGATGGGCTAGAACCTTCGTAGTATTTTAGAGGCAAGGATAATGAAAAGGAGCTTGCGACGAGGTTAAAGAAGCACTATGGGTTGGAGTGCGATGGGTGAGCTTACCGCATAGACAGTATCAATGACCAGGTGGTATAGATTGATGCAAGGATTTTTCCCAACAAAGTGGTTAGGAAGAACCTCCCCATATGAAGTAACTTGAAGGTGTTTGTGTGTGCAAAGAAATGCACCGAGGGGGTACAAATGAACTGGTTGTTATTTTTGATGAACTAGCTAGCGGAGGATGTGGTGGACATACATGTGGGAGAGCGACCATTTACATATAGTTGGTTGTTGATTTTTATTGCATTCGCGGCTTGGATGGAGCCAATTGACTATCAAGGCATGGACGTGGAAGCGGTGAAAGTGTGTAAGGGTGCACGTTACCAAAATATCTGGTGGGTAAAGGAACCTAAAATAATGGAGGATTGTGTGATCCAATTTTGGGTTTATTGGGAAGCGCTACAGGTGGAAGCTGTGAAAGTTCCCTGTTTATCTCAAGAAGTTGCGATGAAGTATAAAAGGATTTCTTGGTTTTCAATCATCCCACACGCCATTCATGTGCAACCACGGCGTGACCCAAATAAGAAATGATTGTCGATGCCTTACAAGTTGTCTGATGGAGAATTGGAGGCGGCTATTAATTATTGTCCTGCGGCATGGAGAGAACCGGTCAGTTTCGAGGAAGTATCAAGAGGACCCTTAGCGGATGCACTTGTTGAACTAGTACATAAAGATGACTGCCAGAGTCTCCATGAATCCGATAAGGAGTCGATAGAGACACCCACTGACCTAGATGCAGATCGTGCATTTGACCAGTCCAGAACAAAGAAATGGTATGAATAGGGTGCGCCAGTAGCACACAGTCAGAAAAGAAGGTGTAGTTGAATCGAATTGTGAAGGCGATTATTGATGCAACAGATGCATCATAAAAGGAAATGAAGAAATCAGCGCAAGAGGCATTTGTGGAGGTAAGAACCAAAATTGATTCTTTACATGATGCTATTTTGAAGAGAGCACCAGAAGGAGTGACTATGCAAGACTTTGGCTCAATCAACACTGGGATGTGGGTTTAGAAAGTTCAAATTCCATCAACTGCGATTGAGACCAACAATGAGGATTTGAATGCCTCCCTGCAGTAGTTGCAAGACCTATCTATCGACATCAATGTGTTGTCTATGCAAACATTGGTACATATGCAAAGAGTCACCCACCAAGAGTTGGAAGATATAGAGAAGAACATCAACGGCTTGTTTTTGCAATCCCAAGAGAAGGAAGAGACAAGGTAGAAAGAGCTTGAAGAATTGAAGAAGGCACAAGAAGATTTGAGGGTGAAGAGCACCGAGGAGATTACAGAGATAAAAAAGGAGCAAGACCGACTATTAGTCGAGAAGGCCCAAATATGGGATCACAACGTGACACTACAAGAGGCAGTTTCAGATGCCTGTCAATATGTCTTCGAGAGCACTACAAAACTAGATGTAGTAGGTAAAGAAAAATGACTCGGAGAAGTCATCGCACAGTTGCAACGAGACAATGCAGATATGAATGCTCTAGTGCATCCCGATACACCACCTAAACAAGTTTCTTAAAGGAAAAGCACCATAGAAGATGTGGAAACATAGCTAGAAGAGATGGAGCAGGAAACAAAGAAGGTCACTAATGCGACGATGCAATTTTGGGGCAGCGTCATCCAGGATGAGAAGTTACCGCAACTAACTAAGTAGTTGTAGAAGGAAGAAGGGCATCTGGAAACATTAAAGACAACCTTGAGAACAATGCCACCAACTGCTCAGATTACAAAGTATAAAGAGATGAAGGAGTTGTAGCAACATGCTGGAAAGGCTCAAGAGCGATAATGGAAGCGCAGTAAGTAGTTAGATGAGTTCTAAGATATTGGAGCATAACTTTTTGTTAAGGCAGTTGTGGCGTTGCAGGCCGTGCAGGAATTCAAGAAGGATATTTCTAAGAAGATGGTGGAGCACCCATTAGCGCACAACTTGACAAGAAGCGAAGATATTGCTGAAAATATCAGGACACAAGTCAAGGAGATCAATCAACAGTAGGAAGACTTCAAGATGAATATCAATGAGTACACCATGTCCAGCTGACATGGCTCGAGGACGAGCCACAAGATTGTGTTGGGGGACTATTGGCTTGCGGTTTTGGGATACATTAGTTGAGCAACATCAAGGATGTTGCGCAATATCACAAACACTGCACAAGTGGAATATGGCATGCAAGGTGGAGAATAGAATATTTTATATATTTTATGCCATCTTTTAAAGTTTTGGATCACATTTTGTGGATATTGGTCATTATTTTATAAAAGTAGTTAAGAGTTAGTTAGGAAGTTGTCTAAGTGGAACTTGAATGTAAAGACGCAAGACTATAAGTAGATGTTGAATTACAAGTGTTAAATAGATCTGGAAAAAGCACTTTGTGAATCATCTTTGTTGATTTGTGAATTGTTTTGGAGAATCCCTGGGGAAGTAATATGCCAGGACGGAAGTTGAGCTGAATCATTGTGTTCTTTTCTATTTTCCTATTTTACGGTCTTTTGTGACTCAATTACAAATGTAATGTGTATTTGTGACATGGATTTCTAAATGATGCAATGTTTAGCTCCTTTAAATGATGTTATTTTGTTGGATCTGTTTGCGCATGAATATGGTTACTGCAGTTCTGATATAACGATGTGATGTATTGAACGGTAATGAATGGTTTTGTTAATGCTTGAGTAGAATGATCAGATATTTTAATATTGCACTAAGTCGATAAGTAGATTCACATTGTCCTCTCCCATTATGTGGAAACTTGGTTCCGTTAACTCTCCCTCGAACATCTCGGGTGAGACTTCATCCACTCTGCGAAGGTTGTTGGATGGGATAAGACCTATCTAGGATGGTGCTCATGGAGATTGCAGTGGTTTGGGTGTCGATAGAGAGGGAACCTCTATCGACTAGTTTTGTTGATTGAGTTTGTGTCAACAAATAATATTAGACAAGATTTTGAGTGATCAAATTTATTATTGGGTTTCGTCATTGAAATCAGAATGAGCTAGCTGCTTAGAAACAAATGAAAGTAGCATAGAAAGAATGAAAAACAATATTTATGTATTCGATATATTTGTGAAGAAAAACATCTTATAGAATAGATAACTACAACGATAAACTAACCATAGCTTATTGCTCTAGTTACCCTATTCTTTCCAACGTAATCCCTCTACACAAAAGGTAAAATTCTATACAACTTTTGTCATAAAACAACATAATATTCAAATCTACAGAGCTCCAAAACACATTTATTCACTATTACTTTGTGTTTTGTACATTGACATGATCATAATCAATCAAACTGAGTGTCTTTCTAGGTGGCATAATATTCTTCTTTTTAAATGCCAACTTGAGGTCAATTGGATGCACGTACTTGCAGTTGGGGCATGAAGGAAAATCCTTATAAAACATTGCAAACATGTGATACTATGCACATGCCTCAACAATCATCTCTTCACAACCATCTCTCCGCTATTTTCATAAAACATATCATACAAGTTCTTCCTTCCAGCTGCAAGTTATTCCTTCTATTGCTGCTTCCATATTTGACCGTGTTCTGAAAGATTCATTTGGAGGTCCAAATGCATAGGATGACAGCCATAAAATGGACTTGTTTATCTTGGATCATGCCCAAATTTTAGCTTTTGTTGGTGAATTGTAATAATATATTTGCCCTGTCTGCAATAATTGATGAATTCAATGACCAACAAAAGAAACCATTAATAAAAGAGAAACACAATTTGTAATCAAGAAAAAACTAGAAAATCAAACAAACCTGGAGGTGAATTCAATGACAACAACAACCAAAAAACCATATACTATATTGTTAGAGATCCCTTTTATTTTATTATTTTAAGTATACGACATTTATCTGGCTGAATGTTTTAAGGAAGGATTTTCCTTTCTCCAAAATCCCTGTGTTTGGGCTTACTTTGTGTGGGCTCGTTTTTAAATTTTCTTCTAATTATGCTATGCATTTTAACAAAAATCAAGGCAAGTTTGAGCACTTCTCGATTATAATTTCCTATTTGAACTTGTTAATTAAGTTTGATTGTTTCCATTAAAACAATAGCGGACATGCTTTGCTTTGTACTATTTTGATTATCCCATCTAAGTGTTATTAGAAAGATACAAAATAAAATTGATTCCTCCCATAACTTCTGGTTACTTTTATGGTAAATGTCACCATGGTTGTGAATGACCATCAAGTTTTCATTGTTTTAGGATTTAGAGAGTGTTGATTCATGTGTTTGTGTCTAATTATCTTGCTGCCAATAATTATTGATTTAATGTGAATGCTTTGTGTTCAACCAGAGATTATTTTTAATAAACAGAATTTGACCATTGCCTTATTTGATCATGGGATTGAATAATTTAGTTGGGCTGATGTGAAGAGTGATAAGCAGAGAGAAAATTATCTTGGTCATAGCATCAAGGATTAGGTAAACTGCATGTTAGCATTAAAGGGCCACGATCCACGAAGGGAAAAAGACAGTTTCCAACCAAAATGGGTAAAGTTTCCAACGCTTCCATTATAACTATTGAATGAGCTTTCATTGAGGGATTAATAAAAATTTTGGAGAAATTTCGATTGACAAATGAAGAAAAGCAAAATAGATAACCTTAAATCTATTTCAAGGGTGTGTGTTGAAAGGGTATGGTGAACGAGCTACCAAACAATATGAAAATTATGGTGGGGAGATAGGCTTATTGTGAAACTCTTTATATTTGCACTCCTCATAGAAGTCCTCATTATAAAATTTATGGAAATTTGAAGGTTTGCAATGTTAAGCTTTTGCAAATGGAATTTCGAAAGAGAGGAGAGGTTTTAAAAGATACAATGGACACATCTCAGAAAGTAGATATTACGAGTGTGTTGGAGGAAAACCTTCGACAATGTTCTTACTGTTTAAATATTAATTGCAGATGTGAACTTTTAATAATAGAAATACATTGAAATAAACTCTAACTAGCAACATAAAGCACACAAAAAACAAACAAGGTACACAGGAAATTTTACCCTGGAAAACCAACTTGGTAAAACCAACGTTCAGTGTTTTCTTATTGATATAGTTCAGAGAAAAACTAAAAACATTAAAATTAATGAAAACAAAGATAAAACTAACTCACAGTCAAATATGGAAATCGTTCAGACATGATTTGAACTCATTCTCTCAGTTGTGTGTGTGAGATGTACGATCTTTCCAACTTTTGTGACTATAGTATACAACCTATACGGCCTTGCAACCACCTACAACCAACATATGACCTGTCTTGGGATTCCTGCACCCTGATTGCATCATGTATGATGGGTGACTGGGTGGACCATAAAGGTAACTGAGCCTGCAGTAACAATATCTATCAGTAGTTACATATCCCATCCAACCCCCATTGGGAGATGACATAAAGGTATTTATTTGTGACAAATATTACTAGTTTTTGTAGTCTTTTACCTTAGATGGCTAAATTTATTTGTGCAAATTGAGTAGGACATTTTTCCATCATAGGTGGATTAGTTTTAGTTTGCGTGCAAAACTTAAATTTGAAAAACTTCCATAATTGTTTGAACCATGTCTAATGTCATCATGATTGATGCCACTTTTATTTTATTTTATTGACTTTCATGTCTATTAGGTTGATGTATTATGTTGTGAGATGGGTAGAAATTAGAAGGTTTTTTTTAGATACTATACTTGCTATTTTTTATTTGCTTGTTGGCGTTGTTGGTAATCTTGTGAAGCTCTTTTCAAAGTAAGGTTTTTGATTTGTTTTCTCGATGACAATATTGGCTACTTTTTATTTTCTTATTGATATTTCTTTCAATTAATTTTTTATTTCATGCATTATTTTCAATAAATGGTTCCCTCTCCTTTTATGGGATTGTAGTGTCAAGGAGAAAGAAAAAAACAAGAAGTCTTTCACTTTATATTGATGAAGATGGGGGAATTAATATGCTACAAAGTGTTCAAAATTGCTTGATGTATTTCTGTTGTCATTGTTATGACTATGATTTTCTTGGATCCGACTTTGATTCCATCATCATATAGATAATACATATGACATGGTGCTGGATTTCTGTGATGTGGGTATGCCATAGAGCTAAATGTGGTTGTTGTGGAAGTACAAAGGTGCAATTTGTTGACTCATATGTGTCATTTCTTGCTTGATTCTATAATATAGAAAATTTTCTTTTTGAAATTGATTTTGTAGTATCCTTCCTTCCTATTAAATTTTATCATTTGAATTTCCTAATATATATTTTTTATATAATTGAAACAATTTTATTGGGTTGTAGAAGACACCCATGTCTACAAGTTCTTCAACACATGAATTGCAAACATTAGACTTGGAGATTACTACATCAAATGCCAATGCTATGTATACAGTTCCAAATGTATAACCATGCATCTGTGAAAATAAAGGGCTTTGTTATCAACCTAACTTCTATTTTTACTATATAAAGTTGTTTGTTATTGGAAGTAGCAAGTATATTGATATGTAAAGTATTTAACTTCTACTTGGGTGGGGATTTTCTACCTAGTGTTTTTATTTGTTTGATAGTGCGTAAATAAATTAGATTAGAAATGAACTTTGGAAAACCATTGATGTGCATGGGAATTCTAAGGGATATCTATTTACCCTATCTCTTTCTAACTTTCACAAATATTGTTTATAGTTCTATGATTTGAGAAATATACTCTGTGAGCAATTAAGACAGATGGAGGTGACACATACAAGAGATAATATATGTTGGAATCTAGATGTGTAATGAATTATGAATATGCATAATAAAGAATGAACATGCATATTAAGGAAATATTATGCATAACTGTGCATATGCTGTTATGTTAATGCACATGGTTGAATGCGAAATGTTAAGAGTGATATTTTCCATATAGTTTGTTTCTAGAAACCTTTTATGAAACCATATGATATCCAGGAAAGGTGTTTCAGTCCAATAAATATCTAATGATACTCTATTTCCACCTCATAGAGCATGACATGGAAATGACAATAACCTTTCTGAAGAGATGGGGTAGTGGAAGTGGTTATGGAGGTGATTGGGAAATTCGATTTGATGTGAGAAATGATAGGTAATGTTTTTCTTATAGCACATTTTGGGGTCCTTTTTTATTTATGTCGTGACTCCAGGTACAAATAAAATTGTGGGATACACGAGCTATGATGACATAAAATATGTTGTAAGACTTTGATTTTATATATAAATTATGTTCATTACTTTGATATACAAATTACAATAGTTTTAGAAATTTATGTTGCTTCATTTTTTTGGGTGCATGAAGTATTCATTTAAAGTTCAACTTCTATATCCTTTCTATTGATGATTTAAATTTAAACTTGAAGCAAGTCTACAAAGCATAAATACCACCTCCTTCAATGTTAAAATCATGATCTCGGTCTCCATTTATTCCTCACTCTCATCCACAATGACATTATGTGTCTAGAGAATGATTTTAATCACCACAAGTTGGCATGGAATAATATTTGTAAGTTTTAGATGTACAAGAGTTTTCACTAGCATTATTAGGTTCCTGGTAACTAGCCTTATTCACTATTGCTTTTGTTCCTTGTGTAAATGTGTTTACTTCATATTGAAAGATGGATTTGAAGTTTAGAGTGTAGTTGGCTTAGACACTTGGACTTTCCTCTTTGGAGCTTGGCAAGTTGGAATGAAGCTTGAAATTAACTTGAAATACCTAGTTCTTCCGATACTTCCAAATCAGGTTGTACCTAGATCTTCCATTACTACCAAATTTTCTATTTCATCTAGCCAATCCTCTATCACATACCCCAATTTTGTAAAATAATGTTAATTGTTTTAATTTGATTTCCTAAGACATTATGTTAAATTTAATGCTAAGTAGGAACTGATGACTCAGTAGAGTCAAAGGAAGTGGAATGCAATTCTGAATATTTTATTTTTAATAAATAAAAAGTGGAGACAACAGCTTGGGAGAGTTGTTAATAAGAGTGTTACTGGTCAAACTGATGGAAGGAACTAGGTGGAGAGAAAAAGACAAGTGGCAGCATGCTCAAACACTTTTTATGTTGCAGGTGGAAGCTTCCCTATATTTAGGGTCATGATCCCCCAAGAAAGTGGGATCAGAGTAGGTGGCTCAATAAATGACAACTAAACCAAAAAGACCTAGGCAATCTTTTAAAAGTACCCAATGTAGAGAGTTGAGGCTGCTCAGATATTTTCCAGGAGAAGAATCATTCAAGAGGAATGTACTTCAAGGAATTCATTGGGAAAAAGGGGAAACTGTAAGGATGGTGTTTTGAGAGATAAGATGTAGTAACTTGGTCTGATAGAGCTTTCTAGATGAGAGATTTGACTGACAAGATCAGGACTGGTATTGAGTCTCAGAACTAATACTTAATTATTGATGCACCTAGTTCCATCCAGGGAGACCAGAGCAAGCTCGGGGGTTCTGAGGAGTCGCTGTTTGAGCGCTCTCCAGGAGTTGGTAGGGAGGAACGGCCTCCCATTGCTGTTTTTGTCCAAGCTCTAAGAACAGGTTCTGTTATTATTAAAATTTAAGTGTTATTATCTGTGTATGACTGAATGATGCATTTGTATTTTGTGATGTAAAAAATAGACGATAGGATAACTTAGTTTGTTTAGTAATGACGTTATGCTTAATAAGAAACAAAACCTACCTGTGTTTTTCCTCATCTGGAGTGATCCAGATCGTACTCTAGAATAGGTGGTGGAATTATATAAATGAAGATAGTATGATGCAAACGTAGAATAAGATGTTAGCTTGAGTAAGAGAATGATTACTTCTATTTTGTTATCAGAAGAATTAGCATTCTGTAAATGGAGTAAATTTAGGGTTAAACTTAGACTGTGATTGTCAGATTTTAGTAGAGGAAAATAAGCTATATCTTTTTACTAATAGAAGTAGGTTCAGATGGATAAACAGATTCTCTGTACAACTCTTATTCCAGAAACTTTAACACTATGTTATTGTGAAACCGAGGAAAGAATTTAATAGCTAAAGTAAGTAGTGTTAGAATAAATAGAAATAGTTTTCATTTCTACAGTTATTTCTTTCTAGATTTAATTACTGAATGTGCAACAACCAATCTGTGAATAAAAAAAAATAGCTAAACTATGTTTTTATTCTACAGCCAAACTAAGCTAGTTTTATATTTTATTTATGATTAGTAATGTAACTAGTTCATTCATTTTTTCTAATCTAGCTGAGCTTGAACGAGATATATAGCTATTAGTCTATCTTTCATAAAATTTAAACAAATACTACAGTATATTTATGAGATAGATCATAGATAGTTTATTATTGGTTTTATCCTATACATACTAATATCATAACATAAACAAGATAAATTAAAATACTAAGAGAAATTTTATAAAGTATTTAGCACAGATGGCATAAGAATTAAACATCAGAATACTATCTCTCTATACACTTACAAAATACACTAAGTATAAATAACAATAGGAGCAATAGTACTTACAGGTAAGATAACATTCTTATTATAATAAATAACAATATACTTTATAAGGACTAAGTACGCAGGTAATATACAAATTATAGGAAGAGTATTATTATGTAATTAAAGTAATGTTCTTATCTCATTATAATAAACATGAAATAAAACATAAAGTCCTTATATTCCGAAGGGTAAAAATTATATAGCAACATTTACAATTCTTTTATAATAAAGTAAATTAATATAAAAACAATGTACAGAAAACCCTAGCAGTTAAGAATTTAAATAGTATTACAGAGTAAAACTCCATTGCATTAACGCATAAGAAATAACCAACAGAGCAATTATATGCTCAATTTGCAGAGCCTAAACCATCAGTATTCAACATAAACAATAACCCGACAATTCATTGAAGTGCAATTTAAATAAAAGATATTTATTTAAAAAGAAAATTGTAAATACTTTTTATATATCTTCGAGTTAGGGTAAAAACCCTACTACTTCAAAATGTACAACAAAGATAACAAACTGAAGGAGTCTAATATAGTGTATGAGCTCACGGCTTCAAACAAAATTCATAGAGTGAGGATTTTACAGCCTTTTTATCATTTACATGTACATTTATACAGTAACAGTAATAAAAACCAACATTTACAGACACGGCCTAAGCCAGAGAACCCTGCATAAAGCAAGGGCTTCATCATCCATTAAAAACAACGAACCAAGTAACCACGCAAACCAAAAACCACATGGGTTTTGTAGGCCACGGCGGTGAAACGTTAAATGACCCATAAAGGACCAAAAAAGGAGGAATTGCCATGGATAACCTAGGGCTTACCTGTAAACCATCAAGTCGTTGCCACAGCTTCGTACCAACCACGCAGGGGGAGACAAGGCAACACCTGTGAGCAGTGAAGAACGATAATGTTATTTTCATATTTCAAAAATAGACAACTGTGTATTGAAATTAAAACTGCACGATAACGAAGTTGAAATGAGAGATTCTTACCTAAAATTTTATTGATGTGTGACCACCCACGAGCAGTAAAGCAACCACCAGTGCGAGGAGGATGAAACCCTTCATCTGCTGCGAGACATGAGGGATTTATAACCCAACAAATACCTACAGCGACAGAGGATGGGAACAAAAAGTTCAGCTGGTAAATATGCTTGGGTCGCAACCACTCTCAACACAAAACAGTAAATGCTGCAAACCCTAAACACCGACTACTATGGTTAAGCAAGACATCGATTGTCATTACTGAGCTAAAGAGAGGAAGGACAGTATAGACCGATGGACTCCAAACTGAGCTAGTGGTAGAAATAAAACCCTGGAGCAAGTACCATTAACCCTTACCCAAGCATCAAACAGTGTCGTGACAACACTTTTCTATTAAGTATTCAGGGCGAGCTTTCGAGGAGGAACAGTAACAGGGAGACTATTAGTAGCAAGATGCAAGTGACAGTGCAGACGAGAACATCGTAGCAGAGCGACAGGAGCCCGAAGGCGATGGAGAGAATGACGAGCTAGGGTTTGCTGCTGTCCATTTAATTATGAAATATATGGATACGATGATGCCACGTTACCAAGTAAATAATTTACATGCTGTGGGTAGAAACATATAGCCCCGGTGAACGTGCTACCAAGAGAGTGATTTCCAATCATTTGGTATATCAAAGGTTCCACTTTAGTCCTTGTTGCAATGTCAACCTATCATGCACGTAGTATGGAAAACATAAGAATCATTACCATAAACTTTGCTATAATAATCATCAAGGGCGTGTAGGTTAATACGACCCCATTTCTTACCTTATGACTTGTTTCTCTTTCAAACAATCATAATCTTAAATTTTAGTCAAAGTATTATAATAAGTTTAAAGAGATTGCATAAGGTTCATTTGATAGTTACTCACTTACAAACTAGCAATTACTCAACCAAACATTGGAGTCTAGTAAGGATAAAATCAATGTTTAATCTAGCATGTTATGCATGTAAAGGTAGTAAAGGAGGTATTTAGTAAAAAGAGTTTAGAACTATAAATAAAAGATAAACCATAAACACCTCTTGAGAGAGGTCTGACCTATGACCCCTTTGTTCTTAGCAAACATGTTATTCAGTCTGTAAACTAACTATAACCCTACCTAAAGTTATGATAGTTGATGTTTATAAAATATTTTTCTTCTTAAAAGTAATTTATGGTATATACCCAACATGCTAGTGTTAGCCTCTTACATTTAATTATTTAATTTAGTAACTAGTAAGGTTGCTATTAAGCACGTTAAGTCTTAATGGCTTAAGGAGCTTTACATTGGAATTCTGTATAAATTAAATAACATAACTAGATAGTAAATTCCAAGTAAATTATGGGCAGAGGATTTTGATCTGTCAACACTATTATAGCCATTTGACATTAGCTTGTGAGGATATAATTTCCTTAGAACATCAGGTTGGGAAGATTGAATTAATAATATAGAAACTCTTTAACTGTTACACATTACTTATACATTGCAAAGAGTAACCAACAAAATTTCAAGAGATAAAGAGATCATGCTCACTTTGTCAATGGATCCTTAACTTAATAACTAGATGTCATTCTTAAAACTACTTGTAAAGAAAGATTTAAGGCATTTTTACACTTGACGACTATGATAGACATCGAATAGTTCAGTAAGCATTAAGAACTATAAATTTACATCTACTAGAAAGAAGGCAGCTGTTGCCATTATTGATAGAACTAAATTTCATCCCTTAGAGTCTTAAAAAGAAGGACAGTCTAATGATCTTAACTCTATAAGCTTTGGAAAGTGATTAGCATTTATATTCTTTATTGAGTTATTTTTGTGCGACGAACTTTTATCTGAATGCTTTATAATTAATGACAAGAAGCACCCTAAATTCTTACCTGTAAGTCTATAAGAACAGGAAAACTTTCTGCGTTAGCTCGAAAGCTAAGTAAGCCCAGAATATCCTGACAGTTCTGCCTTGTGGTTGCAAAGAAAAATAAGTTATTAAACTGCAAAAGAATTATTCTATAAGGTAAACATAATCAAATAAATAATTCAGATAACAAATTCATTAACATCTAACTAATTAAACAATTAGTTGATTGCATTTATGAAAATTATCTGTATGTTAAAATTTTAAATTTTTCGGAAAATTTGGGGTTTTGATATCCTCCATAAATAGGATTCATTCCTTTGGCCTTAGATGGTAGGAGAGGTCCACCTATTGCGATTACAAATTTATAGATTAACAACTTATCTACTCATCAACAAGAAATGGATCCTCTAGACCTTGAGCACATTCTCCAAGAAACTTCAGTCAAGACATTTTTTTGGTTATTGAGTTCTTGAGAGGGATCCTTTCTTCGTTGGGATTCCTAGCTTTGTATATTTTTATTTCTTAGACAATATAATTTAGGTTCTAGATCTTTGAACTCAAATATTAAATATGGCTCTACATAGGATCTGCATTTGTAGTCCCAATATGTATTGGTTATGATGTACCTATAATTAACAGGCGAGGGTCCTGAAAAGTTTAAATTGGCATAAATTAAGAAATAACCAAGAAAAATCGACCAATCTTGGCACCCTTGTAGTGTCGAATGAACTAATGAAAATTATTTCAAAATAATTGTTTCATTAATTGCATTGAGATTAGATATTATTTCATCTATGGTTCAAAATCAAACCTATTGTTGGCTATAAATCAACTTTGCTTATGTTGAAGTCTTTTTTTCAATGAAAACCTCATGGGAAAACCATTAAGCACTTCCTTTGTTTTTACATATGGTACCCAATGTAAGCCCATTGGTGCTGATTATGATACCTAAGTTGGTGAAATCAAGTGAGGCCAGCAATAAAGGCATTCAACCAAGGGGATCGACCCTAAGGCCTCCTAAATGAAGGTCAAAGTACTCAACCACTTGGGCTATCCCATTGAGATAATTTATGTTACAATTTTTTTTATTCATAATTAAAATTGTATATTATAAATTGGTAATTAATTGAAAAGGGCCCCACTCATTTAAACATGTCTTTGTTTATTTCTACATCTTATGTATCTTGTAGTCATTTTATATCTATAATGGATATTATTTATGAAACATATTCTGAAAAGAAAGTAATTTACAAGTGCATGCCCGAATTGAAATTTTGTATTATTACACTCCTACTTTCATGACGGAAGACTATTCAATGAAAGTATAATAAGAATTCGGCTTATGCTCCTATTTCAAAATTTTGGACTTTGGCACTTCTGTTTTCATGGGGGTAGACTATTATATTCTCTAGAACTATGATCCATTTCATGTGAATCATTCCCCGTTGCATTGTTTGGGGTGTATTTGAAACTCATCTCCTATGTCTATAATGTATTTTGAAGATTGTTGCCTTTAAACAAAGGGTGTATCCTTTGTTGAATTAGATACAAGTCACAAGAGGCATTCTTATTTGGGTCTTTCTTTTTTCATTTAGAATGCTTCCTTAGGTCTCTCAAGTCAGAAACAATGTTCAAATTCTTAGTCTTTTCTTAGAATTACAAATGATGCAATATTGGTGTTAATATTGCCCCTTTCCCCAATTCTTAAAGGGTTCTAGCTCAATGGAAGAGCATTTTCTTTACAAGTAGGAGGTTGAAGGTTCAAGTCCTTCATGCCCTAATGATATTGCAATATTGATATTTTAAATAAAATATATTTTATTATGATTTATTATGGCTATAGAAAACTATTTTTGTATGTTGCTATGAGGGGGGTTCTAAACTAACTTCATATGTCACTATGAGGGGGGTTCAAAACTACCCTTGTATGTTACAATGAGGGGGGTTCAAACCCCCCCTGTAAGTTTATATGAGGGGGGTTCATAACCACCCCAAAAGGTTTGTAAATATTTTTAGGAGGGGTTTCGAACCGCCTCCATAGGTACCTACGAGGGGGGTTTATAACCACCCCCAAAGTTTTGCAATAAATACTTTTAGGGGTGTTTTTGAAGTGCCCCAAAAAGTCACTTTTAGCATTGGTTTTGATCTCTTCTAGAACCACCCTTAAAAGTCAAAACTTTTAGCATTGGTGCTATTGGGGGGTGGGGGTTATTAAGACTACCTGAAAGGTTAGTAAGATGGATTTTTGAGGGGGTTTAGAACCTTCCTTGTAGGAACCTATGGGGGGTGGGGTTGAAACCTCCCCCATAGGTACCCACGAGGGGGGTTCGAAACTGCCCCTGTAGGTACCTATGAGGGGGGTTTGTAACCGCCCCCAAAGGTTTGTAATAAGTTTTTTTTTTTAGTGGGGGGGTGTTTGGAACCACCCCCAAAATTCACTTTTAGGGTCAGTTTTGATCTCTTCCAAAATCTCCCCTAAAAGTTCAAATTTTAAGTGTCGGTGCTATTAGGGGCTGTTTTGTAAAGACCGCCTCCAAAGCTGAAACCACCCCCAAAGGTGACTTTTGGAGGCAGAAGACAACACCCCCTAAAATTCAAATTTGTTGTAGTGTTTTCCTAAGAGTAAGAAACATAACTACTCTATCATGGTAGTGGTAGAAAAATTATCCAAGGATGCTCATTTTATTATTGTTAACTCCACTTACAAGGATGTTCATATTGTAGATATATTTTTAAAAGATGTTTTTAGGTTTCATGGGATAGCTAAAACCATCATCTCTGATAGAGATGCAAATTTTACAAGAAAAGTTTGGAAGTCTTTATTTGCAGGGCTAGAAACGTAGTTAAATTTCAGCACCACTTATCACATGTAGATTGAGGGGAAAACATAAAGAGTAAATAAATTCCTTGGAGATATGCTAAGGATGTACGTAATGAAAAATCCTAGTAAGTGGGAAGACTACTTACACCTTGAAAATGGAATATAACAATGGTTATCATACTTAAGAAAAAATTATTCCTTTTGAAGTACTCTATGGCTAGAAATGCAGAACACTGGTTACTTGGGATAGCCCGGTGGACAGGCTCATGTTAGGTCAATAGTTAGTTACAAAAGTACAACAAAATCTAAAAGAAGCATAGGACCGGAAGACAAGTTATGACAACATAAATCAAAGCGATAAAGATTAATAGAATGGAGATCATTTTTACGTACAAGTAAAAGAAAAAAAGAGTTCCTATGATCCTAGGAAGATGTGGGAAACTAACTCCCATACTTTGAGCGGCATATGAAATATTTGTCAAGAAGGGCCTAGTAGCCTATGAATTAGCATTACATACTCGTGAAGATTCACAATGTTTTTCATGCATCATTACTTAAGAAATATGTTTATGATACTAAACATGTCATTGATTGGTCCTTGTTATAGGTGGAACCATAAGCGGATTTTGTACCAGAATCCTTTCATATATTGGACAAGAGAGAATTATAGCTCAAGAAGTGAAGTATTGTCCACCTAAAAGTGCAATGGAAGCATTTCGAGCCTAAAGAGGCCACATGGGAGGATGAGACTACATTAAAAGAGGCTTACCCCGCATTATTTCAGAGTCTCATTTGAACATACTAACACTAGGACGATGTTGTTCTAAGCAGGGTGGGATGTAATATCCCAAACTTTAAATACTATTTATTTTATTAATTTAATTTTCTAATGTAATTAATTAATTATCGATCTAGGAAGCTCTAGAACACTTAAAAGTATTGTTTAATTATTTTCAAGGTGTTGAGTAACAAGCTTTGGAGCACCAAATACTATTACTTGATAAGGTGTTGAGTTGAAATCTGTGGAGCACCAGACCTATGGTTCAGTTAAGTGTTGAGAAAGTTTAAGCTCTTGAGCACGTAAACTCTTTGTTATCAACTGATGTTGATCTAGGAGCTTGCGAACATCAGAAATAATTCATTCTTTTATTATTAAAGATACTTATCTCTCTTATTCTTTCTAAATACTGACTAGGGCTCCCATTAAACAAGGAATTGAGCATGCATCAACTAGAACATAGGATTAAATATTTATATTATTCAATCAAATTAGAAGATTTATTATCTATAATTAGAATGCGAGGATTTAAAAAGTAAATAATTAAATAAAATATAAATTACAAAAACAGTTAGTTAATGGGAACTAAATAGATAGTTCCAACCAAAGACATAGAATCCTTTCTTCTCAAATTAATTAATAAATAATAGAGAGGATGTTGCCAGGGAAACAATCCCTAAATCATTGGAGGGTTCAGTCGTAGGTCTGATGAGTTCTAAAATTTACCAAAAGAGAGATTTTGGTGTGTGGAATAAGATTGGGGCTAATATTATTGAAAGACTCTAGAAAGGGTTGATAAACAAACCTTGTGACTACTCTGCTGATAGATAAGGACGATAAAAACTTTCCCTAAGTCTCTTAGTAACTGTGGCATGCTTGGTTCAACTCGGGGGTGATATGCAAAATGAACCAGGAATGATTCGAGGTCTACGGTTGGGTGGAACGTGGAAGTTCCCAAATCAGTCAGAAAGCTAAAGGGACCGATAAGTATTCTTCTCCAAATTTTGTGTTTACAGAATTATAATATTTTAGGTCATTTTAACAATGTTTCTTTTTCTGTAACTCATTATGGAAATCAAAGTTTTATTTCTGAATATTGTTCATATATTTCAAGGTTTATATATATTATAGGATGCATGAGATTACAACTCTGATTTTATGCTATTTATAAATTTAATGTGAGTTGAGGTTTATTTTCTACATTTTAAAGGCAACAAGTAAAATCAGTTTATACATATAAATTATAATTTAATATTACCATATGCCATTTCTAGCATAGAGAGAAAAATCTTATAATATCCATAACCAATGAGAGGAATAAAGATTTGGATTCCTGGGACCATGCACTTAAATCTTGGAAAGGTTAACACACACATATGCACACACACACATATGTAAATAACTAATATATATTCATAAATTTTTGCATTAAATCCATAACACAATCATATTTAAGTAATGATTCTTTGAATCATATAGATCTGATCTTAATTAGGATGAAAACATAAAACTTGGAGAAAGAATCATCCGCAAAATCTATATTAAAAATATAAACACAGGTTCCTCATCATAGATCATATTTACATTCTTTCCATAATCATTCTTTTAAAAATAAAAATATTAATCATAACAAGCACACTATCAAACAAATAAGAAAACATCATCTACGAATTACCCACCATTTCCACATACTAGAAAGATGCACCCAATATCTGTAAGCACAAATAAAATTTACATAGAAATTAAAATATTGGTGATTTCGTTAACAACTACCTGGGATCAACATCTGTAGAAAACAACTTTTCTAATAGATCATGGTTGAGTCACATATTGGGGCCCAATCCCAATACAACAAAGTTTCCANTTGAATCAAACCAGTATATCATAACAAACATGATATATATATATATATATATATATATATATATATATATATAACCTAAACATGTAAATATAGAATCCACAATTACCATAACATGTGACACAAAAGAATGTAAATATATTTCTTTCAATTTACAACTCTGTTCATTGACATATTATTAAAATAAAGACAAAACTTAGAAAAACCGGGATTAAATATAAACAATGCTTGCAACTATGTCTATGTTTTTAAACCTAGGACCAGATCCCATACGTAAGAGAGTCAATCACATCTAAATCCTAGTCATGTTGCAAACAACACACAATAGCATGGGAAAATGATCTCCTCCAAACCCTCCCTATCATTCAAACAAAACTACTCTACAGGTTCACGCTATCAGTGTAGACCTGGGACCAAGTAACTTGAACGAAAGCACAAGCCAAAACAATCCACGGTCCCTACCATTAACATTAACTAGGGATTAAATCCCTTGGTTAAAACCAAAAGAAATAGCGTTACCACATAAATATTATACAACAATATTTTTGGAATAAACAGTCACACTATTTAAGCATAGATTGGGAATCAACTAAATAACAAATCAGACTGTCATGACCATGTCATAGGGTTGGGATTCTACTTCTTTTAAGGATGAACCTACTTGACAGGTTCGAAACTTGTTGACAGAAAAAACTCTTACCACAGATCTCCTTCAGTTTTCAAAAGTTAAGTACTAGCTGCAAGAAAGGAGAAAAATCACTTGATTTATAAATTTGCTCAAGTGTTAGTACTCAAGCTTATAATACTTAATACTTAATTTGTAATTGTATATGGTACTCATATGTTGTTATGTGTTTATGCCCATTATTCATTAATGATGTTAACTACTTATTATTATGTGGACTGATACTTACTTTAATTTGTCATATTATGGATAATTACCCTTGATGGTGGTCATGACAATACGTTGTTGTGTTATGGGTTAAGATACTATAATGACATGTAAGATATAATGAATTTGGTTCTAGTACTATGTAATTAATGTAATCAACCCTTAGTGCGAGATTAGATTAATTTCTGAGTTCATGGTACTATGCTTCAATGCAAAACATTAAGTTGATTTTGTATAAAATGTGTGATTAGAGTACTAAGGTTGTTTGTATTACTCACCTATGGAAAGTAGTAAGAAGTATAATAAAACAACAAAAAATTAAGTTGATTCTGTATAAAATGTGTGATTAGAGTACTAAGGTTGTTTGTGTTACTCATGTATGGAAAGTAGTAAGCAGTATAGTAAAATCACAACATGACTTGGGTGTAGTACTAACAATTTAATAACAAAATGTATTATCATAATAAACTATTCTTGTAGTGTTGTTAAACTCACTTGTTAGTATGGTTTAAACCATAACGCTTACTACTAATAAACTAACCAAATTGGTAAAAATAACAAGTCACTAACAACTAAGGATTTCCATGTTCATGGTGAAATACACCAAGTATTTATTTTTACGAGGTACTATAATAATTAGGGTATGTTACGTGGTCAACTAAGTCCTTGACTAGTACATGTTCTTATTGATTTGTTTTGATACTCATGTTATTAATATCATCCTATGATATGGTGTATCCTAGGATAAATAATAAGTTTATGGATCTTAATAAATACCTTCATTGGTTCCATTAATATTAGGTAGCTATATATATACATGTGATGGTGTTAGAATAGGTGAGAAAACTTTGCTTAAATTTTTTATGGGATGGGATTGTGATATCAAAGGTTTCCTTTGGTTTCTGGCTAAGTCACCGGGTTCGGCGATTTTTTGCCTTCAAAATCGAAAATAGCCAAATGTTGGAGCAACCTGAATTTGTTTCAAAAAAATCGTCGATTTTAAAGTGGGTAAACCCTTCTGCTGCCTACGACTGTTGCCTGATAAATTTTCTAGAGTATTAGCTCATGGCCACCTTGAATTTTGGTGAGTCGTATTTCATGCCCTATTTTTGGTTGGTTTCGGTAGATCGTGGATTCCTTTTTGTCGATTCTGGAAGCTCGTGGTTCCAGCAAGTTGCGGTCCCAGAAAGTCGTCGTGAGTAGTTTTGGTTCCAGAAAGTCATTTTGGTTCCAACAAAGTCATCGTGGTTCCAGGAGGTCGTCGACAACTCGTGATTTCAGCAGCTCGTGGTTCTGGTAGCCCGCAAGTCGTCGTCGAGGTTTTTGTTTTGTTTGATAATAATTTTTATTAAAGTAAATCAATATGTATTTTTATATTTAATTTTTATCTATAAAATATATTATCTACTATTTGAATAAACTAATATGTATTATTATATTTTAATATTTATATATAAAATAAATTATATACTATTTAAATAATTATTTATTATATTTAATACTTATGTAAAATAAAATATTTTTAATTTCCAAAATTTATACACGATATTTTTGTCGATTTTTATCACCAAATTTTTTCTTGCCAATTTTTTGTCGATTTTCAAGGTCTCCGAATTCGAACACAAACTCGAACCAAGTGACTTAGGTTTATGGGAAGAATATAGCTATCTCAAAGAAGATGGATTAAAGGTATAAAAATCATTCATTTTTTGTTAAACCACTAGCTACTAAGTGTGTTTGGAGAATTATAAAAGGGGAAGGGTTATGGTGTAAGATGGTATGCCAAAAAAAATTGATGCTTTGTTAATGGAGGATTGGATTGGATCAAATCTCAAATGAAATATTTTCACCATACCTCATTTATTTGGAAGGTTGGAGATGGATCTAGGGTGAGGTTGGGGGACGATCCCTAGGTAGGTTATAATTCAATTTTCAGATTGTGAATATATATAGTAGCTTCTTTGAGAACAAGGGGATATTTCGTCTTTTCTAGGAGATCGATCTAAAAACTTAATCTATTATGACTCAAGAGTGGATTGAGATTGGAGTGTTGGGATTTTATGGTGAGGAGGGTCAAATATGGACAAACTATTTCCTTTCTTGAAAAAGTAGCCATGTAAAGATAAAGCAATACATTGATGAGCTGGTTTGGTCGAAGAACCTGGAGGAAGTTACACTTCAAAGCTTGGCTATAAAGTACTCAGAGAAGAAGTGTTTGTACAAGAGGATGAATGGTCAAGTTTGAAATAGGGTATGGAAATTGAAATTCCCTCTAAAAGCTAGAGTATTTATGTGGTTGGTGCTGAGACAAAAGGCACCTACATGGGTGTTGTAGGTACAATAGATCCCATGTCATTTTGACACAGGAGCCCAATCACACATATGAAGGTAACTTGGTAGGATCCTTCATGACCTTGTAGGCTTCTATCACATTTTTTATTGTCTCATGGGATTCCCTAACTTAACAAAATTTCAAATAAAAGTCATGCTTCATGTGTTTGTTTTAATATGCGGAAAGACTGCTTGTTTTCAAGTTTTTGGCCGTCCTGCAGCTTGCATCCCGCAACCCGCAAGTTGCAGAATGTGGGATCTTTTAGTTGGATATTTTGATTTTTCTCTTCCCGCAACCCGCATCTTGCAAATGTGAAATGTGGGAAGTTTTATATATCCTTTCTTCGATTCGTAATCCACATCCCACATTTTGCGGTATGCGGGTTGTGGAGTTGTCGTTTATTAATCATTTGGTTTGTGTATGTCCGCAACCTACATCCCACAAAATGTGGAATGTGGGGTGCGGATATGATTGAATAAGCTTTCACTATTTTGTGATTCCGCATCTCGCATCCTGCAAAATGCAGAATGCGGGTTACAGAATGATTAATAAAATTTTTGAATTTCATGCTTGGCCCCGCATCCTGCAAAACCTGATCCTGACCGTTCTTTTCACTCTAATCCTACGGTTTGTATTATTACCGATGGATTATAAATATGGTGGTATTATTTACAATGTTTTCACTATTTTTACCATGGTAATTTGCTCTCCTGCGTGAATTTACATCCAGACTTACCAAGCAATTTTGACAGTGTTCGCTACGGTTTCAGGTTGGTTATCAAGTCACTTTCTCACAATTTGAATTGCTTAATGTGCTTCCTTTATAATTTGGTTTAATTAATAGTGTCAGCATTAGAATAAGACATGGCAACATCCAAAACACCCCGTATTACCATGAGCAAAAACCTCCAGAAAGACATGTTTACGAAAGACCTGAACTTTGGTGTCTTTTTCAGCACGAGTGGCCGAGTGTCTAAAACCTACCAGTTGGATTGGTCTCGAGTTTATTCCATCTTTGATAATAATGACCTTTCAAACTTCTAGAGTAATCAACTCATTTATGAGAGAATTAGGGACTCTGGCCTTCATATGATTGCTTCTAGACTGGTTGTCCTCCCTTATAATGATGCAGTTAATTGGATTATAGACCATGCTAACCTCAAAGACCGTTCCTTTAGCACTAGTATTAGAATGCAATTGGCCAATTTTCCTTCTGAAACCTTTGTGAGAATTTACGCCCTTAAACCTTTCATGCAGCTCCTCGATGCAAAATTTATTAATGTTGCTAAGTCTAGGTTCAATTTCGAACAAATGCTGAAATCCTGGATGGCTGAACCATGCAAGTTCTCCCAGAGGAAAGATGACCTTTACCCCATTGAATGGTTCAAGGAGCCTTATTCCTTGCTTGCAGCAATGTTATGCAGGCTTTATGGTCTCCCCAACTGTTCTTGCTTCAAGAAAGAATGGGCCCCCATTGCTCACCACATCATAACTACAGGTGAATCCTTCCCTTGGGCTTCAATCCTCTTAGTTGAACTCAAAAATGCCATACATGAGTTCCAAAAATCCACTGCAACAACTTTTATCTTTTTGTCTTCATTGTGGATATCTTTTGTGCCGAATTCCACTTCCCCAATATGGGATGGAGTTGGGAATTACTAGCCCCACTTGTGCATATTTATCATTATGAGCTATGGGATACAAATTATGTAACCAGGTTTTATGATATATGTGAGAGTATCCTCGGTCAGATCTATTTCCTGATTTTTAACAAGGAAGCTCTTGCATTCTCACTTGAAGCTAAAGCCCTCATAACCAACATGGGAGATTGGTATGTCGGTGAATCATTCACATATATCAGGGTTTTTGGTAGCAATGATGCCCATATGTTGCTTAAGGTGGTGCCAAACAAGTTGGTCCTTGAAGAGATTTCATTTCAAATAGTCATAGAAGGGATTTACAAAAAATGTGTTGCACCTAAGAGGAAGGTTTGGCCCAAGTTTCCTATAGCCCTTGGATCTTTGAGAATACCTACTTCTACTTGGGAATCAGAGCTTAGTGACCACATAGTGTCACTCAAGCTTGGTTTTGCTAGTAAAAGGAAACATGATCCCAAAGGGATTATTGACCTCCACCTCAGGGAGAACCATTTTAAAATAGGATATGCTCATGAAGAAACTCTGGATGACTTCATATATTACTTTTTTTAGGTCTTAGTGAGGGCTAAAATCAAGGAATAAAAAAATCATATATTGCAATACCAAAAGGAAATCAGGGACAAAGTTCAGCATTACAGGTCCATGGAGTTAGACATTCAGGAAAAGGTAATAAAAGATAGGGAAAGTAGGGAAGCTAAAGCTATGGCAAAGGAGTCTTTGACATCCACCAATTCATCCACAAAACCCAGTTCAGGCACAGGTAAATGGAAAGCTCCCATGGAAGAAGTTCCCCAGACATCCGTGGAGCAACAGGTCAAGGCCTATTTGCACACTTCAGAGTAGATCAAATGGAGACTGAGCAAAATGACTTCAGCACTAGACACTCAGGATGTTACAACATCTCAGCTAGCTGAGGATGCTCAGGTGACCACTGTGGTTGAAAATACTCAATATGTACTAGCAAAGATCGAACGGGAACCTCTCAAATGGATAGAATCTTTAATTTCATCTGTTCTCGCCTCTACTATAGACTTGACTCATTCAGAGGACGAATATGAGAGGGTTTTCCCTATGCCTGTGACTGTTGAAGTTGGCAATGGTAATGATTTACTGAATTCCACCAGTGTTAGTAATGACAATCCTTCATCACCCCCATTACAATCTCAACTTTCTTCTCATTTTGGCCGTTTCCCTTCTGCTGTACTTATCTCATCAATAATAACTTTATCTTCATTATCTACTAGTTCTACCGTGACACCTTTTATGACCCAGCTTTGTCAAAATGCTACTAGTATACTTGAATCTATTACACCCATTTCTATGGATATGCCCATTCCTTCATCTATTGTACCTCTAGTTTTCAAAATTCCATTGCATATCCCTTCATTTAGCTCAGTGTCATCCCCTGTGACTCAGAAAAACTTTAGTAGTTTCACCATCATCACTCAAGACCACTACTTTGCAAGATTCATCAACTGAAACTTCAACTCTTGACATTTCTTCATCTCCTGAAGTAACTCATGCTCAGAAGGTTAGCCCTTCTTCGTCCACTTCTCCTATTACTATGACTATACCTTCTCACACCACAACTCAAACCAATTCTCTGATATCCACAGGAATTCGTATACTCCCCATTGATGAGATGAGGGATGAATTCAATGAAGATTTTGTGGTATCCCTGGGAGAATATCGGTACATCAAAGTTGATAGATCAGTGGTGAAGAAAGGTAAGAAGAGGAACAGGGATCAAAGTGGTATGGACATGTATGTTGCAAATGAGGTTGTGTGGACCCGACGATCAAGTGACCCGCAGGCATATGCCACAGATGCTGCATCTATCTTAGGGGATTTTATAGGAGCCAATTTTGATGCTGTTAACACTTTGAACCAAGAATTTGATAAACAGAAAGCAGAAATTGTCAGTATAAAGGAGGTATTGGAACAACTTAAAAGGCAACATGAGAACAGGTGTGATGAACTTCAAGAGAAGAATGTTTCCCTTAGTGAATAACTGCAAAGAGAAAAGACTATTAATGCCACTTTGGTTCAAAAGGTTTCATTGTTAGAAAGACACTATGAAGATGCAGCTGCAAGTGCGGCTTCATCTTCATATTCCAAGTTTTCTCAAGAAGAATTTAAAGAGCTTGCCATTCAAACCAACAAGGAACATTATGATTTGGTTTGTGACTTATTTAAAACTCTGGATAATATCTTTGAAACTCACATGGTTTTTGACAAGATGTTTGTTGTTATGGAAGACCTAGTTGAGAAGAGACAACAAGCCTCGAAGGGTTATGATTAAGTAGTAGACTGGAAAAGGTACATGAAAGATAAGCCAGATAATGTCACTTTGCTCACTGATTTCCAGCTTAAAAGGATCAGGACTATCTTGAGAGCTTGGGAGGATCTAGGTGAGACAGTATTTGAAGCCATAAAGAAAGCATAGGACATTTGCAACAAAAGATGGTATGTAGTTGACAACATTATGGATCGATTGTCCTTTCCTGCAATGGTGCTTATTGAAAAGGCATGTCCACCTGGATTGATGATTAAGTAAGTAGAGCAGTGACGGGATGAGGGAGAGGAGAAGATCAAGAAACTTGACCACATCAGGATGCACGATGTATATCAGTTGATCAGACATCCATTTGCGGTGGAGAGAAAGATCCACATCTTTATCCAATTTTGGCATAAACTGGCTAAGAATGAGATTGAATATTATAAGTGAAATGCCTAGCTTGGCAGTGAATCTTCTAGTTACCCTGATATTGAGGAATTGCTTCGTATCTGGAAGATGTGGAGAGATTTCTTGGGATATTAGCTTTGTTTAGGCTTTGATCCCCTTTAGGGGGAGATCCATTGTTTTTGTAATAATTATTTAAGAAGGTGATCTCGAATGTATTAGGGACTTTTGGAAGAAGGAAGACTGATACAGGATATTGAGAGAACATCTTTGGTTGTTCATATGGTTTATGTAATTTGTTACTGGACTTCAAATAAATACAGTACTGTCATTCCTTATCTCTTGTCGTTGTCTAAATGAATTTCTTCAAACAGATTTCAATATTCTTTGTTTCAAATAGACAGATAATGCTGTTGATTATTTACAATTATTAAATGTGTTTATTTAACTCAGATTTATCTCTGCTATTTATTTATGCATTGATAAAGTTTCATACAATTTATTTTATGAACTGTCTTTATCTATTTCTGTGAATAATTGAACAGCAATATTTAGCAGCACAATATGTTTGTTTTTCAACTTACATGTGCTATGTAGGTTAATTCAGAATGATAGAATCTTAAGTCACTAACTAATTGATTTTCATTAATTATCTATGAATTAAGTGATGAGCTTCTAATCTGATTTACATTTTTGTTGATTGAATGGAAAATACTTGTTTGCTTACACATCTGGTTCACCTGCGGATCAACCCAGTATCTTTTTTAAGAGTAGTTTAGATCTAGATCAGGTTCCCTTTCCCAGTTAGGTTTTAAGTTTTCCTGTTCTTCATTTTTTCTGCCTTGTTTCCTAAATTGGGAAACAAATCCTTTGTGGATCAAATCCAATCATATGCCAGCGAAGGCTACAAAAGCATCCATGGGAGATCACCGTCCCAAATAGCTCGAGGATAGAAAAATACCCACATGGGATTGTTTGAAGCCTTTGGCTGAGTTTTCTCCGTGTGTTGCAAGCCTTAAAAACCCTAATCAACCACATACATAGTTGGGGCTTCAAAAATGGTATTTCATGCAATACATAAGTTGTCAAGGCCAGGTAGATGCTCTCTTTGTAAGGTATGTGTGATGAAGACACTACTTACTTTCTCATTCATTGTCCCATTATTGCTTCTGTCTTGAAAGAAATAGAATTACAAGTTGTCCTTAGGATTGATTGGGGAGGACAACATATGGAGTAAACATTGAAAGTGTGTTGTGAAACTCCTCAGTTTAGTCCTATAAAATCCCTTCCTCTTATCATATGTTCGGGGGTATTGTTAGCCATAAAGTAAATATTATTTGAGGGTTGGTCCCCTCCTCCACATAAATGTGCATTTTAAAGCTTAGCCATTCACAATCACTTTAATAAGGAAAAAAATAGTAATACTCTATGGGTTGTGGTTTGAGAAGTAATTGGTAAGACTAGTGCTTGGGCCTATTTCGATGTGACTTCCTAGGGGGAGCCTTATGTAGGAAGAGATGGAGGGATTATTTATCTATCATATTCTCTTCTTTGAAAATTGAAAGTAGGTATAGGCATAAGAACAAAAAATAAATATGAATTATTGGCTTTAAAACTGACTTTAAGGATGGTTTTGAAATATGATATACAAAAATGATAGGTCATGGGTGACTCAAAGGTGGTCATTGATTAGATGAGGGGGGTAGAAGATAAAGTAGTAGTGCAAATGAAGAAGCTTATTGGTCTCACAAACATAGAAAGTTTGGGGTGTAGAATCATAATCCTACAACCACAAGGAAGAGGAAGGGAAGATGCCCAATTTATGATGATATCCAAGAGAATACAAGAAACCCAGTCGATCCTGATTCTGAAAAGGAGGAGGAAAGGATGCATGTTTTAAACATGATTTAAATGATCAACACATATTGAAGGGAAATTTATCCATTAAAAACAAAGTGATCAACAATTATTTCAATTGGCTTTGATCCTACCTTTCCCTCTTTTGGTGTCGCTCGTATCCCAATCTATGTTGTGCTACTACCCTAACGCCTTTTTGATCTCGATTTGGATCATATGATGCCTATGATATTACTAGTATTAGTGTCACTACCTATATTGTTGTAGGCTATGGTTCTAGATCTATAGGTTTTGGATATTGACTAGCTTACTCTAGGTGTGGGCCTCAATCACCTCCATCTCGACCATGAACAACATAAAATGGGTATGGGTATATATTATTTAACTACTCATGCTACTATATAAACTAGTATATCCTAGATATTTTTTATTAACATATCAAATTATGAAGTAAATTGCTTCGAATGTATAACTCCAATAATTAAGAGTTTGGTATTCCTCTTGATCCATACTAAGCATCGAAAACCCTACCATGGACTTATATGGAACCAAAACAACATCCAATATAAAAATACACAGAGGAATAAAAGTAATGCATATGCATATAAAATAACACAATGACAACATGATGTAAAATGAGAAACCATAATCAAGATCAAGGTGGCAAGGCATAAGTTAGATTCTATGTTTGAATTTAACTAGGATGGATGGATGTTAGTGCTTGGTACCAGTTGACTACATTGTTTTATAGATCATATTATATGGATAATACTCATGTTTGGAGGATGAAGCATGCAAAGGGATACATAATGTAATGTACCTACGGAACTAAATAAGGGGAGTAATTAATTTAATGTTTCTAAGATTTCTAGTATCCTTTAGTTAGTTTCCAACATTCTCATTGCCGAGTTTTTGAGTCCATAGCCTGAATTTTGAGTCTATATCCCAACTTTTGACTCCATATCCAAATGGATCAAGAGGCTAATCTTCACTGATTTTGTTCATGGGAACGCCCCCTCCCAAAATTTTTGTTCAATAGCCTATGGGTTGATGCACAATCATGGACTCCTTTAAAGACACATTAGATGCCACATAATACTGGAAAAACCTAGAACCTCTGACTTTAGGTGAGAATTAGGGGTACTTCCTAATGTATTTGAAGATGAAGTAAAAAGACAAAAGATAGGTAATTGAATCACCTTTCATAATATATAACATTTATGCAGAAGAAAAGTGTGTAAATGATTATAAAATTAGTTTCTATGAAATTGAGTTTTCAAAATTTCAGCACATCATAACATATATGTTTGTGCGGGTGCAACAATATATGAGGTAAATGATGTCAATTTTGTATAAAATCTTGTAGACATGTAAAGGACATATGGGCATAGTGCAACATTATTTATTCATATTATTTCATGAATTTTATTATTATTATTATTAATTATTGAAGTCAGAAAATCTCGACATGAAAACGTTTTGTGTAGGTGTAACACTTTAGAGGCAAAAATTAATGAAATCCTTGATTTCTATATATAATATTGTAGAGCTCGAACTCTTCTAGTGTACCGTATAGTTTTCTTGGAAAATGGTGAAGGAAATCAAAAGTTATATAAAAAAATAATCGATGTATCTATTTTCAAAAACTAACGTGTGTCATTTAGAAAACTAATAATAAATCATTAAAACATACATTTGAAGGAAAAAATTACATACTTAGAATCATGAGATCATACTCTAAAATATTCTAAATTTTCATAAATAAATATTGTGCTTGTCAAAGCAAAACACACCATCAAAATTGAACATATTGATAGAATTCTAAAAGACAGGAAATAGCCCTATTTTTTTTGTCCTAGCCAATAGGTTCGGTATTCTGAAGCTAATTCCAAACATAATGCCAAACCTTATTCCCGTCGAGTTTTTAAATTTTTAAAACACACATATGCGTTATAGCTTATTTATATCGCATATGCATTATAAGACAAATGCTTTTTGGCTTAACTAATTTGGTACGTGAGTAAAAAAGAGTAATGGAACCCTTATCCCATTATAATACCATTTAGAATCCCAATATTCCATTCAGACAGTCTATGGGGTTGCTCATGGCCCAACATTACATTGGTTAAGAGGGGGGGGGAGTCAAAGGAGGGAGAGGAAGGTGTAGACAGAATCATGAGAGGGAGGGATGGGTAGGGGACATATATGGGGGGATGAAGGGAGGAGAAATATAAGGGGAAGGTAGGGATGGGTATGGGAGATATATGAGGGGGTGATGGAGGGAGGACAAATATAAATGGAAGGGATTGGTGTGAGGAGAATAAATATAAGTGGGAGGGAGGGCCCTGGGGTCTTAGACATTGTCAAGGGATTAAACCTCTACTTTAGGCCCTAACTAAAGATTTTAGGAATTTAGGACCACCAATAACACCTTAAACCACTATATGTTACCTCTTGAGGCCATTCTTAGCTTTGTTTGTGGGAATTAACACCATTAGGTTGTTTTAATCACTAATGATGAGTTTAGAGACCTTTGACATGGTTGAGAGATCCCGAAACCTAGGTCGTAGACACTAAAGAAAGCTTCAAGCCAAAGGAAAGAATAATGTATCAAGCCACCACACATGACCTCTCTAGGGGGTCTGATCTGGATTTATGCAGGAACGCAACAGAATACACAAATAACCATAGGAACAAATATGGAGTGGAAATAACACTTCATTTCATTAATCAATAACTGAAACTTGTTTACATATAGAATGGAAATAAACTAGCTAGAGTGCTGGTAGCTTATCTCTTAGAAGAGATGTGGCGGCTACATGCCTCTAAACTCTGTGTTACAATGAGGCTCGAAGGCCTATATATTATTGAGAAACAATGGAAACCCTACACATCCAAAAACCTAACCCTAGGAGGTGAAACACCTTAATATGGGCCCCGTTGGGTAACTTGGTACATCAATTTCCTGGGGTCGTAACTTTAGCATACTACCTCCATTTGACGTGCATGATACATCATTAGAAAGATCTATTTAAGGACTACATCCAAAAATGGGAAATATTGAGTCCAAAATGGACTCATAATTTCTCGACCATTCGATGCCAAAAAATGTCGTTTAGGGCCTCAAAACAGCTCCAGAAGTTTAGGACTCGAAAACTGCCAAAAATAGTAAATTATGCTACAATTAAGGAAATTGGAAAACTGAAAGAAATAGTGGTGGGGGTCCAAGAGGAATAGGTGGGTGGCCACCAATATCCTCCTGGATCATTCCTCCCATCTTAGGAAGCACATGCATGATACATCCACTACTACATTTCGACCAAAAATTTGATGGCCGTATTGTTGGATTTTCGACACTTCCCTGTCGCATGTACGACACTATGATTTTTTTTAAGCGTCGGTGGATTTGTGTCAGTTATCCGACATTTTTCCAATCCTTCGGTTAAGCGACAGGTCAGTTTACCATCGGTTAAATGTAAATCGTCGGTTAAGTGACGGCTATAGGTGATTTTTTGGTGATTTAAAAAAAAAAAATTCAATAAGTTTCGCTGAAGTGACGGTTTTTTTTTGGCTAAGCAACGCTTAACCAACGGTTTTGGTGATTTAAAAAAAAAAAATTCTATAAGTGTCACTTAAGCGACATTTTTTTGGCTAAGCGTTGATTAACCGTTGGTTCACTAAAGAAAATCGTCGCTTAAGCGACGCTTAGCCAAAAAAACCGTCGCTTAAGCGACACTTATTGAATTCAAAAAAAAAAATCACCTATAGTTGTCACTTAACTGACGGCTATAAGTGTTTTAAAAAAATAAATACAAATATTATCATAAGCTTATAGTGGAAGAAGTTATTACTTTGTCAATTCCTCACTGATTATTTTTAGTTTAAATTCCTGAGTAAACAATAGAATGCTTGTAGCAGTGAACTCTGACAGCAGAAACATGGGTTCTGAAGCTGAGCAAAGATGATAGAACCATAGCATTGCTTCATCACCCATCTTTGTACTAACTGTTGGAGACAAACCATTGAATACATATTGGAGTGTTGTGTTGCATAGGCTAATGGACGAGCTTGCCGGAGTGGCATTTCCTTTTATTAACAGTTTGCTGGAGTGGTATAAATTTATAATTAACAAAATGAATCGTAAATTACTAAATGGTGCCCCATTAAATCTAAGCTACACTAGAATTCTGATCAATTTCAGTGAAGGAATAAAAAGCAATAGTACTTATTTGCAATTCTACTCAATTTTACTATAATGTCAATTTACATATGTTGGGCATGGTTAGCTTCAAGTTAGGAAAACCAACAAAAGGAGGATAGCCAAAGGGGTTATCGTCGAAATAACAAGGAGGCAGGTGCATTAGGTTCTTAGTTGGGGGTTCAGTTGCTAATGCAAGAGCTCCAAGAGTGTCCATGATAAGGTTGACCCGGAGAAGCTGCAAAAATCAACAAATACATGTAATCACCCTGGCATGAATTTGATATGTAGCAAATTCCTGATTTAACCAAAGGAATAAACATCATAAGCTAGCCTTTGGAATAGAAGACATAGGTCATCTATCATCCTCCAATGCCTCTTGTCTTGTCAAAGTGTCTGCAGTAACAGACATACAATGTTAACATATAGCATAGCATTATCAAGTATTTATAGTCTCATCAGTTAAATTAGATTACAATTGAATATTCCCGGATGCGGGTGTCCAAGTGGCACAACGGTTCACATGCAATCAACAACATGGAGCACGGAAGCGAGAATGACGTGCCGGAAAATGGCCCACAGTCTGGAAGCAGGTAGGGGATTTAAATGCCGATTGTTTAGAATGTTTTTTCAAAAGCATTATCCTCATCCCATAGTGCAATAACTAATCCAAAGCTTTGGCACTTTACCCCCAAACCATGCCAAAACCCTAATACCAAAAGTAGGTCCCCTTGTAGAGAAACCCTAACCAAACATAGCCATGGGCCTTGTCCCAAACATCAAAATCTACAATCTCCTGATTTCTGGATACTACAAGCAAGGAAAAATTGAGGAGGCATCAACTCTTCTCTTTGAAATGGAGAAGTGGAGTATTCTACCAGATGGTTTTATGTTTGAGTCACTGATTAAAGGGCATTGCAAAATATGCAATATGGAGGCAGCTCTGACACTGTGGGAACAAGATCAGCTTTGTTAATTTGTCAAAGCTTTACCCTGCTTTGTTAAAACAACAACTAGGAATGTATCCTGCAAGATAGAAGTGGTTTTATGCTTCTCAACCAATAACCTGGAGGGCTCAGGTAATTTCAGTATTGTAGAAAATTAGTAGGATTGACAAAAGGAATACATATAAAAGACATAGGGGTTAAAGATAGGGTGTCTTCTCGAAGTACAAGAAACAGGGGCCTATCCGAGTTTTGTAAAGAGTATGTGGGCATCTCGAGAGCTCTATCTGCATGAATTTATAAAAGGAGTGGGGATTGATTGATTTACTTTTCGGTAAACTTAAAGTTCACATGGACACACAGAGAATGACTTGATGAAGGGTTATAAAGAGGAAATCTGCCTGTTCACATGGACACCTATGCTATCAGAATTGGTTCTAGAAGGGGGAGGTGCTTCGGTACCGAAGGCATCCAAAAATAATCATGAGCATGCCATTGGAAACAAAAAATTGTGAAAATAACTTTGACAGTAAATGGTGCCAATGAACATAATTAAAAAAAGAGGAAAAACAATGAATATTGCAGAAATATGAATTAAAAAATAGAGAAATCATGGCATGTATATGAAAACCTGGTAATATTTCGGCTTCCAGTCTTGAACTCCAGGCTATCGGCTCCACCTAGTTCTCTTGGGTTCAATGCAGGCAACAGGCTTACAGGGAACCTGAACAAACTTTTTTTGAGCTCCTCGTTGCATGGTTTCTCGTCACATGTTCATCTAGGGAGTGCAGCTGTGGTCTCTTCTACCCTCTCTGTTGAGGGATTTTTGTATACAATTGAGCAATTTTTCAGAGCAAGAGATGCATTAGGGGGAATTGAGGTTGATGCAGAAGTTTTCAATAGTTTGCTTCTATACCTGACAAAGAAGCTTCATGAATATCAACATAATTATCAACTCTCACAGTGTTATAGAATTTTAGGCATATCAACATCAATATCAATAGTGTTAGAGAACTTTCACATTTTGTCATCCCAGGGATCTGGGTGCCAATAGAACCCTGCAAACATCAGGAGCCCACTACTAAGTAGCTAAACTGACTGGAATGGTAAAAAACAGTTTGTGAATTAGATGTTGGCCTGAGAATAACTTGGGGAGAATAGGATGAGTTCTATCTTGCAAATATTCCATTTTGTTGCCACATGTTTTCTATTTGAAAGCATACAGAAGCACATAAATTAGTGTCTCTCTTCAAACAGTGATCCATTTAACTTGGATGCTAGGAGAGGTTCAACAGGGACGATCCAGCCTGGTCCTTAGCCCAATATGGCAGAGTGCATTCTATAAATACATTATATAAAAGCATCAGTCATTACAAATATATTTTCAACTTATTCCATAAAAGTTAGGCACCTTTTACATTTTTTAAATGTTTTACCATAGGCTTAGTTCGGTAACTAACAAAGTTTCATACTCATTGGGAGGGAGCTCCATATTTTTCAGATTTAGTTATCGCATCCTGATCTGATGTGGGGTTGATTTCTATTCCACTCAAACAAAAAATTTGATGTCTGATTCAGAGTGCAGCTGTTAGCACTCCAAGAAACTACTCAGTGGTTATGGCTGAGTATGCTTGGTAACTTAAGAATTCATTTACTTTCAATAAATGGATCGAGAGGATACAAGAATGGCACAAATGAAAGACTACTAACCCAAATAATTTAATAAGCCAGTGCTCTAGAAACTGCACATCAGATGATCAATAATAAAACAGACATATAGAATAATGCTCAGCCAACCAAATACATCAAATCTGCAGGGTTTATAAAACCAAGTACATACATCATGCATGGCTATACTAAGCATCAAGAAGTTCCTCCATCAAATAGTGAGCATAAGCTAAACAATCCAACAGAGTGCAGAATAACAATGGGTAACAAAATCTGAGTACAACAACAAGAGAAAACTGTGATTTTTTATTTGACTAGCAAGCAGACACAGGCCCAAGTCTCTAAGCTCGATCCTTTACAAAATTTTGGTTCTCAGGCTTTATAGCCTTTACACAGTAGTCTTCAGATCCTAAAAGCGTGGATCTGATTTAATTAACTAAAACTAACTGAACAACAATATTTAAAAGACTTGA